>CM056203.1:3530633-3905633 GCA_029692085.1 Gymnothorax javanicus
ATTTTAAAACATTCTAAAGTTTTACTCTCAAGGGACCTCCTGGCACATATTTTTGCACGTGTATATTATTATGACCTTTTAGAGACCATTAAAATGAGGGGGCTTGTAGTGTACCTATCCATGTAGTCTCCAAACCATCTCAGAAAACCAAGCAAATTCTTTTTGCCCATTGTACCCAGATAAAACTGTCCCTTTTTTATGGCTAAATAGCCACCATGAAAAACAAGGCAAATACTCTAAATGGATGACAACAGGGTATATCTAGCATTTTCCCCATAGGCAAAAGTTTGGCTCATTGTTGGCTCTACAGGAAAAGGCAGGATCCAGAAAAATCGACAGTGGAACTACTCTAGGCTCCAAGAATATTCACCACGAAGTTTACCACATTTTCAGAAGAACTGTTTCGACAATTGCATTTTTTGAAGAAGTTTGGCCACAAGATGATGCTACAGGAATGGTCATAGTGCCACCAAAACACTTATTGCAAAGTCGATCTGATTCCCACTGAAATAGTTTGACTGATTACATTAGGACATGTAGTTTCACCAAATGATGGCAGAACAGTAAAAGAGCCATAAATCACCAAGGTTCCTCCACTCACACCAGGAATGTTGTGGGTAGGTTTGACAGAATTCCCATTAGAACTGTTTGAGTGATAAAATTTAAAAAAAAAAAAGTTTGTCCAGGTGGTAGTGCAACAGAGAGAGTCAGTCACCAATATCACATCTTTACACCAGGAATAATCAGACAGCTTGGCATGATTCTCATCATAACTGTCCACCTTCTTGCATTTAGAAATGTTAAATTTGGCAAAGTAGTGGAGACATTACAGAGCCACTGCAATCAAAAACGTCCTCCACCATGCACCACAAGTGTTGACAGATTTGATATGATTCCCATTAAAGCCGTTTGAGGGATAACAATTTTTTACTAGACGTATGTCGATGGTGGGCCATCGCAAATCTCCGAGCTCCGCAACGAATGTAATGGGAGTAGTAGTAATGTGTCCAGGGCTGGCGAAAAGTGGTATCGCATTGCAAAATGCGATCAGTTCTTTTGAAATGCCCCAATCTGCGACGGACCTTTGAAATCCCCATTGCATATTTTGCGATACAGTCTTGGGATGATGTGAATAAAAGTTTTGGTCCAGTTTTGAACAAAAACGGGCTCCAACAGTCTCATCCCGACCGGCCTCCACAACTGCACTCTGGATAACCAAATGGCGTGACTCCGAAACCATGGTAGCGAGTAGAATGACCCCATTTTCCTACCTCTGCGCCAGTCCCGACCACAAAGCTGAAGAAAACACAATAGTGGACGACATCGGCTGAACAAATCGCAAAACGCGAGACGCATCTACCATCCTGTGTAAGGAATCGGCGCAATCAAACGCTGTACATGTATGCGACTAGATAAAATGAAATTAAAAACACTGGACTGGTGACACACATGAGCCTACAAGCACGACCATTATTTAATAAATTATTTTGTTTATGAGGGTTATTCTAATTAATTCTTAATCGTTAGTTAAAATTCAAAAAAATTTTATTTAACTGTGTGTGTGTCTGTGTATATATATATAAATATATATAGTTGCAATCAAAATTATTCAACCCCTGTTGCACATTAGGTTTACTGGCAAAATCTACAAACTTCCAGCTGTTTGCAATGTACAAATCAAACAAGAACAATTTAAATAGCTCAACACAACAAATATTACAAGTGCCTTCTCCAAATTCAACACAAAATGCCACTTTTAATGACTGCTGCAGGCTCAAAATTATTCAACCCCTTCGTGACCAGCATCTTTAACCCCTTTGCGCAGAAGCCAGATTTGGCTATTTATGGGTTACCCAATTTAATGCTTTATAATTCAAGATTTAAGCTTCATAAAGAGGAAAAATGTGGCTCAACTCTGAAAAGACACTTACAGCATTTAGAATTACATTGCATTTCAGTTTATTTGCATGATTTTGGTAGAGAAAATGGGGTGCAAACATAAAAAATCTTCATGAGAATTCACCATTGCAATTGCAAAAAAAAATACTGAGAATTGAAAAATTGCTGGGGCTTAAACCTATACATTTCTGGGATCATAAACTCCTTGACCACAAGTAGAATTCATCTTCAACGTTACATTCTAGATTACCTACATGCTATTAGCCAAATTATACAGCTATCCAAGTGGCTCCCCAAAGTCTGAGATCCCTCAAAATAGTGCACTGTCAAATCATAAAATAATCATGTATTTAACACAAATAAAGTTTTGAGGCTTGAAATTTAATATGAACTAATGATTTTCTGGTTGAGTTTAGCATGAATTTATCAATATCAGTGCAGTTGAACATCAGTGGTCACCAGTAACCTCTCCAAACACAAAACATGCCTTTTCTCCATAATAAAGTTTAGAGTTTTGTCCATTTTTCTTCGAAGTCCCCCAAGCCAAAACACATACTCATGAAATAAACTGCTGATTAAACGGTCAGAACATTCACCCTGCAATGGAAGCTAGCAGTTCCCACTTCTAAGCTCACAACCTCATTTCAACACTTATAAGGAACAAGTACAACTCACTAACTCAGTAATATCTGAATTCTGAAATATACCTTATTTTAACAGAACAGACATTCCACTTTCAGGGAAGATCGAACAATATATATGCCTCCCTAAATTCTACTTAACGGTGCAATGAACGTACCAGGGGGTCCACCCAAATGCATTGGCAGTTCACGTTTTTAAACAGGAAAAAAACTCGCATTCGACTTTGTTGAATCGTTATACATTCAAAACAAAAAGCAAAAGTAGCAGCCTAACCTTTTTCAATGAATCCCTCCTCCAGAGACCGATGTGTCCAGTAGAAGGAACCCTCCGGTCCCATTTCATTCGAAATAATTCCCACTGACCATGTCCTTACCTCATTTAAATCCTGAAAATGTAACTGAACCCTTTAAGGCCAGTTTTGCGAGTCTTTTTTTCTATAAATCGCGTCTATCTATTTCAGCCGCGCAATGTGCACAACGTAGACAGGATACAACCGGGCTTGCTGATACGCAGAGGCTTGCAAGCTCTTATGTTTGTCCAATCAATGTGTTTCACTTACTGCGGAACGTTTAAACACTCGGGAATTGGATAAGAAACGAGCCAATCAATACATTGTTACCGGGGAAGTTTCACGTGGGCGTGAACTATAACTGTGCAGTTACGCAGAGGAGCCTGAGTGTATAATTGAGTGATTGGCTATCAACACCAGTACTTGGGTGGATATATGGAAGCGCTGAATTTGTCAATGAAGGAATCTACACGTAAATCCACGGTAGGGAACTACGCATTTTTTTTATGTTATGACTGTAATTGACAGTAGAATGTGAGAGAATCAATACCATGTCGAATTTTTTGCTTCAGAAAACTGATTTTTCGGAACCATTAATTGGAATACCGTTGGCTCACTGTAGCTTAAGTGGTTGCTACAGAGTACAACGATTTTTTCTGTCGTAAGCGATCATTTTTTTAAACTGCTGGATCGATAATATGGGCAAGGATACTGACCAGTTTGCACATCAGGCTTAGCTGAGGAGTTTAATTCATGCAACTCTTGAAAAACAGGGAGTAGAGTGAACTTCCCCATTTTCAAAACCGCGTTCGAGGTCTGCTTACTTGTGAATATTCAATAACTGATCCGGGGGTGCCATCTAGTGATCGAGTACAGTAACTGTGTGCTTAAATTTGCAGTTCCATAGACGCGAGCGTCTACATCTGCAGAAAGGGGTTAATACTTAGTATAGCACCCTTTTGCTGCTATGACCTGCTGGAGATGTGATGCATTGGCAGACAACAGCTTCTGGCAGCATTCCCAAGGAATCTTGGCCCAGTCCCCATGGACAAAGGCTTCCAGTTCACTAATATTCTTGGGTTTGCATGCTGCAACTGCCTTCTTCAAATCCCAGCAGAGATTTTCTGCTGACTATGATGGCCACCCTAGAATGTTCCAGGACTTCTTCTGAAACCAAGCCTTAGTGGATGTTGAGGTATGCAAAGGATCATTGTCCTGTTTGAAAGTCCAATGATCCCCAAGCTTCAGCTTCTTCACAAAGGGCATGACATTTCCTCCTTGGATATCCGGATACTTGATTGAATTCATCTTGCCCTCCACATAGTGCAAGTTTCTATTGTCAGAGGAAGCAATGCAGCAGGAGAGCATCACCAAGCCCCCACAATGCTTCTCTGTGGGCAGGGTGTTCTTTTTAGTCTATGCTTCTTTCCTCCTCTGGCAGACATACCGCTGATCCATAAGCCCGAAAAGTTCCAGTTTTGTTTCATCACTCCGAAGAACAGTATCCTAAAACTTCTGCAGCTTATTTATATGGTTTCGAGGATATTGGGTTTGTGCTTTTGGGCCAGTTGCGGTGTATGTCTTGGAGTTTGGGTATGGAGACCTTCAACGTTTAGTATGCACCTTACTGTGCGAACTGAAACTTCAGTGCCTCCTGCCTCCAAATCTTGCTGCAGGGCTATTGCAGTCACCGCGGGTTTTTGACTCAGAAATTCGGTGGCAGCTATTGACAGCTTCCTCTTTCAGCCAGGTCCTGGTAGTGCAGCCTCTGTTCCTTTAACACTGAACATGTGAACTATGCATCCAACTGTATCTCTACAAAAATTCAGTGCCTGCGCCATCTTATTTATCCTTTTCCTTGTTTGTAGCAGGCAATGGTCTCTTCTATTACCTTTTTGGACAATTCTCTTGACAGCCATATTTCTGATATGCAATCAAATGTCACTGTCAACAAACCCCTAGCCATTGAAAGTATTTGATGTGTTCTATCTCAAGCCAACATGATGCAACTTATGAAGCTCTTGATTAGTTGCGTCAGGTGTGATTTAGACAACACCTGATTTGCACATGTGCTCTTATGACCGATTCTATTCAGGGGGTTGAATAATTTTGCAGTAATCATTACAAAACTGCAGTAGTCATTAAAAGTGGCATTTTGTGTTGAATTTGGAGAAACCACTTATAATATTAGTTTTGTCAAGTTATTTCAAATGTTCTCGTTTAATCTGTTTATTGCTAACTGCTGAAAGTTTGTAAATTTTGCCAGTAAACCCAAATTGCAATGGGGGCTGAATAATTTTGATTGCAGCTGTATATAATTAGGGCTGGGACTTTAATGAGTTAATTTCGATTAATTAATAACAGGAAAAATAGCGTGTTAAAAAAAAGAACGCATTTAATCGCACCGTTCTCAGTCCCCTAATTTCTGGCACAGTTAACACCGATGCGCACACTCTACCCGGGTAGGTGGCGGTAATGCACCTAAACTCTTAAAATGTTGAATATAATGGCTATTGCACTTTGAGTTTGCACTAATCTGTGAATGTAGTAGACAGATGAAAAATGCACAGATAAGTATAGATGAAAAATGCACAGATAAATAGATGAAAAATAAACATTTTTTTTTTAAGTTCACATATATGTCTATTGATTGATTCAGTCGTCTACCAAAATTTATTTTATCGCGTCCCGCCACTAATAAAATATAAATAAATAAATAAATTAATTAATATATATATATATATATATATGGATATATATGGATATATAAGAGTTGTATATATGTCTAAGGAATGCCGTTTTCATATTTTGAACACATGTACTTGTACCTTGAATTCCTACTGTGCTCTTTATTCTAAATCATGGCAATTTTTATTTTAATATTTAATATTTAGATTTTAATGACTTCCAATGTAGCTTGAGATAAACAGAGATAAAGGCTGTTGGCAGGGGACAGAAATTCTGCCATGCCCACTTGGAGGTGTTCCTGTCAGGTTGAGTAATCTCCAGTTGTGTTGGGGGCAGGAATCGCAATCGCAATACAACTAGAGAATCACAATAACTAGTGCGAGAGTAAGGTTTCCATGGCATGAAGCGACTAGGAGTGCTACTACTCCCCCTGGATGGGATGCCAGTCCATCGCAGGTACTCCCCCAGCTCTTAGTCAAGTTCCCCTGACTATTTGCTGGTACCCATTTGTACACCTGGGTGGAGTGAGGCGTGGAGTGAAGTGGGAGTAAAGTGTTTTACCCAAGAACACACCGCAAAGGTCGTGGCCGGGGCTTGAACTCAGGACCTTACGATCCCAAGTCAAGCCTACTTGACCACTGCACTATCGCGTCTCCCAATCACAATTTTTTTCCAAATTCCGTTTTATTTTTTCCCAAATTCCGTTTTTTCCGTTTAATTTTTTGGAATTCCTTTTTTTTACCAATTACACCAATTTTACCATCAGAGAGAGTGTGCCATTTATGTTAATGAATAAAATGTCCACTAATTAAACAGGAATAACCTTAAACTAGTTGACACAACGCTCAATTTTCCTCAGTACTTAAAGTCAGAACAAGTACTGCATAATAACGCAATATAACACTGCATTGTGATGAAAGAAAAAATAATTTTTTTTTAGCCAAAAATAATACAAAATAAAATTGTCTCTTAAAATGAAGTGTAAGCTACAGTCAAAAAGGCAGACAATGGCTGCACTGACATGCATTATTCTGACTGCTCCTTTTTAATAATTTATAATCTTATTGTGTGTGTGCGGCATATGTATATGTGTGAGCAGCAGTAATGACACTCATTTTCCCCCACGGATCAACAATAGTCTGATTCCGATGCATCAGCTATATTTAATTAAATTTTTTTTTTTTTTTAAGAAACCTTTGTTCAGTAATCCCAATACTATGTATTACATACTATGGCAAAATGTTCTACAGTAATGATTAAACATGAACAAACTGACACAAAGATGCATCAGCTATTATTTCACCACTGGGGGACGATGATCCATTATAATTTGCATGCACACAATTCACTAAGTAGACTGTGAAAAGAAATAATGTAGGCTATTTAACAGTTATATAAGTTGTTAAGTTAACATAAGTTCACCAATGACGATGTTTAGGAACCTGCAATCCCTGGCATCAGTGGTCTCGTCTACAACAACGAAAAACTTCTTCTCACAGATCTTCTGTAGCACCGAAGAGATGTATTGTTCAAACACTCGAGACAGGTGAATTTGACGAAGGCTTCTCACATTTTCGGGTGCATTCGCGTCTTTTCATTGCCTTTGAATGTAATCTGGTCGCGCAAATATTTTCTTTAGCGTTCGGTGGAAACGTGGCTTTACGAACAGTATTTCAGTCAAATTATGTCGATTTCCGCAAAATTCCGCATTTAACAATAGATTCCGTTTTTATTGGCCAATTCCGCGATTGCGGAAATCATAGGGCCCTAAAGAACCCAGTTTAAATACGGTTCCATTTCAGTTAAAACACCGTCCATGTAGACAGCTGCCTTAATGTATAGTCAGTAGACAGCAAGGAAACACACTAGGTTTTAAGAGACAGCCAACATTTTACACAGTATCCATTACTCATATCAAGTGAAGTTACGGTATGGGTCATTCCATGTCAAATCAACCAAATTTTAGGAACTTCCCCACCAAAAAAAATTAATTTTTCTTTATATTCCCCACAGTGGAAGATTTATTTGTCTGGTGTGAAATGGTGAAATAATTAAGCTCAATTATTGCCAGTTCCTGAGATTTAGCTTCTTTTAAAGGGGGGGGGTCAGTTTTAAGAAAATCGTCATAATTTTGGAGTAAGTTTGAGGGCCTGAAATATGCATTTGCAGGGCAAACAGACCCATAAGTTTCATTTTGTCATCAGAATAGTTGCTGAACTCTTGGCTTAAGATACTGTTCTTTAGTCAGTGTGTTTAGTTTACCTGTACTGTGGCCTGGAAAAAGCAAAAAACAGCAATCATACAAATTTTTTCCAAATTTAATGCATTTATTATTCTGTAACTAATTAAGATAGAGCCCTGAGACTTGGTATGCAAACTGTCAGTCAACTTTCTGAAGACCACAAAAAAAAAAAAAAAAAAATCAAAGTCACAATGGTTGTATTAAATGTTTTAATAACCTTGGAAGTTTGCTTCAGAATGAAAAGTGCGTATTTTGGGTCATTATAGTGGGTATATATCTCAAAAGGGACACAAGTGATCAATGTCATATTTTTAGTGCTTGAAGGCATGGGTCTTGGGTCTAACATTGAAAAACTGGAGATGTAAAACTCTTCCTTTAGACTGTACAGCATGCCAATCGTGTAAGATGATCATCATTGGCTGATGTAGGGTATTGTTGCATTCCACCACCAGGTGGCAGCAAAACCCAAAAGCACGGCCCATTGGAAAGACTTGAAATCTCTGCCAGCATAGCTGGATTTGAACTTTGGCCTATATCTCAGCTGTACTTTGGCCTAGATGTGCCCAAATTTAAGCACTTGTTCCTCTTGTGCTATTCTAACATACGGCAAAGTTTGGTTAAAATCTATGCGGCCGTTTTTGAGATATCCTGCTAACAGACAGACGGACAGACAGACAACTGAACAAACAAACCAACCAAAGCCGGTGAAAACACACTTGTTCACCTCCGCCAAGGACACATTCATCTTTTCACTTACACCATGGCTAAGGTGCCCCGAAAATTAAGTTAGACACCTAATATGACTGGCATGCTGTACAGTCTAAAGGATGAGTTTTACATCTCCAGTTTTTACCCCTCAGCCGACTCCGGCCCGGAGGGGTATTGTCGTCACCTGCGTGTCCGTCTGTCGTCCGTCCATGATTTTGTCCGGGCCAGTACTCGGCAACTAATGATCGCAGCTTCACCATATTTGGTATGGTAACTCACTATGACCCATAGATGTACAACGTCAGGTTTTTTGCTGGATTTGACCTTTGACCTTAGTGGTGTGACCTTGAGCCTGGAAATCTTGTCCGGGTCAGTACTGGGCAACTAATTATTGCAGCTTCACCAAATTTGGTATGGTAACTCACTATGACCCATAGATGTGCAACGTCACATTTTTTTTTGCTGGATTTGACCTTTGACCTTAGCGCTGTGACTTTGACCCTGGAAATCTTGCCCGGGTCAGTACTCAGCAACTAATTCTCGCAGCTTCACCAAATTTGGTGTGGTAACTCACTATGACCCATAGATGTGCACTGCCAGGTTTTTTGCTGGATTTGACCTTTGACCTTAGCTCTGTGCCCTTGACTGTGGAAATCTTGTCCGGGTCAGTACTCTGCAACTAATTCTCGCAGCTTCACCAAATTTGGTATGGTAACTCACTATCACACACATATGTGCAATGTCATGTTTTTTGCTGGATTTCACCTTTGACCTTTGCGCTGTGACCTTGAGGCAGGAAATCTTATATGGGTCAGTACTCAGCAACTACTGATCGCAGCTTCACCAAAATTGGTATGGTAACTCACTGTGACACATAGATGTGCAACGTCACCTTTTTTGCTGGATTTGACCTTTGACCTTAACGCTATGACGTTGAGGCAGGAAATCGTGTCCGGGCCGAGGGGTATTCAGCAATGCGTTATGTTTTAATATGTTAGACCCAAGACCCATGCCTTCAAGCACTAAAAATATGACATTGATCACTTGTGTCCCTTTTGAGATATATACCCACTATAATGACCCAAAATACGCCCTTTTCATTCTGAAGACAACTTCCAAAGTCATTAGAACATTTAATACAACCATCGTGACTTTGATATTTTTTGTAGTCTTCAGAAAGTTGACCAACAGTTTGCATACCAATTCTCAGGGCTCTATCTTCATGAGTTAGAGAATAAATGCATTAAATTTTGAAAAGGTTAGTATGATTGGCGTTTTTTGCCTTTTCCAGGCCTCAGTACAGATAAACTAAACACACTGGAGTAAAGAAAAGTAGCTTAAGCCAAGAGTTCAGCAACTATTCTGATGACAAAATGAAACTTGTGGGTCTGTCAGCTCTGAAAATCCATTTCTGAGGCCCTCAAACTCCCTCCAACATTAAGGCGATTTTGTTAAAATTGACCCCCCTTCCCAAAAATAGGCTAAATTTCAGGAACTAGCAATAACTGAACTGAAATATTTGACCTCAGTACTGCCAATGCATATCTCTTGAAATGTGCATAATTTTGATGTGGGGGGCTCTGGTTGAGTTGACATGGAATGACCCTTATGTTAGCTAGCTAGCTAATGAAAATGTAGGGCACTAGCGGCCCCAGAAGCTCCTGCCATTAAGATCAGTGTTGTTTTAGGCAGCCATTTTTGATTTAGTTTTCGTCTTAGTCTTTTGGACGAAATGCTTACTAGTTTTAGTCACATTTTAGTCAATTCTATCATTGATAGTTTTAGTCTAGTTTTAGTCAACGAAAACTAAAAGGGTTTTAGTCCAGTTTTAGTCATTAATTTTACTCGAAAAAATAATGACTTAAAAAGATTAAATTAGGCCAATACAGATATAGGAAATTGTAATCGAGGTTGCCAGGTTGTGTTGCAATTCATAAAGCAACAGTTAACTCAGAACACTTTTGTATAATAACCAGATTCCCTACCAGTTTGATAGCGCTTGCCTAGACTTTCCCATCCATGAAGATGCAATTCTGTCATGCTGTACTGGCTGATCTACTAAGAATAGTGTTTTAAACACAGATAAAGTGGTAACAGTGAGTGGAATCAATGTTCATCACTCCAAGACAGTCAAGAAACAAAACATTCCTTCTTTGTGGCTTTATTTCTGAGAACCTATTAAAGTGCAATTAACACACACAAGCCCAAAATATGAGCAATAGATGAGGAACACATATGCTCAACTTGATCTTGTCTGCCACTGCCAGTGCAATTGAGAACATGTATATGATCTCTCTGACTATTATGAAGTACAATAGACATTAGCTTATACAATCCCACAGCAAAATACAGCAAAAAGCACAGTCTGTGGTTATGGCTGTGCGACGTCACTGTCAGACCCTTGCAGCTTTAGCCCAACAGCAGACTCGACGTATAAAAACAAAGCACACAACTCGACCCGTTTAACATGTCGCAACGCGCTGATAGAGCACAAATATGCCATGATGAACACACAACTAGAAGATGCCCACACTGTCCGTTAATGTAAATATGCTGGCTAAACATACTACTAACGTTAGAGTAGCCAGGTGTGGTGCTGCTCATTTAGACATGAAGAACAGCAACAGGTCTGAAAAGCTACATTTCCCCCCATATGTCTCACAGTAACTCAAATATCAGTGATCTGATTAAGGAAAAAAAAAATTAGTATTTTTTGCTAATCATTATATCAATTGATTTGCAATCGTTTAGCACGTCTGAAAAATGATTAGCAAAAATTAGAAAACAGTCAAATTTTAAATGATAAAAGGCTTTTTTATTCTTTCCAAATGACAAATTACAATTACACAAGAAATACAACTCCACTCTGAACGCAAAACAAATTATTTCCAAAAGGCATCAATTTTACCCGGAACAATCTTAATTTAATACGGAACACTTCCGTTTCCCAGTGAAATTTCTGTAAACCACTTGTAGCCTGCAAGTACAGCTGTCTCATACTGTAGCATATGATGCTGTTTAACACCTGATCAGAGATTCGAAAGGATCCATTTCCATTAAAATCTTGTCACAAAAGGCACTCTCCAACTCTGAGTTAACGATTCAGAGTTAAAGCCGAAAAAAGTGGAGGTCGAATGCAGAATTCTCACAGTTAGGGCAAAAGCCAAATCATATCGCCATAATATAACAATGATTACAAAGATTTCCCTGAACTAGCGTCAGCAAGGTAAGATGATGGCTAGCTTTATAATCTGAAGAGTAACGCAATACGCGATAGCATGCGCAACTAGATAATGCATAACGCGAGGAACTGCCGCGAAACCTCAGGTAAGTTCATGCCTATTACAGCTTGCAAAGTTAGTAAAGTTGGGGCAAGAAACAAATCATATCACCGGAAAATGATGATCACTCACAAAGATTTTCCTTTGTAAATGTTTGTTAGCTTACTGGCTTACAGGGTGGCTGTATCCAAAGAGCAACGTAATTTGATACACGACAGCTCGCACAGACATCAAGCCATCCATGACTTAATAGATACTTTCTGGCAGAGAGCCTCTCTGCACGCACTCCCAGAAGCTGATTGGTTGGTATGCAAGTAAGGAACATCATTTTCCAGCCAATCAAAGTTGTTAAAACTTCTCCTGTTGCTATGTAGCTCGGGAATCAGAAGTTCGCAGGCCAGCGAGCCAACCCACTAACATTTTCATCTCGTCTCCTCTCCTCAACGAAAACAGATAAGTCTCGTCATATTTTCGTCATCACAGCGCTATGTTTAGCTCATCAACGTCTCGTTTTAGTCATGAAAAAAAGGTGCGTTAACGAAATCATTTAGTCATCGTCATCGAAAACGACACTGGTTAAGATAAACAAAATGTCGAAGTTTTTGTTGATGGATGCATGCATGGATGGATGGATGCACGCACGAATGGAGCCCGATATCATAGCTCCCTTGCCACTCGGGCGGCGGGAGCCAATTTAGAGCCTGTAACTGAAAATGTTGATAAGATAAAGCAAATTGTCACAGTTTTTGGTGATATTTTTAGGCCAGCGACCTTGAAAAAAATAGGCCAAGGTCAACTTTAGGCAGTCATTTGTAGGCCTTCAAGAGATGCATGTCCAGTAAAAATCAGGAGCCTGTAACTGAAATAGTTGATGAGATATAGCAAAATGTTGAAGTTTTTGGTGATATTTTTAGGCCAGTGACCTTGAAAAAATAGACCAAGGTCACCTTTAAGCACGTCATTCGTAGGCCTTTATGAGATGCATGTCCAGTAAAAATTAGGAGCCTGTAACTGAAATAGTTGATGAGATAAAGGAAAATGTTGAAGTTTTTGGTGATATTTTAAGGCCAGTGACCTTGAAAAAAATAGGCCAAGGTCACCTTTATGCACGTCATTTGTAGGCCTTTACGAGATGCATGTCCAGTGAAATTTAGTAGCCTGCAACTGAAGTTAATGAGATAAAACAAAACGTGTTGACGGATGCACGCATGCAAGCATGCACACACGGAGCCCGATACCATAGCTCCCGCGCCCGCTTGGCGGCAGGAGCCAACAAGCAATCTAATGTCAGCAAGTGGTTAACAATTATAAAAAATGCTCGGTAATGCTACTGACCTTGCAAACAGTCTCTCAAATTCACCGCTTATAATGAGAATGCAATTTGAAAGGTTACATTTCCATTTCCATTTCCACCAACTTCATGTATACATTTCAATGATCGGAAGTTTGCCTAATGTGAGACCAAGAGTCTGTAAATAACATGTTGGTTGAATGACATCTTTTAGGTCTTCATCAGAATTTGGTTTAAAACAAAAACATTACCAAACTGGCTAGGCGCTCTTCACGTTTGCCGAGTGGGCCTCCCCATCATTATAGAACTAATGAACTGTCAGGCTAACTGCCTTGTACCACCAGGTGGTTTATGTGGGGAGGTGAAATGGGTCTCCTGACATGCGACTTATTGAGAATAGAAAGACAGAAATAGTTGCCCTGTATAAGGCTCTATTATAATACACTATAGTAAGCCAGTAATAATGATAATAATAATAATAATAATAATAATAAAAAAACAACAACAACTACAACTACTAGATTGAGCCAGGATCCCCGATATATATACAATGTACCTTGTCTAAAGAATTTGTCTACATCAAGTGACTGAACAAAACAGTTTTGATGTCATAGAATTGATGGATAAGAAGACTGTATTTTTGGATTGTATTTCCAGATTCTTGACAAGATTATAAAGTTTCATGATGATAGGTGACAGCTAAAGTGAGTAAAAAGTCAACTAAATTTGATTGGCTGATGTTGGCCATACTGTTTCAGTTATCACTTTGTTCTAAAAAATTTCACGTCGATCGGATAATTTGTTTAAGAGTTATGACCATTTGTTCGCTATAGCTCCACCTATGAGCAGATTTACACCAAATTTGGCATGCTTAAATCAGATGGCCTATAGATGGCAGATCTCAGGTTTGGTGAGGATTAGCCTAGACATTGTGCTCAGGAGTTACAGCTCATTAAATCAATAGAGGCCATGCCCTCAATATTCAATTGGCTTACTGCAGCCACATTTTTTAACGCGACATCTTTTGTTAAACAACATTTAAAGATCTTTGTCTGACAATCCTGTATACCAAGGTTCATGCTAATCAGCTGCACCATCTAGGAAGAGGTGGATTTTAAACGTTTTATTAAAAATTCAAAATGGCGGAAAAGTTTCATGCATGCAAATGGGTGTGGCTTATATGGATGGATTTGGCTTGTCCAACAGAATTCAACAATAAAAAAAAAAAATTTTGTTTCTACGACTTTCCGTTAAGTAGTTATAGCCCAAAACGCACTGACAAACCATTGAAAAATTCAATGTAGCCGCCAGCTCACTTGACTTCGCGCATCTCTTACTCTGTATGCTTTTGCTCATCATAAGGACATAGTAAATACATTTCATGAGATTCTGTCCAACCGTTTTCATGTAATTTGCATTTTAAGAAAATTTTGGTCGCGTGACCAAAAGGACCAATAGCTAGCTTGTCAATGGAGAAAGGAGGGACGCCTGCACACTCACTCCAAGCCAACAAGAAAATGTTTTATTTTATAGATAAGGACTTCATTTATATATTTAACTATTTTTTTCCTGGCTCTTTCTATGCAACCATACTAACTACTCTGGGTCTGTACATGGAGGGACCATGGGTTCACGAATGGACCTGGGGATGCGTATGTGCATTGTGGACATTTGGGTGGGTGGTAGGGACGAGGGAAGTAAGTGGATGTGTATTTTTTCATTTCCTATTTGTTATTCTGAATCATTTGTACCTGTTACTCTGCATCATGTGTTAAAAACCAATAAAAAGACTAATTTAAAAAAAAAAAAAAAAAGAGGCATTTCCATCCAACTCGAATCTTCATCTGGTTATCATGATGATCGGATCAGATGAATTTCCAAATTGGATCAAAACGTTGCCCCTTTTTAATAAAAAAAACATTTTCTTGGTGGCTCAAAGTAAGTGTGCAGGCATCCCATCCTTCTCCATTGACGCGTTTTATTTGACAGCCTGGCACCTATACATGATGTGCGTATAATTTGTTTTCTTCTTACCAATAGCTAGCTTGGACAATTTTGACTGCAAGTTGATGATTTTCGCAAACTGAGGACTCAGGTTCTTCTAGACCTGTGTTTAGTTTGAGCTTATGCAGTGCAGTGGATTTGAAGATGATTGTCAAACGTTTTGAACATAATCCAATATTGCGCATGTACCTTGTGAGAAATCAAAAATCGGAGGAAAGTAATATTGAAGACGGACCAAGAGATTGTTCATATGAACAAGAGTCATCAAAAGATGACATATCCCCCCAGCCCCTGACTATTTGCAAAAGTCATGTCAATCCTACACCTTCAAAGAAATTCAAACAAGAATGTTGAGGTGATTTTCCTCTGGAATGATCTGGAAGTATGTACTGGCAACATCTAGCAAAGACTATGAAGCACACGTTGGCAAAGGCAAAAAAGAAACAAGGGTCATTAATGAACAGTGTTTTAGTTCTGCTCCGGAAACAAACCCAGCCCTGCGACTGAGTCCAAATCCAAGTCGCTTCCATGGAAAGGAAAAAAAATAATTTCAGAAATTTGAAAATATGAGAAGGCACCACTTCAGTACTTGGGAAATGCACAAAAAGTTTCAGAAAGACATAATGAACGGTTTTTGAGTTCTGCTCCGGAAACGAACCCATCTCAGTACAGAGTCCAAATCAAACTTGTTTCCATGGAAACGAAAAAAAAAATTTTTCAGAAATCTAAAAATATCGAAAGGCACCACTTCAGTATGCGGGTAATACACATGCAAAGTTTCAGTAAGATATATTGAACGATTTTTGAGTTGTGCTCCGGAGACAAACCTATCTCTGTACAGAGTCCAAATGCAACTGGTTTCTATGGAAATGAAAAAAAGATGATTTTCAGAAATCTGAAAATATCAAAAAGCACCACTTCAGAATGTGGGTAATACACATGCAAAGTTTCAGAAAGATATAATGAACGGTTTTTGAGTTGTGCTCCGGAGACAAACCTATCTCTGTACAGAGTCCAAATGCAACTGGCTTCTATGGAAACGAAAAAAAGACGATTTTCAGAAATCTGAAAATATCAAAAGGCACCACTTCAGTATGTGGGTAATACACATGCAAAGTTTCAGTAAGATATATTGAACGGTTTTTGAGTTCTGCTCCGGAAACGAACCCATCTCAGTACAGAGTCCAAATCCAACTTGTTTCCATGGAAACTAAAAAAATTTTTTTTTCAGAATTCTGAAAATATCAAAAGGCACCACTTCAGTATGTGGGTAATACACATGCAAAGTTTCAGTAAGATATATTGAACGGTTTTTGAGTTGTGCTCCGGAGACAAACCTATCTCTGTACAGAGTCCAAATGCAACTGGCTTCTATGGAAACGAAAAAAAGACGATTTTCAGAAATCTGAAAATATCAAAAGGCACCACTTCAGTATGTGGGTAATACACATGCAAAGTTTCAGTAAGATATATTGAACGGTTTTTGAGTTCTGCTCCGGAAACGAACCCATCTCAGTACAGAGTCCAAATCCAACTTGTTTCCATGGAAACGAAAAATTTTTTTTTTTCAGAATTCTGAAAATATCAAAAGGCACCACTTCAGTATGTGGGTAATACACATGCAAAGTTTCAGTAAGATATATTGAACGGTTTTTGAGTTGTGCTCCGGAGACAAACCTATCTCTGTACAGAGTCCAAATGCAACTGGTTTCAATGGAAACGAAAAAATTTTTTTTTTCAGAATTCTGAAAATATCAAAAGGCACCACTTCAGTATGTGGGTAATACACATGCAAAGTTTCAGTAAGATATATTGAACGGTATTTGAGTTCTGCTCCGGAAACGAACCTCTCTGTAGAGAGTCCAAATCCAACTTGTCTCCATGGAAACGAAAAATTTTTTTTTTCAGAAATCTAAAAATATCAAAAGGCACCACTTCAGTATGTGGGTAATACACATGCAAAGTTTCAGTAAGATATAATGAACGGTTTTTGAGTTGTGCTCCAGAAACGAACCCATCTCAGTACAGAGTCCAAATCCAACTTGTTTCCATGGAAACGAAAAAATTTTTTTTTCAGAAATCTGAAAATATCAAAAGGCACCACTTCAGTATGTGGGTAATACACATGCAAAGTTTCAGAAAGACATAATGAACGGTTTTTGAGTTGTGCTCCGGAGACAAACCTATCTCTGTACAGAGTCCAAATGCAACTGGTTTCTATGGAAACGAAAAACAGATGATTTTCAGAAATCTGAAAATATCAAAAGGCACCACTTCAGTATGTGGGTAATACACATGCAAAGTTTCAGAAAGATATAATGAACGGTTTTTGAATTCTGCTCCGGAAACGAACCCATCTCAGTACAGAGTCCAAATCCAACTTGTTTCAATGGAAACGAAAAATTTTTTTTCAGAAATCTGAAAATATCAAAAGGCGCCACTTCAGTATGTGGGTAATACACATGCAAAGTTTCAGAAAGATACAATGAACGGTTTTTGAGTTGTGCTCCGGAGACAAACCTATCTCTGTGCAGAGTCCAAATGCAACTGGTTTCTATGGAAATGAAAAAAAAATGATTTTCAGAAATCTGAAAATATCAAAAGGCACCACTTCAGTATGTGAGTAATACACATGCAAAGTTTCAGTAAGATATATTGAATGGTTTTTGAGTTGTGCTCCGGAAACGAACCTCACTGTACAGAGTTCAAATCCAACTTGTTTCCATGGAAACAAAAAAATTTTTTTTTTTTCAGAAATCTAAGAATATCAAAAGGCACCACTTCAGTATGTGGGTAATACACATGCAAAGTTTCAGAAAGATATAATGAACGGTTTTTGAGTTCTGCTCCGGAAACGAACCTATCTCTGTACAGAGTCCAAATGCAACTGGTTTCCATGGAAACAAAAAAAATAAGATTTTCAGAAATCTGAAAATATCAAAAGGCACCACTTCAGTATGTGAGTAATACACATACAAAGTTTCAGTATGATATATTGAACGGTTTTTGAGTTCTGCTCCGGAAATGAACTAGGCCTATGTGCACTAAGTCCAGATTTGTTTCCATGGAAACGACAAAAATAGGAATCCCAAAATTTCCTAAGTAGCAAAAGGCACATCTAGACTATACATAGAATACATGTACCGAGTTTGGTGCTGATATCTTGCATAGTTTCCGAGTTCTGCTCCAGAAACAAAATGATTACGGACGGACGGACGGACAGACGGACTAGGCGATGCCTATATCCCCCCAGCATATAAAAATGAGAGCTCTAGCTTGAACGGTGTCCAAGACAGTACATTCACAAATTTGTGAAATAAATAAATAAAAACGACAACAACAGATTTTAAACCATAAAAAAGATGATGGTATTGTCAACAGGAGATGCTAAGAATGCTAAATGTGACCATGCCCAATTACAGAATTACCGATGTCTCAAGCCTGCCAAAAATTTGGAATAGGAACTAGTTCGACAAGAGGTAAATACCTTGCAAGGCTTGAAACAATCCAAATTTTGTCCAAAGTTTATTTCATTTCTGTAGTCATGCCCACATCAATGCTTACAGGATTCAAATTTATTCATGTATCCACTTTGTATAATTTTTTATGGACGTTAGTCTAAAGAGGCTGCATGACACATTTCAAGTAACCATTTAATCTAGGGATGTCCGATATTGGCTTTTTTGCCAATATCCGATATGCCGATATTGGTCGACTCTTAATTTTCGATTCCGATATCCATCGATATTAATATATGCGGGCTATATTTCCCCCAAACTAATTTTAGGCAACAAGACATATCTCCTGTCGTGGAATTAACACATCATGTCAACTTTTCTCGTGATGCCCCACTGGATGCATTCACAAATGCAACAAGGCTTTCCAAATGTAAACAATAAATAAGAAAAAAAAATAAGACAACAACTTCAACTTAAGTTAAGGAAAAAGTGCCATATTTATTTTTTAAAATTTTGTTTCAACAGTTTAGATCACACTCTCCCCAAGACAATCCTGACAATGCCCCCAACACCTAGGCAATTTGACTAATTTACAAATTTTAAAATATTGGACCAGTACAACTGTGTGCAGCAAGTAAGGCCGACTAAAATAACATGCAACTGATTAAATTTTGGCATATCTAGGCCAAAGTACAGCCGAGATATAAGCCAAAATTCAAATCCAGCTCTGCTGGCACAGATTTAGTCTTCCCAATGGGCCAGATTTCCAATGCTTTTAGGCGTGCTTTTAGGTTTTGCTGCCACCTGGCGGTAGAATGCAACAATACCCTAAATCAGCCAACGAAAATAACTTGCACAGACTTGCCTCAAGGCGTGGCGCTGCGCTCTGAGTGCTCTTGTTTTAGCGGTTTTCATCATCGGCAAAAAATCCGGTAACAATATTATCCTATATTACATTTTAATGCAAATATTGGTCGATAATATCGGTCCACCGAAAATACATTTCAAGTATTTTTACCCCCCACGTAGAAGGAAATCCTATGACCAGACAACAGTTTGAGAAAAATCTGTTCTGCAAGTCATGGTATAGCTAACTGTATTTTATTGAAAATGAGAAAAATCCCAGCTCAAACACATCAAATTACTCCAATCAAGCAGCTGGATCATGATTTACTGGTTTTTACATTTTTCCTGACAACACGACCTATAAACCAAACCAAATGAAATCTGATGGAGCCAACTCTAAAAAGCCTGCACGAATCTATAGATAAAGTACACTAGCAACAATATGAATTAGTCCCCAACGTAAGTAACAAAATTCCATACAATATAACTGATAAAATTTTCCACAATTAATGCATACAGTATTCCTACCGATTAAGACATTCTGCCAGGAGAAAAATGCATTTTCTGTCTTCAGACTGATCTGATTAAAAACATTTCAGCGGACATCACGTGATCAACTTGAAGAAATGCCTTGACACTTTCCTACAATCAGTTTTTTGTTTTTTTTTTTTAAAGGAAGTGGACATTTTGCCGAGAACCGATTATACATTTCTATGGCCATTTGGCCGCGACTTCCGGTACACATGCGCAGTTGTATTATTTCTGGACTTTAATGGATAATAGTGAACAGTTATAACTTCGCCATTTAGTTAGCTAGCTCGCATATACATACATTATAGCTAGCCAAGTCGGCATAAAGGCTTTCTTGCTAGCTAGCTAACGTCATATTTCATGCATTTAAGTCAATTTAAAATGCATAGCCATTATTATGCGAACTACCTTGGCTAGAGTTGCACCGCGAGCATTTGGCTCGCTAGCTGGTATTAATATGCACCGAATAAAAATGTTGCCAGCTAACATTGACTAAGAAACCAACAAACTAGCTGGCACACTAGGCTAGCAAGCTAGTTCGCCTGCTCAGCTACCTATTTGCGGTGCATATGAATCAATAAAAAACAGTGAATCGCAATTATTTTGCATTAGCTGTGTAGCAAGGTCAGTTATGCATTAACGAGGCTGATTAGTTGTTCGCTAGCTACCGAGTTTTTACACTAACGTTGGCCAAAGATACTCCATTGATTTCTGTTTTAAAGTCCAAAAATAATACAACAGTGCATGTGTACCGGACGTCACGACCAAATAGGCGTAGAAATGTAAAAACGATTCACGGCAAAATATACACTGCCTTTTTTAAAATATGAAACAGCCAAATAAAGTCTTAACACCAAGAACAATTCAAGACCTAATTCATTAAAAGCACGGGTAAACGGGTATTTACTGAATATATGGAGTGGCTCTGCGACGTTTGGGAAGTGATTGCCTCACTGTCTTGGCAAATTGACGAGCTACGAACAAAACTAATCAGCGATCTAAATTTTCAAAGATGTCCTCGACTTTTCATTGGTCATCATGTGCTTGTCAGTGTGACAACTACATGTCCAAGAAAGAAAACACCTGCTGAACGGGACTGTAACTCCTGATGGAGTTCGTTCTCCAATTTATCCACTACACGATGTTCGAGAATGATCATTCGTATACTGTACTATTTCAAGTCATAAAACTTCATCCAAATCATCTGGTAATATGCGCTCCACCTACTTGAGATAACCAACCCTGTGGCTATTTATTTAAATTATAAGTTCATAAATTTCTGTGCTGCACCAGCTGTTCAGATCAACAGCCATCCAGATTATCAGTCATCATTGCACTGATTTGCCACAGTATATGTTCAATTATTTCAAACAAAATTCATTTAATGCCCAGTTAACGGTCTTTTTTCAGCGACCTAATCGCAACAGTGCAGATTCATTCAAAAATGTATTAGATAAACGAACATCACAATTGCTAGGGGGTATATATAGAACACTTCTAATCTCTTACAACACAGACTAATTTCATCCATGGTCCGAAGACACACGAACACAAAGTAGCAAAGTTGATCAAACGCACCAAACGGTCATAAATAGTTCACACATCATCGTCACTACCTCATGGTAACAAATAATTCCATTTAGTCAAAGGGAATTACTCATCTTTTCTCGAGGCAACAAACTAGACTTCACATTGCAAAGCAAAACTAGCCTACGTTAATTCTGCTTAGCTAAAATGATGTCACTATCCGTTACTTTCTGTGGCTACTCGAAATTAAAGCAATTTGAACGAGGAGCAGAACAATATCGAGGAGATATTGGGCCGGTTTCACACACACAGATTAAGCTTAATCCTAGACTAAATTTAATTTTCAATAGAAAGTCTCCACACAAAACTCAGTTTACTCCAGGACTACGCTTAAACCATGTCCGTGAAACTGGCCCATTAACTGAGAATTTAGCTTCACAACTTTCCTTGGTTAACAACGTGAGCAACTTACCTCGGGTTTGCACCGGGTGGTGTCATTTGTTTGCCGTTTTGCTTTAGGGGCAAAGAAACTTTTACCAAGTTGTTCATATCCGTGTATCGTTCTTTTGCGGGTAAACTTTTCTATGTTTACCTTCGAATATTACGTTGAAAGTGAAGGGTACGATGTAAATTATTTTTACAATTAAATCGTATTCAACTTGAGCGTAGCATCATAAAGCAAGGGTGTACGATTATGGTAGCGAAGATATCTCGCCACCAAACTGGATGGCTAACTCCCTCATTTCCAAATCAGGTGAATTCGGGTTTCTTCCTTTTCCTACGGCGCTAGCAAGCTCGACTTCGGGCTATCTGACATAGAACGCAAGCTAACTAGCACAAAATGTGCAATTCCTTCCTTTGCCTTTAGTAGACCACCAATCCGCACAATGAGCCCATCTGAAAAACGGTTTTTATCGGGGAATCCACGAGCAGCTGTGTAGGCGACACATGAACTCCCGCTCCAATCAAACAGTTAGACATAGAATCACCATCTGAAAAACAAAATAAAGTCGTTACACAGCGAACAATTGTTTGTTACGGCAACTTAGTCTCATTCAAGTCAGTCTGCGTCCATGACGCATTTTCATCAACCGCCAAAACGCCATGATGAACTAACGTTAGATGGCTCCATGGAGTAGGCTACAAACCTCTCACTGAAAATACTAACATTCGCTTAAAGTACAATTTCGACAGTGACACTTACTGGCTACGTGTTTAACCATTTCAAAATGACTAATACAAATTCAACCTACCTCGATGCATTTACTGCTATATTCGTATCGAAATAGCGAGTATAGATTCCAACCGCCCAGAATAAAAAAAATGCAACAACTCGACAAAAAACAAAATCTACAACACAAAGCAAAGCATTTCCGGCAAACCTGGATGTAATAACGTAATTAAGCCGTTACTTCCGGGGCAATGTCACCAATTTCCTGTTTGAAATAGAGACACCCACTGGACAGCTGTGGAATTTAAGCTATAAAGTCTGAGACCACGGATTGACTTTCCACGGCAGGTTGCTGCTTCTAGTGGTTTCCGATGATATTGCAGTGTATTAAACCAAAAACCGTATTTCACGGGTCAAAACTATGTATTTACCCTCAAGATTTCGGATTGTACTTCGAAATTATGTATTCGCTTCTCTTAATATTTTCCAAAGACAGATTTTTTTTTTTGTCTGCATGCTAGATCCTGGTTTTTCATTCTGTTTCATCCCTTCTCATTTTCAAATCCATTGTGCATGTTCAAGTGCCAAGAAAGCCTCATAGTCAAACATCACAGCCTCTGTGAACAGGTTAGCTGTGCGGTTGAGTGTCCCCCATGGGAATCCTTAGAATTATTAGTGTTTCTAGTTCTTTTGCACTCCCTTCCCACTTTATTGGGTACACCCTGTTCAGGAAGGTCCCACTGTTTCCTCAAACGCATTGAATTGACAGCATGATCGACTGGCATGATTCAGTAAGGTACAGGAAACATTCCTGAGGAATTCTGATCTATTCTGATTCAACAGCACCACACAGTTCCCCCGATTGATAATTATTTATTTATTCATTTGTTTATTTACAACTCCAATTCCAAAAAAGTTGGGATGCTGCGTAAAATGTAAAAAAAAACAGAATGCAATGGTTTGCAAATCTCATAAACCTACATTTTATTCACAATAGATCATAGACAACATATCAGATGTTGAAAGTGAGACATTTTACCATTTCATGAAAAATATTAGCTCATTTTGAATTTGATGTCAGCAACACATATATTTACATTTTACACAGCATCTCAACTTTTTTGGAATTGGCGCTGTATTTATTTATTGTATTTATTTACTTATTTATGCTGTGAGCTTCCCATTCCTGTTCAAACCAATGGTGTTCTATTGGATTGAGATCTGCGCATCAAGCCAGCTATTAAAGTAAGAGGAGCCACTATCATGCTTGTGAGTCCAGCTTGAAATGATGCATGCTTTGTGGAATCGCAAAAAAATCTTGCTTGAACTAAGTGTTGACAGGTTGTAACAAGATGTGCATGGTCAGCAGCAATGTTAAGGCACAATTTGGCATTCAAATTATGCCCACTTGTTGTTTAGATTGTTATGACTTAAAAATCACAACAAAGAAAACCAGCAATGACAACAAATTTATTCTTCACTGATAAAAAAAAACTTCTTCAAATAATCCAGTGCTTAATCTTATAATAACACTCTAATGCCACTATGTAACTCTGTTGCCAAAACAAAAACTCTGCCTCCACTGACCAAAATCAGAGCATTTATATAGACTAGCAACATTCTGGAAAGATCTACAGGATTCCTTGGGTAATCCCGCCCCCTCCAGGCAGGAAGATGCCAGAAGCTTCTAGACAGCACTAGTCTATTTCTTCACAAAGAAGTGGTATTGCATCAGATCATGTTTTTCTACAGTCATACCACCAGAGGGTGCCAAATGATAACCAAAATAAACAAATCGCTGACCAGTCAAAATTGGCATTTAAATAGTGTCCAACAATGATATACAGTGCTGTACACAAAATACTTATACATAACAAGATCTTAAGTTCTGGCAAGGAGGAATCCCATTTCACCATCCCAGGCAGCCGGCAGTACCATCACATGGCATGGATTGATACTTTAGGCCTGATTCTGACACTGCCACCTTTTTGCAGTATGATTTCGTATGTTTGAATGCCTCTTGTTTACGGTTTAATACAATACACAAACTGTAACATCCCAAAATCCACTTGCCTGGTGTGCAGTTGTGCTGCAACACAAAACCACCATAAGAATAGACACAATGTAAAAGCGGATCCAACTGAGCAGGTAATGGTGTTAAAAGTGGTGTTTATAAGCAGGAACATATTTACAGCACAGCAAGGATTTGGAGTTATACTAAACATGTCACAGTCTGCCCTGCTGCTGCCGTCTCTCCCTCTGCCTGGCCACTCCACTGCAATTGTTCTCAGCTGAGTCTCATTACCTAGCCAGTTTATAAGCAGCTCTGTTTCACTACTCATTTGCCAGATTGTCGTTGCAGCATGCACTACTCTCCAGCCTTTGTCTTTAGCCTGACTTCCTGGAATCGACTCAGCCTGCCTCTGACGACGTCTTCTCGCTCCTGCCCTGGTAAACCTGAAAGCCTTCTGCCTCTGACTCAGAGTTCTGCCTGTGTGCTTCCTGGTTCCTGTCTGCCCTCCCTTGTGCCCCTGTCCAAGCCATCCGGCTTACCACTCCCATGCCTGTCTGAGTGGATACTGTTCAGTTGGCCCAGCCTCAAGCCAGCCTGCCCCAGTGGCTCAGTGGTAACTCTCCCACCTGCAGTGTGGGAGATCTGGATTAGAATAATGCCATCAGCGCCTGCTATCTCAAGTTGATGGAAGTACTCCATACAAGATCCACAGGTTCCTGGTTCCGGTCTGCACCCTGTTACCCTGCTGTGCATTCTGTTTGCACCTGTCCTAAGCTCATTAAAAGCCAGTAAAACTACTCTCGTCTCGACTGTGTTGCATTTGGGTCCTGCCAATCCCCGTGTCAGTACAATTTGGCCAGTAATGGACCTAGCACGCAATCCTACTCCCCTGAGCCGACTTGAGAAGATAGAAGCCGTCCTCCAGCACCATAAGGCTATGATGTCAGCAGCCGCCTCCGACACCAGGCAATCCTTTGCGGCATTAGCCAACCAACTGCAGCAACTGACATCTATGGTGGCTTAGCACGCTGCCCCTCCTGCACCTGTACCAGCTCCTGACCCGTGCTGCCCATGGGTGCCCCAGAACCTCAAGTTGGAACCCCTGAATGTTATGACAAAGACCCAGAGACCTGTGACCCCTTCCTGACAAATTACTCCCTGCTGTTCTCCCTCCAGCCCTGTACCTTCGCTTCTGAGCAGGTGAAGGTGGCCTTCACCAACAACCATCTGACGGGCCGGGCTCATCTGTGGGGCACCTCTGAGTGGAAGAGACAGTCCTCAGCCTGCGTTTTCTTCCAGTCCTTTGCCGAGGAGCTACATTAGGTCTTCGGTCTGGGGGCCTCCAGCTCCGAGGTCGCTCAGGGACTATTAACACTGAAACAATGAAGCAGAACGGTCGCTGATTACTCCATCAATTTCCGCCCCAGAGCCAGTCGGAGCCCCTGGAACCTTGCAGCCCAGGTGGACACCTTCCTCCACGGCCTGGCTGATTACCTCATGAATGAGCTGCTCTCATACGAGGTTTCCCCCACGCTCGACAGAATCATCGAATTAGCCATAAAGATTGATCTCTGCATCCAGGCCCGTAGACGGGAGAGACGTCAGGGGGCTTCCCATTGCCAGATGCCAGTCCAGTCCAGTCCAGTCCAGTCCAGTCCAGTCCAGGGTGGGTCCCACCCAATCGTCCCCCTCGCCTACTTTGCGGATGGAGGAGTCTGAACCCATGCAGCTGGACCGCACCCTTCTCACTCCAGAGGAACGGGAGCGTCGTCGTCGCCTCAACCTGTGCCTGTACTGTGGTAAGGAGGGTCTCTTTGTGTCTGCCTGTCTGGTAAAAGCTAAGGCTCACCAGTAGCCAGGGAGGAACGGGTGAGCTCGACAACTCTACCTCCCTTCAACCACAGACCGCATCTCCAAGCCCGGGTCCTTCCTGACGATTCTCTCGCCTTGGCTGCCCTGGTGGACTCTGGTGCCGATGCCAGCCTCATGAGGAGTTGGTCCGGCATTTGGGGCTCGGTTAGGTTCCTCTTTCTCGTCCGGTCCTCACCCGGGTTCTTGACAACCACCGACTGAGTACCATTACCCACTAGACCACCCTGGTTCCCATGCTCCTGTCCGACAATCATCATGAGACCATCCAGTTCCACATCCTGACCTCTCTTAGCCTGCCACTAATCATGCGCTATCCTTGGCTTTGTCGACATAACCCCCACATTGACTGGGAGACCGATTCTATCCGTGAGTGAGGAAAATCCTGCCATTTCACCTGCCTGAAGCATGCCTCCTCGCCATTTCACTGACCCACCACCAAGCCTTCACCTGATGTCTCCGGGGTGCCTGCTGAATATCACGACCTGCGGCAGGTCTTCAGCATGGCCAAGGCCACCTCTCTGCCCCCGCATCGTCCCTACGACTGTGCCATAAATCTCTTGCCTGGCACTTCGCCCCCTAGAGGCGGCTTGTGCTCTCTGTCTGCTCCTGAAAGGAAGGCCATGGAGACTTATATCAACGACTCCCTGGCTGCAGGCCTCATCCGCCGCTCCTTGTCTTCTGCTGGGGTGGGCCTCTTCTTTGTGGAGAAGAAGGATAAGACCTTGCAACCCTGCATTGATTATTGGGGCTTGAATGAAATCACAGTCAAGAACCGTTATCCCCTGCCACTCATCTCTTCTGCCTTCGAACTACTTCAGGGTGCCACCATCTTCACCAAGCTCGATCTCCGCAATGCCTATCACCTAGTCCGCATCAGAGAGGGGGACAAATGGAAGATGGCATTCAACACCCCTGCAGGCAACTACGAATACCTGGTCATGCCTTTCGGCCTCACCAATGCTCAGGCCGTCTTCCGAGTCCTGGTTAATGATGTACTCCATGACATGTTCAACCGTCGCTTCATCCGCAACTACAGCCCGATAGCAGTTCCTCTTACTGCTTTCACCAGCTCCAAGGTGCCTTTCCAGTGGTCCTCTGCCGCCTACAAGGCCTTCCCTACCCTTAAAACCAGATTCACCTCTGCACCCATCCTCCAGATGCCAGACCCTGATCGTCAGTCTGTGGTGGAGGTGGACACCTCGGACGTGGGAGTGGGAGCTGTCCTGTCCCAAAGATCTGCCTCTGACCAGAAGCTTCACTCCTGTGCCTTCTTCTCTCGGCATCTGTCTCCTGAGAGGAACTACGACATCGGGAACAGGGAGATGTTAGCAGTGAAGCTGGCTCTGGAGGAGTGGCGGCATTGGTTGGAGGGTACCAATTAACCCTTCTTGGTATAGACTGACCACAAGAACCTTGAGTACATCCGCACTGCCAAGAGGCTGAACTCCCGCCAGGCCGCTGGTCCCTCTTCTTCACCCATTTTAACTACACTCTCTCCTACTGCCCAGGGTCCCGCAACCCCAAGCCTGATGCCCTGTCCTGGCAGTTCCTGAAGGGGGAAGATTCTGCTGAGGGGCTGCTTCCATCCTTCCCTCCCCCTATGTCGTAGCCGTCCTGTCCTCGGACATTGAGGAGAGAGTGAGGGCTGCCACTGAGGATCAACCTGATCCCAGCACCTGTCCCCCCAACTATCTGTACGTCCCTGAAGCCCTGAGGTCAGAGGTTCTGCAATGGGCCCATGCCTCCAAGCTCACCTGCCATCCTGGTTCCCAACAAACCTGAGACATCCTCCTCCAATGCTTCTGATGGCCCACCTTGGAGGAAGACACCCGTGACTTTGTTAAGGCGTACCCCATCTGCAATCAGCAGAAGGCCTCCCATCAGGCTCCTACTGGACTCCTCCAGCCCCTTCCAGTCCCACATCAACCTTGGTCCCACATTTCCCTGGACTTTGTCACGGGCCTTCCACCCTCGGATGGTAATACTGTCATCCTTACGGTGGTTGACCATTTCATTAGGATGGCTCACTTTGTCCCTCTGCCAAAGCTGCCGTCAGCTAAGGATACTGCGCAACTGGTCCTGCTACACGTCTTCCATCTGCATAGCCTCCCCGTAAATGTGGTGTCCGGCCGAGGTCCTCAGTTCTCCTCGGTCTTCTAGAGGGAGTTCTGTAGCCTGATGGGAGCCACCACCAGCCTCTCTTCTGGATTCCACCCCCAGTCCAATGGGCAGATGAAACAGATGAACCAGGAGATGGAGACTGCACTGCGCTGCATGGTGTCCCAGAACCCATCCTCCTGGTCCAAGCAGCTCCTGTGGGTGGAGTACCCCCACTTGTCCCTCACCAGCTCCCCTACGGGCCTCTCTCCGTTCCAGTGCGTCTTTGGCTATCAGCCTTCACTTTTCCCGGCCTTGGAGAGAGAGGTCTCCTGCCCGTCAGCCCGAGCCCTCATCCGCCGCTGTCACCGAACCTGGGCCCAGGCACACTCTGCCCTCCCGTGCACCGTTGGGTGCTACGCCGCCTTGGCCAACTGGCAGCGCTCTCCTGCCCCAGTCTACCAGGTTGGCCAGAAGGTGTGGCTCTCCACCCGAGACCTGCCTCTCCAGGTGGAGTCCAAGAAGTTAGCACCCAGGTTCTTCGGCCCATTCCCCATCCAGAGGGTCATCAGTCTGACGGCGGTGAGACTCAAGCTTCCTCGCTCTGTGTGGGTTCATCCCACCTTCCATGTGTCCAAGGTGAAGCCTGTTCAGGAGAGTCCTCTGTCACTGGCTGTTCCACCTCCTCCTCCTCGCCTTGTAGATGGGGGTCCAGCTTACGCAGTGAGGCGCCTGGTCCGGGCCCGTCATCGTGGGAGGGGACTCCAGTACCTTGTGGACTAGGAGGGTTACAGTCCAGAGGAGAGGTTGTGGGTTCCTGCTCGCCACATCCTTGACGTGGACCTCATCACCGACTTCTATCGTCGCCATCCTGACCAGCCCTCTGGCGCCACCGTACCTTCGGGGAATCCCCGCCTGCCAGCCTGCACCTCTTCCCTGCCTGATCTCCCTGTGGGGGGGTTCTCCTGCTGAGGAGCCAGCGGTCAAATGGGACTCTGACCACTTGGGCTCCTCTGACGATCCTGCTGAAGAACAAACGGTCAACATGGACTCCGACCACTTGGACTCCCCTGACGATTCGGCTGAGAAGATGGACTGATCCGGCTCAGAAGAACAATAGGCCCTGCCTCCGGCCTCCTCCACTCGCCCGGCCTTAGTCGTCCTTCTGTTGGAGTTGTATTTAGTCTAATGTCTGTCGCTGTCACAGGTGGTAGCTGTAGGAGGGTGTGTGTTCCTTGGTGGAAGTGCGTGTATGCGTCACTGGTGGGAGTGTTTGTGTGTGCGTCACTGAGGTGTAGCAGTTTTAATTAGTTAACATTTGCACCTGGTCAGCATTCAGTTTGTTTGCAATGGAGAGGGAGTGAGTAGGGTGCCGTCACTTTCTGTTGACCGCAATTTTCTCCGTAATTTTCGCTATTATCGCAATTTTTGGGTTCTGGCCACGGAATCCCCCATGTGTACATCTGCTGCTGTTTCCTCGGACTTGCTCACTTGAAATGGATTGCTTGGCTACTTTGGATGCGAAACTTGATTTTTGAATGGACGGACTGCAGCACGCCAGCAACCTTCGGTATGTGTAACTCAGTTTGTTCTTACTGTGAGTTGGCTGCTTCGACACAGTTTGAATACGGTTGTCGTCAAGTATCGTGGATTGAGCGGTTGCTGGTCATTGCTTTTATTGCTGTTGCTCAAGTTGAGTCACGTTTGGAATACTGGATCGCTTGTTTGTGAATATAAAGTGCCGAAGTCGGATGTGGATTGTCAATGCAATGTGGATTGTGGCGGATGCTCTCTGAAATTTTACTGTGTGTGCACTGCTGCTTATCGTCAATATGAGCGGATCAAAGGCTGGTTCAAAAGTTAATGGAGTTGATGCTGGAAACGTTACCAGGGCGGTCACTCTCTCTGAAAAGGGCTTGGCATATAAAATTGAGAGGCTTCAGGCAGAACGCCAATCCAAAGTGAACAGAATAAAGAATGTGATCTCTTTTTTGAAAGATCTTGTGAAAAATGATGATAATGCTTTAAAAGTGCAAGCACGGCTGGATGTTTTGATGCAAGTAATGGATGATGCAATTTCACTGTATGGATCATTGATGCCTTTAATACCCCAGGAGGAGCAACAGAAACAAAATGTGCGGTTCACAAGCATTCATCAATATAATCAAGGTTTTGTTGAGGATGTAAAGCAATGGCTCTCTGAAAATGACAAACTGGCCTCAAAACATAGACATTTTGGAAAAGAAAACTTGGAGGAACAATATTATGATAAGGATTTTGAAAATCTTCCAATCTTGGAATTGAAGACCTGGGTGCAAGAAGTACTTTATTCACAAAATAACACTTTTGAGATATTAAGGGTCAAAATTTTGAAAACATGCTGCAGATACTTTTTTTTAAAGATAACATTCAGTGGCACCTGCTGCTAGTCCCAGGGGTTATACAAAGTAGACAGACATGTTTTTGTGGAAAAATAATGCTTTATTACGAAAAAAAAACAAGAAAATCAGTCTCGGACTTTGGTACTTCTTACCATAAAATGCCTGGACTTCGGTAGTTACTGCCATAAAATGCATGGACTTCGGTACTTTTGCCACACAGATGCAGTTTCAATCATTTGCTGATTGCCAAACAGTCATTTTTGCTACGCTTGTCACATGACACATACTAGCAGCTGATTGGACAGTCATGGACTTAGGCACTTGTTCCTGATGACGTCAAGGACTTGAGTACTTCTGCAAAGACTTGAGTATTTCTTGCACAAAAATTCAGTAGATTCAGGGAAGGCTGTATATCAGTATTGAGGACTTGAGTGCTTACATTTGGAATTTTTTGGCTTTAAATGATGCACCCGACACTCTACTTTATGGTACTAGTGTCAGCTCATTTTTTGGAAAATGTGACTTAAGTACTTCTTGCACCCAGGTCTTCAATTGGGTGTGCAACATGATGAAATTATGCCAAGTGTCAGTGTCTCAAATATTAGCAGCAAAAGGCATGGTGCTAAAGCTAGGACCTCAAGTGTCTCTACTACCTCTGCCTGTGTTAAAGCAGAAGCTGACATGGCTGGTCTTCTTGCTCGCCAAAGATTACTCAAGGGCAAACATGATTTGGAGCAACAAGAGGAGGAAATCAGGACAAGGAAAGAGCGATTTGAACTTGAAGGGGAGATAGCAGCATCATTGGCTAAGGTCAACGTCCTGAGAGCCTCAAGTTATGGTGCACGAAGCAGCCTATCCAGTAAATCCAATGGTATGGAATCCTATGTCAATAAAATGGAGAAAGGACCTCATGCTGCTCTTAATGCTGGTGCTAATTCATTTGTGCCTCATCGCAAAGGAGATCATGAAAATTCCATTTCAGACAGAAGTGCTTCTGAGTCTCGTTTGCCAGATGCTGAGCCGAAGCAAAGGAATTATGCCATGGGTGTTGAATCACAAACGCTCCAGCAGAAACCAGCCAAGCTTAGGATGGCTCAAGGCACACAGCCTGATATTTCAACCACTCAGCTTGGAGAGGCATATGCTCCTGCACTGGTCACTGGAGATGCCTGTTATCCATAATGGCTAGGCAAAATGAAATAACTGCTATGTTAGTGCGTCAACAAAATCTCTCATCTTTACCAAACAGGGAGATTCAAGCGTTTGATGGGGATCCTCTTGTGTATCATGCATTTATGAGATCTTTTGAGCATAATATTGAAGAAAAAACAATGGATGCTGCAGACTGCCTGCATTAACTGGAGCAGTACACCAGGGGTCAACCAAGAGAGCTAGTTAGAAGTTGTCAGCAAATGGCTGCAGACAGAGGATATAGCAAGGCAAAGGATTTGTTGAAAGAACATTTTGGAAATGAGCAAAAGATTGCTGCAGCTTATTTGGATAAAGTCCTCGCATGGCCAGAAATTAAATCAGAGGATGTTAAAGCCCTTCATGCCTATGGTCTGTTGTTAAGAGGATGCTGCAATGCCATGGATGAGATCCAGTATATGTTTGAACTAAACATGCCTGGTAATATGCAGACAGTAATAAAAAAGTTGCCATACAAGCTAAGGGACAAATTGAGAACAGTGGCTTGTGATATTCTGGCAAGGTGCCATCGTAGAGCTGCTTTTGCTGACATTGTGGACTTCATTGAGCATCAGGTTAAAATAGCAGCTGGTCCTGTATTCGGTGATATACAAGATGCTCCAAAAACAGTGCAAATCAAAGGGAAAAACCAGCGCCTTATACGAAGTAAAGGAAGTAGTTTTGCAACTACAGTCACATCTGTGGATGAGAAAGCCAGTCAGAAAAAAGGAAGCTCACTGGATAAAAATGCTTGCTTGTACTGCAAGGGTGAACATACTCTGGAGTTGTGTCCTTCATTGGAAAAGAGGGCACATAATGATAAGATTGCCTTCCTGAGAGAGCATGGAGTCTGTTTTGGCTGCTTGTGCATAGGGCACATGAGTAAAGACTGCAGGAGGCGACTGTCATGTAAGGTATGTGGATCCCGACATCCTAGCATGCTTCATATTTATCCAAAGGAAAAGGAACCAGAGAAGATTCAAACAGTTACTGATTCAGCTGTGGGCAGTGCTCTGGTTGCAGTTCAAACTAATGGTCTTACTGGGGCCGGGGAGCATGATTGCAAACTCTCAATTGTTCCAATCAAAGTTAAGTCTAAAAGGGGCAATAAAATTGTGGAGACTAATGCCTTTTTGGACCAAGGGAATTCATCGTCCTTTTGTACAACGAGTTTGATGAATAAGCTGGACGTCTCCGGTAGAGGAGTCAAGATTCTTTTACACACCATGGGTCAAGAAAAGATTGTAGGAAGTTGCATTGTGTCAGATTTGGAGGTAGCCAGCCAAGACAGTGGCTTCTATTGTGAATTGCCAGATGTTTTTACGCAGAAGAAAATGCCTATGAGTAGGAACAATATACCACGACAGCAGGATCTGTCCAGGTGGCCATATTTGCATGTAATGCGTTTACCTGGGTTCATGTCAGATGTTGAGCTTTTGATTGGTTTGAATGTGCCTAGAGCTCTGGAACCAATAAAGGTGATCCCAAGTGAAAATGGAGGACCGTATGCTATTCAAACCATGTTGGGATGGACTGTCAATGGGCCGATTTGTAGTGTTGGACCGGAATGTGACTAATCTGTAATCACAGCTAATCATATTTCAGTTGTGAGATTGGATGAATTGTGGAAGCAGCAGCTTCAACTAGACTTTCCTGAATGCAGCCAGGAAGAACAGCTGGGTCCATCACGGGAGGATTATCAGTTCATGGAAATTGTCAGAAATACTGTAAAGCTGGTGGATGGTCACTATAGCATTGCTTTGCCTTTAAAGAATAGAGATGTGAACATGCATGACAATCGCAAACTAGCAGAGCAGCATGCCCTGGGTCTGACAAGGAGGTTCCAGAGAGATGCTCCATTTTATGCAGACTACACTGCCTTTATGCATGACATCATTTTGCATGGTTATGCTGAAAAGGTGCCTGCTAAAGACCTGTCAGGTAGCCATGGCAAAGTGTGGTATATTCCACATCATGGTGAATATCACCCAAAGAAGAGGAAGATTAGAGTGGTGTTTGACTGTGCTGCACCATTCCAAGGTACCTCGTTGAATACACAACTGCTGCAAGGTCCTGACCTCACTAGTTCATTGATTGGAGTCATTACCAGATTTAGGAAGGAACCTGTTGTTTTAATGGCAGACATTGAGGCCATGTTCTATTAGGTGCGTGTGGCATCTGAAAATTCTGATCTGCTAAGGTTTCTCTGGTGGCCTAATGGAGACTTCTCTCAACCAATGGAGGAGTACAGGATGCTTGTCCATCTCTTTGGGGCAACTTCATCACCAAGCTGTGCAAACTTCGCTCTTCGAAAGTGTGCAGAGGATAACAGTGACTCCTTCAGTCAGCAGGTGGTGGATACCATCATGCACAGTTTCTACGTGGATGACTGCCCTGCTTCAGAAGCTTCTGAGTCTCAGGCTGTAGCTCTCTATCAGGACCTACGAGCCATTTGTGCCAGAGGGGGCTTTCAGCTAAAGAAGTGGATAAGCAATAGTCGAAGTGTGCTTGCTGGGATACCTGAGGAGGAGAGGGCACAGGAAGTGCTAGAGCTGAACCTGGACTACGACATACTTCCTGTTGAAAGAGCATTGGGTGTGCAGTGGTGCATTCAGTCTGATGCATTTAAATTCAAGATATCTATTCAAGATCGACCTCCAACTCATAGAGGGATCCTTTCGATGGTCAGTTCAATCTACGACCGCCTTGGGGTACTGGTGCCAGTGGTGCTAAAGGCCAATTTGATCCTACAGGATCTATGCAGCAAAGGCCTTGGGTGGGATGACATTGTACCTGCACCCATCATAGAATGGACAAAATGGTTACGAGAGCTTCACCAACTTGAGGACTTTAAAGTCAGGAGATGTTTTAAGCCTGCAGTCTTTGGAACTGTGGCTTCTGTTCAGGTACACCACTTCACCAATGCAAGCGAGATTGGTTATGGGACAGCTACCTACCTGCTATTGCGCAATGCTGATGCACAGCCATGCAGTGTCTTCATCATGGGAATGGCCAGAGTGGCTCTCTTAAAACTAATTACCATCCCCAGACTGCAGCTAACAGCAGCAGTGGTAGCAGCACGCGTGGACAGATTGTGGAGAGAGGAACTGCAGATGCCGCTGCTTGACTCTATCTTTTGGACTGACAGCACCTAAATGCTGAAATATATCAAAAATGAGACCTCCAGATTTCAAGCGTTTGTAGCCAACAGGGTCTCAGAAATCCTTAAAACATCTCAGGCTGCTCAGTGGAGGTACGTGAGCACTTTATGCAACCCTGCAGATCTTGCTTCCAGGGGACTTGGGGCGGAGTTGTTCCTGAAGGATGCAAAATGAATATCTGATCCACAGTTCTTGATGCAGCCAGAGGAGCAATGGCCCTCAATCCCAAAAGGTTTGAGAGAACTACCAGAACAGGATGATCCTGAGGTTAAAACAAGTATCTTCGCCAATGCTGTTTGTGTCAAAAATGAGACTGATGCAGTGGCTCAACTGATCAATCGTACCTCATCCTGGAATCATCTGAAAAGAGTGATGGGTTGGATTTTGAGATTCAAGAACCAACTCTTAAGTCTCTGGAAGAAGAGGAAGGAGGGTGAAGTACTGCCGGCTGACTTAAGGTCACAGGAGAGAAAAAGGGATACTCAGAGGAGAGGGTTCGAGAGTGCTAAGGATTTATTCTACATTTTTCTTTCTGTGGAGGAACTGAGGGAGGCTGAGCTGGAAATAATCAAATTTTGTCAAAGAAAAAGATTCCCAGAGGAGTTTTCCAGTCTACAAAAGGGACAGAATGTGAAACGGACAAGCCAAATATATAAACTCAATCCAGTGCTTGAAAGTGGTGTTTTGAGAGTGGGTGGACGTCTTAGTAGAGCAGCCATGCCTGAAGAGTCTAAGCATCAAGTTATACTGGCCAAAGACCTGCATATTTCTGACCTCATCCTCAGGTAAGTGCACAAGGAAGTTGGCCATAATGGTAGAACTCACATGTTGGCAAGGCTGTGCCAGAAGTTTTGGATTACTGGTGCCAATGTGGCAATAAGAAGGATCTTTGCTAAATGTGTAGTATGTAGGCGGGTACAAGGAGTGCTGAGCAGCCAACAGATGGCAGATCTGCCGCGCAGTCGAATATCTCCAGATGAACCACCATTTACCTCAGTGGGAGTAGATTGCTTTGGTCCATTTGATGTAAAACGTGGAAGAATTCAAGTGAAGAGATATGGAGTTCTATTGACATGCTTGGCTTTTAGAGCTGAGCATATCGAAATAGCTACATCAATGGATACTGATTCTTTCATCAACGCTTTACATCGCTTTATAGCAAGACAAGGACAAGTCAGAGAACTCTGCTCAGACAATGGTACCAACTTTGTTGGCGCCAGTCGAGAGTAGAAAAGGTCTATCGAAGGATAGAATCACTCTCATATCCATGAGGAACTCCTACAGAGAGGAATTAAGTGGACATTTAATCCTCCAACTGGTTTTCATTATGGAGGAGCTTGTGTGAGACTAATTTGCTCTATCAAGAAGGTCTTCAACTCTACCTTAGGGGTACAAACTCTTGATGAGGAAGGTCTCCATACAGTGTTTTGTGAAGTGGAAGCCATCCTTAATAGCAGACCAATAACAAAGGCATCCCCAGATCCTAATGATCTGGATGCTATGACTCCCAACCATTTTTTACTCCTTAAAGGTCAACCATCATTGCCACCTAGTCTCTTTCAGGAGGAGGACTTGTATGCTGTTTGCAGATGGAAACAGGTACAGTACATGTCCAACTTGTTCTGGAAAAGATGGAAAAAGAAGTACCTGCCACAGCTTCAGGAACGGCAAAAGTGGACCAGAGTCATTCCTAGAGACATTGTGCTCATTGTGGACGACTCTGTACCTCGTAATTCTTGGATCATGGGTAGAATTTTTGAGGCTGTACCAGATAAAAGAGGACTTGTACGTCAAGAAAAGATCAAGACCAAGACAAGCTGCTTGGACCGACCAGTCACTAAGATCTGTTTTCTTCAGGAAGCTGAAGGGGGCGGCCTGATCGATACCTTGACATGATTGACTTTGCATGTGACTTTGAGGAGTGGTGGTAAAGATCACTCCCAGCCTAGGCTAAGTGCTAGTAACCTGAGGAGTGGTGGTAAAGATCACTCCCAGCCTAGGCTAAGTGCTAGTAACCTCTGGCCTAGAGAAGATGGAAGATTTTCACCATTTTTACAATGGACTAAAAATACCTTTTGGTAATGTTTATTCTCCTACATGTAATGTAGTTGTAATTATTACTGTGGGGTACCTGTAATAATTAGGGGCGGGAATGTTGGAGTAAGGAATGTATTTAGTCTAATGTCTGTCGCTGTCACAGGTAGTAGCTGTAGGAGGGTGTGTGTGCCTTGGTGGAAGTGCGTGTATGCATCACCGGTGGGTGTGTTTGTGTGTGCGTCACTGAGGTGTAGCAGTTTTAATTAGTTAACATTTGCACCTGGTCAGTATTCAGTTTGTTTGCAATGGAGAGGGAGTGAGTAGAGTGCCGTCACTTTCTGTTGAACGCAATTTTCATCGCAATTTTCGCTATTATCGCAATTTTTGGGTTCAATTCAATCTTATCTTTTAGGAGTATCATGCAATGCCAAGGGCTATATATGTGCGTTAAAATAAACAAGAATAACGCAGCTACGGACTCGCGTAAGTAATTGAACACAGCGTGTCGGACAGACCCCTACATCAGCTCTCACAGCGGCTAATTGCTTTGTTTTGGATAGTCGCTACAACTCCTTCCTTTTGGGACGTCAGGAGCCATCCCTTCGGGGGGTTCTGTCACAGTCTGCCCTGCTGCTGCTGTCTCTCCCTCTGCCTGGCCACACCCCTTCCACTGCAATTGTTCTCAGCGGAGTCTCATTACCTAGCCAGTATATAAACAGCTCTGTTTCACCACTCATTTGCCAGATTACCGTTGCAGCATGCACTATTCTCCAGCCTTTGTCTTCCGCCTGACTTCCTGGAATCGACTCTACCTGCCTCTGACGACGTCTTATCGCTCCTGCCCTGGTAAACCTGAAAGCCTTCTGCCTCTGACTCCGAGTTCTGCCTGTGTGCTTTCTGGTTCCTGTCTGCCATCTCCTGTGCCCCTGTCCAAGCCATCCAGCTTACCACTCCCCTGCCTGTCTGAGTGGATACTGTTCAGTTGGCCCAGCCTCAAGCCAGCCTGCCCTAGTGGCTCAGTGGTAACTGTCCCACCTGCAGTGTGGTAGACCTGGGTTCGAATCCAGCCACCAGCGCCTGCTATCTCAAGTTGCTGGAAGAGCTCCATACAAGATCCACAGGTTCCTGGTTCTGGCCTGCACCCTGTTACCCTGCTGTGCATTCTGTTGCACCTGTCCTAAGCCCATTAAAAGCCAGTAAAACTACTCTTGTCTCAACTGTGTTGCATTTGGGTCCTGCCACTCCCTGTGTCAGTACAATCTGGGCAGTCATGGACCTTGCACGCAATCCTACTCCCCTGAGCAAACTTGAGAAGATAGAAGCCGTCCTCCAGCACCATAAGGCCATGATGTCAGCAGCCGCCTCCGACACCAGGCAATCCTTTGCGGCATTAGCCGACCAACTGCAGCAACTGACATCTATGGTGGCTCAGCCCGCTGCCCCTCCTGCACCTGTACCAGCTCCTGACCCTGTGCTGCCCATGGGTGCCCCAGAAACTCAAGTTGGGACCCCTGAGCATTATGACAGTGACCCAGAGACCTGTGCCCCCTTCCTGACAAATTGCTCCCTGCTGTTCTCCCTCCAACCCCCTATCTTCGCATCCGAGCAGGCAAAGGTGGCCTTCACCATCAACCATCTGATGGTCCGGGCTCATCTGTGGGGCACTGCTGAGTGGGAGAGACAGTCTCCAGCCTGCGTTTCTTTCCAGTCCTTTGCAGAGGAGCTACGTTAGGTCTTCGGTCTGGGGGCCTCCAGCTCCGAGGTCGTTCAGGGATTATTAACACTGAAACAAAGAAGCAGAACGGTCGCTGACTACTCCATCGATTTCCGCACCAGAGCCAGTCGGAGCCCCTGGAACCTTGCAGCCCAGGTGGACGCCTTTCTTCACGGCCTGGCTGTCTACCGCAAGGATGCTTGCCGGTGTTTGCCATCTGAGAAGAGCTTAGCTCAAATTGCTGGTCTTATAGGTGCAAGATGAATGTGTTAAGAATTCTTCACTGACCAGGCTTCGATTCTTGATTGTGAGTATGATGGGTTGGCGGTAATTACCCTTGGACCACTGGAGAACTAGAATAACAAGGATGAATCCAACTGCAGTCGCTATGCAAAAATGGGTGTTGGGCAAAGAATTTAAACTTTATTTCAGGAGTAGGAAAATAACTGGCTGAAGGTCATAACCAAGATCAGTCCCTAAACACAGGCGAAGGTACAAAGTCATGAGACAAAATCTCAGAATCCGGAAGACGGGTAAAAAGATCAAAAAACAAGATATTTCCCCTGTGAAATAACACAAACTTAGAAAAGGAAAACTACTCAAGGACAGAGTGCCAGAGAAAAACAGGGCAGGTCTTAAAGACACAGAGGTAAGGAGACACAGGTGAAAGTAACAATATGCAACAGGTGAAACTCATTAAAGAATTTTCCAGCTCCCTAATGAGAGTCCCCAGAGAGTGGGTGCTATGTCTCCCTCCGGTAGCTCCCAGAGGGAAAGGCTGGAGACCTCACAGGACCCCTTCTCCTAAGAACTGCCCCTGATATTCCTACCAGGGTGATAAGGTCTGCGGCAGGGAAAAGCCTGAATCAGATTGGGGTCCAATACATCTCAAGGTGGGATCCTTGAGTGTTTCTCTATACCCCTATACCCCTCCCAGTCCTCCAGGTACTGAAAGACTCCATGGACCTAGTCGGCATTCAGGATGCAATGTATTGTATAAGCAGAATGACCACCAATGCGATGGGGAGGAGGAGGAGGAGGAGGAGGAGGAAGCCTAGTGGCAGGAGACAGTTGACTGGTAACCACTAGTCTGAGACATGAAAGGTTGAGTCCATATGCCTTGACCGGTGAAACTGAAGATGGTAGGACACTGCGTTAATCTTTGTCAGGATCCTGAAGAGATCCACAAACTGTGGGGCTAACTCGCAAAACTTCAATCACATGGGAGTGGACAACCAGACCTTCTGCCCAAGAAGGAAGGGTGGAGCTGGCCTGCACCATCAGCTAACCTAAAGCTGTTGTTCCCTAGTGGCCTGCTGCAGAGACACCCAGGCCCTCCTCAAGGTTTACCAGCATTGTCTAATGAACCTCTTCACCAATGGGACCCCAATCTCAGACTCGGGGAACAATAAAGCCTGGTAACCCAATTGACATTCAAAGGGAAACATGCCTGTAGGCAAGCATTGTAAAGTGTTTTGAGAGTACTCTGTCCATAAGATGTGACTGTTCCAGAGGAAGGGAATGGAAGACACCAGGCACCACTGGGTGGTCTTGAGGTCCTGGTTCAGCTTATCATTGTGGCCATTGAACTGTGAATAAAAACCAGAAGAAAGACTAACGATAGCACTAATAAGCATACAAATGGCCCTCAGACCTTGGAGGTGAACTGGGGCCTGTGATCAAACATCACATCCTGAGAAAGGCCAAAATCATGTAAAACATGGTGACACATGAGTTCTGCAGATTCACAGGTGGTGGGGAGTTTGGCAGGGGTAAAATGCAGCAGGCCTTGTAGAAACAATCCACTATCACTAGGATAAAAGTGTTACCAAGTGGGCAGAGGACCAGTTATAAAGTTCATGGATAAGGGAGACTAAGGACATTTGGGAACAGGCTATGGGTGAAGGAGGTCTTCAGGGAGAGCACTGCCAGGGGATCTTACTCTGGGCAAACGTGGGACAAGCCACAACAAGGGAACAAACATCTGCCTTGGAAGACTGCTACGGCATTGAACAGACCAAAGGGTATGACCGGATACTCATAGTGGCAGTGGGAGTGTCAAATGCCATCTTCCATTGATCTTCTTCCTGAATGTGGACTAAATTGTTGGCACTGTGGCGGTCCAGCTGGCTGAAGACTGTCGCACCCTGGAGTAGCTTGAATGCTGTGGACATCAATTATAGTGGATACTAGTTCTTTATGGTCACCTTGTTGAGTCCATGGTAGTCAATGGCTGGGCAAAGATCTTCATCTCTTACCCCATAAAGAAAAACTTAGCCCCAACAGGAGAGCTGGAAGAATGAATGTCCCCAAAAGCTGAAGCCTATTTGATGTAACCCTCCATGGCTGCTGTCTCTGGGACTATGAGGGAGGAAATTCTTTCCAGAGAAGGGCAGGCACCAGGGAGTATGTTTATGGCAGAGTTGTATTGGTGAGGATATGAAAGGGATGTGGCTCTCTTCCTACTGAAAACTTCTCTTAAGTCAGAATACTCAGGGGTAACTCGGAATGAGTCAGAGGGAACAGGGGACTCGAGAGACGGAGAGGGCTAGGCAGGTGAATGATTTTGCCATTACCTAGGGATCGACCATCTAGGGCTGTTATGTAGACTGGGGTCTTTAAGTTGGTGAGTGGGATAGAGAGCTACTTGAACAGAGAGATGTCCACAAAGTTCCTAGCAGCCCCAGAGTCCACCAGGACTTGCAGGACATGTTGTTCTTCATCCAAGGAGATGACGGTGGAAAGTAGGACACTGGGGACTAATATTTTGGGAGAGAAGTGGGCCTATCACAGTCTACCCTTCTCTAAACAAGCTTGGGCTTTTTTCAACAGCTTGAGACAAGATGATCTATAGTGACCAGGATGTCAGCAATAAAGGCAGCATCTCTCCCTCATCCTGTGATCTCGCTCAGCCTGTGTGAGTCAGATCCCTCCCAACAGCATTGGCAGCTCCAGAGGTACAGTTGCTTGAAACCTCTGTGGCAATGGGGCGGAGGTGGGGGGGTCGACACTGGTCTAAGCGCAGGCAGCCTGTTGTATGCAGAACAACCTTCTCTTTGCCTCTCACAGAGTTTGTTGTCAAGACGAATGGACAGGTCTGTGAGGGTCTCTAGGTCACTCACCCCCTCCCTGGATGCTAGCTCATCTTTGATAGCCTCTGAAAGATCCTGCTTGAAAGCAGCAATGAGAGCTTCAGAGTTCCATTAGCTCTCTGCTGCAAGGGTTCGGAAGGTGACGGCATAATCCGCAATATTGTGGTTACCCTGTGTGGTGATCAAATCAACAGACATGATCACCATTCCACGTCACACCGCCTGAAGCTATCGATTCCCCTCCCATTATGGTCTCCCTACTTCAGCACTGCCAACAGCGCATGTCGGCTGGGACTTCGTTCAGCACCCTGGCTGCCGCAATACGTTGGACAGCTCTCTGCCACTTATGCCTAAGCATGCGAGGAGGGCTCCATCAGCACATTCCACCCAAGACGATGCACCTGATCCTCGTCTGCAGCTAACAAAGGCTCAATATAAAGCCAGCGAGACCGCAGACAGGGACAGGTTGGCTGAGATTGCATTTGCAAGCGTGTTACTAACCGCTGTTCTCTCTCTATTTTTCTGTCAGAGTCTGAAGGTAAAGAGACGGGGAATGCCGTATTTATGCTCCCTCCAGAAAGCCTTGCTCTGGACGCTACTCTAACGTGACAGTGGCTAATTCCCCTGAGGATATTAAGGCTCACAAAGTCTATTGTTTTTTGGCTTATTATTGTAGTAAATAGAATTATTGCCCTGTGGGTTGGATTCACTCCAATGTGTTTCCTTGTCTATGCCTGCATTTCTGGTGGTTCGCCACAACGTGGGCACTTACTCAGGCATATAAAAAAGGGGAATCTTTTATGCATTCTGGACTGGTATTGATTAGTGCACCAGCCCAGGCATAAGCACTTTCTGTGGCATTATTGTAGTGTTTTTCCTCCTCTTTTTTTCCCTGATTACCCAACAGGGCCACAATGGAGGGACGGATGCGGGCTTTGGTGGAACCCAACCTGGGGGCACAGCAGGCATCCCAAGCTGTGATGGAGTCAGGAGACTCGATTCGCAGATGCCCTGAAGAAATGACCCCATCAGGGGATGAGAAGTCCCAGGGAATTATTCATGAAGATGAGGCAGCGGCCTACCTGCATACCTTTGAAAGAGTCACAAAGAGAGAAATTTGGGACCAGGATGAGTGGATCGGCATAATTCCTCCCTTCTTGATGGGAATGGCGCAACAGGTATATTTTGAACCACCTCCCTCAGAAGCTCACAACTATCTGCATCTCAAAGAAGAAATCCTGCTCTCCTCGAGCTTTTCAATGTTTGCAGCGGCTCAGAAGTTCGATACCTGGCTGTACTAACCCCGGACTTCCCGCACCTAGCCAGCTAGCCGAGCTGGCCTGGATAGGGCCATGATGGCTGCAGCCAGAGCTAATATCTACTAGCAATATTGTCTACTGTGTGGTCATGGATTGCTTCATGTGAGCCTCGCCGACATGAAGGTGAAAAAAAGCTGGTGGGGCAGCACGCACCGAGCTCACCAGAGGAGCTGGTCAAACTCATGGAGAGGGTGGAGGCCACCCAGGAAATGTTGTGTGGACCTGACAGAACTGAGGCCCGAAGATTCTCGTAGAAGCAATCCACTCATCCTGTCCTCACTAAGTGGGACAGTGCCGCTCCACCCAAGCTGCTATAGAGACCCTTCTCAACTGAATGCACCATTAAACAGGCTCCGCCTAGGCCATTAGGTACCAGGTTAAGGTCCACGGACAGAAGGTACAGGCCATTTGGGACTCTGGCAAAAAGGTAAAAAGCAGGATGGCAGGATCCCAGGAGCAGGTCTGGCAGGGACGAGACACTAATCATGGATCTAGTCTTTACATGATCAGGCTGGGGGAGCGCGTGGCCACAGGGAATGAGGAGCGAGAGGCAGATGGGGAAGGTGAGCGTCGACTTCACTTGTCTCTGTCTGATTTCCACACACAGGTCCACCCTACAGGATGCTTGAAGTAGCCTAACTCCAGGATGATAATTTATGACAAGCCTGGTCTCAGGTGCGGGAAGTGGAAGGCGTCCACTACAGTGAAGGAGAGAAATGTGGCCCATATTTCTTGGAAGCAAATGGTCTCCTCTATCGTGCTGTGGGAAGAGGAGTGAAATAAAGGAGCTGCTAGTGGTACCTCGCACCTGTGTCACCCAGGTGATGATCCTCAGGCACAGCCACCTACTATGGGCTCGCCTTGGGCAAATAAAGACTCTACAGTGCATAACTGACCGGTTCTTTTGGCCCGGGTTTATGGAGAGGTTTTGAGGTTTTGTTGGAGCAGTCCCACCTGCTACTTGACCTCCCCATCAAACCTGCTCCCGCACCCTTGATTCTACTGCCGGTGATCGATGTCCCCTTCCAACAGGTTGGGACGGACCTGGTGGGACCTCTTCCTTGTTCAGTCAGGGGACACCAATACATCCTGGTGATTGTGGACTATGCCATCAGGTACCCCAAAGCCTTGCCCCTGCGGAGAGCCACCTCCAAGAACATCGCCTGAGAGTTGGTACAGCTGGGGAGTCAGGTAGGCATCCCCACCGAAATTCTGACAGACAAAGGAATGCCTTTTGTATGCATGGCTGTGACCAATGTGTGTCGCCTGTTGCGGATCAAACACCTCTGCACCTCCCTGTACCATCCTCAGACAGATGGCCTGGTGAAGCGCACGCTCTGAAGGGTAGTGGATGTGGACTAGCGCAACTGGGACCAACTGCTCCCTGATGTGTTCCTTGCCATCTGAGAGATACCTTAGGGCTCCACTACATTTTTGCTGTTTGAACTGCTGTACAGAGTCCAAGCCTGCCCTCTTACGGACGATGGTCGAACATATTCATCAGATGCAAGAGGAAATCCAAGCAGTAATGCCCTTGGTAAAACAGCACATGGAGGAAGCCCAGTGCGCCCAGCAGCGGACCTACAATCGGCTCGCCCAGTCGCATGAATACCTGCCAGGAGAGCAGGTCCTCACGCTTGTCCCCACCCCTGAAAATAAATTCTTGGCCTCCTGGCAGGGCCCCTATGCAGTGGTGAAGACGACATGAGTCTATGCAATATACTGTGTTTCCAGTTACGTATTAATAAAGTAAATCAGCATCCAGGTAACATTTTGTTTTGGGTTGATCTAAAACAACTTGTTACCTTAGGCTTATCTTACAAATGTTGAACATTCACACTATAATGCTTCTCACTGCTTTGAGTTTCCACATTGCTGCTTTCTGCCTACCGGTCGCTTGTGGCTCCCACGCTATGACGTCACAATCATAAACAAATGCCATCTCCTATACGTAACAGGAAACTCTAATTGTACCCAATTTGGGAACAGCAGCCCATGACCCAGCTGGAAAGATGAGAATGTGGTGGTCATGTGATCACAAACACTTAACAATCATAAATTTGGGAAAATGTTGCCTGGTTTGTCAAGACTCTGTTCTTATAGCGACATAACGGTGGAGAATGAAATGAATCCATCCTACTCATTGTCTGCGGTGCAGGTGATTTTGGTGGTACAGAGGGGTGTTGATTGTATTTTTGGTACGTGGTAGGCCCCTGGTGGCCAAAAGAACATTATTTGAATTTGTTGGTGGACCTCTGCATTGTTGGACAAATGGAAACTTCCTGAAGGATAATGATCATGTGATAGAGCACACACCTTCTCAAACTGGTTCCAGAAACTTGATTGATTTCAGTTCACTCCAGTAGACTGCACTGATCAAGATCTCAGTCAAATGGAGAATCTTTGTAGTAAAGTGGAATGGGATTCGTAGCATAGATCTGATGAATATGCTGACACTGCATGATGGTATGGATTTATCATAGACCCAAATCCTCAACGATTCCCTCAGGTATTGTATGTTAACTCCTTTGCGCAGATGCCAAAACTGGCTATTTATGCGTTACGCACACGTTAGAGTTTATCTGTCTCTCACACGTTAGCATTTATCCGTCTCTCAAAAAACACATTTTATCGGTTACCGTTAAAGTTTAGAAGTTCTATTTTGGGAGGAACTCCCAAGCAACATCTTACTGACGCGATGTATTTTTAATGCGAATGAAAATCTTACCGGCGTGATCATCTCATTGTCACCACAAATGCGATGCTACGGCCCTACAAAACGGCATCATCAACTTCTGAGAAATATGAGGAGCACATTTTCAGCCACTTACTGACGATAATCAACTTGGCAACTCCTGGTGAAGCAGAGGCATTTTAACTTCAAGCACACTCAAACATTTTGTAAAGAATTAAGCAGTTTTTTTGGCTACTCTGCAATTCGACGAAGAAAACCAGCAAATCCGACCACGGAAAGCCGTGTTCGCCCCATTTGCCGTAACTGGAATGTAACTTAGCTTGCTGAGCAACATAAGTCGGTGTGTTCGCCAACTTTGGTAACCTGATAAGTTTTATTTCTTTGCTGTAGCTACCTTTGGTAGCTAACTAACTGTTTGCCAATTAGCTGGCTAGCTCTCAGCTGTACTGGCCGTATTGTTGAAGTTAGGTGGTTGACGTTCACACACGGCGGACGCTGCTGTGTTGTTTTATAGTTAGTTAGCGAAATTGATTGTTTTGATAGAATTTGCTGTGATTCTCATTCTAACCCCGGCCAGATCAAGTTCCCCTGCAGTGACTGTGGCAAACCTGTACGTACTAACCGGAGAGCTATACAGTGCAATGTGTGTGATCTGTGGGTACATTGTCGGTGCATCAGCATAGACCTACCCACCTATAACAGGCTAACAGAGAATGACGACCCCTGGTGCTGTCCAAGCTGCAGTGACCCAGGTTCCGGAGATCCTGCATCAAGACCAGACTTGAGTGCCCTCACTCCAGATGCTGCTGACCCAGCGCCAGACATCACTGCTACGACCCATCCGCTGCACCCACCAAGTGAATCTGACTGGGACTGTTTCACCGCAAAGGGCCTCCACTTTATCCATGTTAACAGTCGGAGTCTTCTCCCCAAACTGGACGAACTGCGAGTCATCGCCTCCCGTTGTCACCCTGCGGTCATCGCAATCACTGAGACATGGCTCGACGATTCAGTGTCCGATTCTTAGGTGGAAATTCCTGGCTATCAGATCCAGAGACATGACCGGTGCCGCACAGGAGGTGGGGTTTGCGTGTACGTCCGCTCGTGCCTGACATTTAGCCCCCACAGAGACATTGAAGGTGCCAGTGAAATCACTTGGATTGAGCTCTACCTTCCAAAGACAAAGCCCATCCTCGTGGGAGTCTGCTATCGGCCTCCTACAGATAACAACTTCTACCATCAGCTCGAAGAATCTTGTGCTAACTGTTCAAACTTTTCTGACTCAAAGTGTATATTACTTGGTGACTTTAACACAGACTACAGTATCAGTAATTCAAGGAATACATTTTCTCTACTATTTGATCAACTTAAACAGTTTATGTCAATGTTTGACATGCACCAACTCATCTGTAGCCCAACTAGGGTAACCAATACAAGTTCATCTCTTTTGGATCTCATTATGGCGTCTGACCCTCATAAAATTAGCCAGTCTGGTGTTATTGAATGTGGACTCAGTGATCATATGTTAATATACTGCACTCACAAGGTCAAAAAGTTTACTTGTAACAAACATAACAATGTTAAGCTTCGTTCTCTCAAAAACTACACTAAAGAGTTATTTCATTCTAAACTTGATTCTGTCAACTGGTCTGACATACTGGAAAGTCAAGACATTGATGAGGCATGGTGTAATTTCAAAATCAAATTTTTGGCATGTTTTAACGAAATTGCTCCTCTCAGGGAAATGCGTGTCAAATACGATTCGGCCCCCTGGATGACAGGAGAAATCCTCCACCTTATTCATGAAAGAAACCAAGCTCTAAAACAGTTCAAAAAAACAAAATCTTGTGAATGGTATGCTAAATTCTTGGCTCTTAGAAATTCTTTACAGGTCAAAAAAACAGCGTGCAAAGTCAGAATATTTCGCAAATAAGGTGGAGGAGAACAAAAATAACCCTAGAATGCTCTGGAAAGCACTAAAAAACCTTGGTACAGCATCCAAAAGTAAAACAAATTTGAGAAAATTGGGCTCAAAATTGACGATAATATGTTTCGACAGTGCCAAGGTTGCCGAAAAATTCAACAATTTCTTCTCCACTGTTGCCTCATCACTGCAAAGTAAATTACCAACTGGCAGTAACAAATATGGGTTTAGTCACTTGTACAGGTATTACAACAATGTTCATCATTCCGGTATTCAGCTTTCTTTCCATCAGGTCTCTGAGGAATTCGTCCGCAAGACTCTCCAGAATCTAAATTCGAACAAGGCTACCGGTTTGGATCAACTACCTGCACGTTTTCTTAAAGATGGTGCTGAGTTCATAACATCTCCCATAACCCATATTGTAAATTTGTCCATCATCTCATGTAAAATTCCATCTGACCTCAAGGTAGCTAAAATCATCCCATCTATAAGAAACAGAGCAAAACTGAAGCTGGTAACTATGAGCACCAGTCAGGTTTCAGGTCCTCTCACTCCACAGATACATGCTTAGCTTTTTTTATCTGATTATATCAAATCAGAGCAAGACAAAGGCAATTACACAGGTATGGTTTTATTAGATCTACAAAAAGCCTTTGACACTGTGGAGCATAGTATTCTTTTAATCAAACTTGAGGCCATAGGGCTTCAGAAACCTGCTGTCAACTGGTTCAAGGCCTACTTATCAAATAGGCAGCAGTGTGTGGAAGTTGGTGGTGTCACTTCCCCACCTGCAGATGTGATTTGTGGTGTTCCACAGGGTTCTATACTCAGACCCTTTCTGTTTCTGATAAATGTCAATGACATGCCTTCAGCTGTGAAGTGCAAACTTTTGCTTTATGCAGACGATTCTGCCCTTTTGGTAGCTGGCAAAAATAATGCCGATATCCAAGAGCGGTTGTCTATGGAACTTGATTCAGTACAAGAGTGGCTTGTCAAAAATTTACATTTACATTAATTTATTTATTTAAAACAGGGACAATACTTATTAATGAACATTTATATGTAAATATGCAAGATTATAGCCAATGGCTAATTTTCATCTTTAGTCCCCATGGCAGGTTGATATTAACATCAGATAAAAAATACAACAGACAAATATATAACAGACAATAATGCTCATAGACAGACCAAGAGTAGGTAGACCATACAAAATAAGTTGTTAAAAACCAAAGTGCTTCAGTGCTAAAGTGCTCACGTGCTCCAGAACCAAAGACTTTAATTACTCGTATTATTACACATTGCCCTATTGCATGTGCTCACAAACCAAAGACTTTAATTACTCATATTATTACACATTGCCCTATTGCACGTGCTCCAGAACCAAAGATTTTAATTACTCGTATTATTGTACACTGCCCTATTGCACAAGTTAATAAAGTGCTTTTTCATATTGCACATTGTTACATTTTCTGTATCGCCACCTTGAGGGGACAAAAGCACATGCCAGGCTATTGTTAATAGATTTTTCCTCAGCTTTTAATACCATCTAGCCACATGTTTTAGCAGATAAGCTGATTAGTCTTTTTTAAACTAGATTTAAATCTTGTTGGCTGGATTCTGGACTTTTTGACTGATAGGTCCCAGTGCGTGAGAGTGAACGGCACTTTCTCCAAACAGCTGCACTCTTCCACTGGTTCTCCTCAAGGATGCTGTCTCTCTCCACTCCTCTACATCTTATGCACGAATGATTGTTGCAGCAACTATGCTAGTAGGCACATTATCAAATTTGCTGATGACTCCGTGATTGTGAGTCTCCTTGAAGGGGATGAGAAACTTCATGGGCCTGTGGTAGATGATTTTGTAGCTTGGTGTGATGAGTCTTTTCTCCAACTGAAAACAAAAGACATGGTAATCAGCTTTAGAAAGTCTTTTCATTGCCCACCACTGACCAGCATTAAAGGTGCAGACATTGAGCTGGTAGACAGCTATAAATATTTGGGCGTTTTAATTGATACTAAGCTGCGCTTTGATGCTCATGCTGCTTTTACAATGAAGAAAGTCCAGCAGCGGCTTTTTTTCCTGAGGAAAATGTCTTCTTTTAATGTTTCCTCCGAGATGATGAGTCTCTTTTACAAAAGTTTTTTTGAATCTGTTTTAATGTTCTGTATCATAGCTTGGTTTGGAAATTTGACTCTGACCAATAAAAATAGGCTAGGTAGCCTTATCAAAGTGGCTAGTAAGGTTTGCGGTAGGAGTTTGCAGCACACTGACCTGTATGGTAGGCAGGTGTTGAGAAAGGCTGTCTCTATTGTGGAGTGCCGGGATCACCCCTTCACTCAGAGCTTTTATTGTTACCATCAGGACGTCGGTGGAAGATGCCTGCCATTAGGACCAAAAGATTTAAGGTTTCTTTCATCCCTACTGTCATTCGGTTGTTGAATGGCACATAGCATTGTTTCTGCTGTTGTCTGTAGAATGCTTCTGCTTATTCTGCACAGACTCTTTAGGCTTCTTATGATTGCACTTTGCACTTGTATCTGTACTTTGCCCAGTGATGCAAATGTGAACTCCTTTTAAATCCTCATTTTTATTTATTATTTAATTTTATTTTACTTTTAATCTGCCTCTCTGTAATCTGTCCAATATGTGTGTTGATTGTCTCCCATCAGCGTTTCGGTTGTCTGGTGTGTTTGTATGTTTTTTTGTGTATCCTGGCTGCAAACCAATTTCCCAGTTAGGGACAATAAAGATACTATGACTACTTTGACTTTGGCAATGTCCTGTATCACATTTGCACATACAGATGTATGTCTGCATGTATTGTAGCACTAAATTAGCATACATGGATGCACTTATGTACGCACTAATGCACAGTATTACATACATAAGTACATGCATGCATACAAAGGCAGGCTTGGTTTATCACAAGCCACATCCACATATGGTACCTCAACAAACAAGCCCACACATACACAATACATAAAAAACATCAAACAGCTTTAAGATGAATTGTGAGGGCAGTTTTGATTATCCAGTAACCATATTTTTAGATGTTTGGTAAATGAGTTAAGAGTTGTCAATTCCCGTGTATTGCTTGATATTGTATTCCAGGTCTGGGACGCTCAATATGAAAACACTGACTGCTCAAATACACCTTTTCTAAATGGAACTAGATAATCACCTCGAGAGCCTGCTCTAGTTGAACTATTAGAATTTTTCTTCAAAAATTCCCCTAACGAGGATGGAGCTAGTCCATGAAGTATTTTGTAAACCAAAACAGCATCCGCATATTTAATTATATTTTCCCAGCTCAATAAATCATATTTTTTCAAAATGTTACAATGGTGATACGCATTAGGCTTTTTATCTAAAATTTTCATAGCTTGTTTGTAAACAATCTCAACAGATTTTAGCGTGGTCTTACATGCCGATGCCCAAGTTGTTATACAATAAGTTAAACATGACATTATCATTGCACTGAAATATAGTTTAGCGGAATCAATAGTCAAATTATTTCTTATATATCTAAGATTGGACAAATTAAATCTAATTCTACTCAGTTCTTTTTACTTGTTGTTTAAAACATCGCTGTGAATCAATAATGATACCAAGATATTTAAACTCATGTACCACTTCAAGCTTAGTCCCATGTACAATTACATCAGGAACCATCTCATCATTTGCTTTTTTAGAAAAAAAACATACAGCTAGTTTTTGACACATTAAGATGTAACTGAGAGCATTGCAGCCAGTTGGACACATGAATCATAGCAGCTGACAGATCTTGTGCAGCCTGATGTTTGTTTTTAGCATGTACATACAAAACCGCATCATCAGCGTACATCTGACAGATTACATTGGAAGGGCAACTACTTGATAAATCATTAGTGTAGAGACTAAATAACAGCGGTCCAAAAACTGAACCTTGTGGAACACCAAGAGTATTACCAATAGTTGCAGATGTAACATTGTGTACTCTAACACACTGTTTTCTCTGTGCAATATATGATTCTATCCATTTCAAACTACTCAAAGAGAAATTTAAATAAGACAGCTTGGTCATCAAAATCTGTTGATTTACAGTATCAAGTGTTTTTTTTAAAATCAAGAAAAATGGCTCCTAGGATTCCACAAGAATCAATCTTAGATTTTATGTTTTCCAAAAAGAAACCGACTGCCGTCTCTGTGGAGTGATATTTTCTAAAGCCAAACTGCATTGAAGTGTATGGACTACTGTTCAGATGCTTAATGAGCTGCTCTGCAACCCATTTTTCAGCTATTTTGGAAATTATAGGAAGAATACTTATTGGTCTGTAATTGCTACTTAAAGCAGGATCACCCGATTTAAAAATTGGTGTAACAACTTCGGATTTCCAGGAATTGGGGAATACCCCTTCATTTAAAGGCCTATTAATAATACTAGTAATTGGAGCAATAAGTGACTGTTTATGAGCTTTAACAAACATTGTATCCATACCGAATGCATCTTTGGCTTCAGAATTTTTGAGACAACAGATAATCTTATCCACATTTGACTGGGACACTTCATTTAAAATAAAAACTGGAGTAACAGTGTTCAATGGCATTACAGATTGGATCTGAGAACAGGAGACTGCACCAAGAGTCAAGCTCTTCACAGAATCTATAAAGTATGTATTCAGGGCTGTTGCAATCTCGTTTGGATCCAGAGTTAAATTTTCATTTAATTGCAACTCCCTAATATTCTTGTTTATAAAATCATTTCCCGTTAGTTTCTTTATGTTTGTCCGAATTTCCTTTGCATTGCCCCTGGAATTACTTATTGTATTAATAAAAAAAAACTAGCCTTTGCATTCCTAATATCTTTAATGACTTTATTTCTAATTGAAGGAAATACTTTTCTGTCATGAGCTAATTTTGTCTTAAGGGCTCTCTTAAGGGCATGGTCCCACTGCTTCATCAATGACCATATTTCACTATTTAGCCAAGGAAAATAATCCCTTTTCCGTGGTTTCGATTTTATCTTTTTCATAAAACAATTCATCGTTTCTTAAATAACTGTCATAAATACACTACAGTTTTCGTCAACATGTTCATGGGAGAGATAATCAGACCAATTTATTTCATTCAAAGCTTTTTCTAGGTTTTTAATCTTACCCTTGGGAATTCTTGATTGCTTGAATTTTTCACTAGAGGAGGGGCAAGTGAACCTTTTTTTTATTTTCTCGAAAAAAAGGATTTTATTATGGTCAGACAGACCTGTGACCATATTGTATGTTCTTTGTATTCTTTCACATTTATTGGTAAAAACCAAATCTATACAAGTTTCAGAGGAGCTGCTTATTCTAGTAGGCTCCTTTATAAGTTGCATTAAATCAAAACTATTTGTTACAGATTTTAAATGCTTCCGACTGGCTTTGTCATTCCAATTAATATTAAAATCTCCAAGTAAAATAACCTCATTCTTAAAATTACATTCTTTTAAAATAGACTGCAATTCCTCATAGAATACACTAGAGGCTGATGGAGGTCTATAAATTCCAATCAATGTAAAAGTCATTTGTGGAGAAAGGATTATAGTCAGACCAATACATTCTAAATTATTTACACTAAACCATTGTATTTGTTTACACGTGAAATTATCCCGGACATAAAACATCACCCCACCGCTTCTACCTTCTGACCTATCTTTTATAAAAATGTTATAACCTGGTACACTTATCGCCGCTGTTGGAGGGTTGGCATGTAGCCAAGTCTCGGAAATAAGCTATTTCTTCATCTCGGGAAAACTGAATCAATCTTATTTGGCTCTAAACGTAGAGTCAATGGTAACAAGTCATTAGACATCACGTGTTGTGGTCACAAAATCACCAGTAAATCCTGTGTCAAGTACTTAGGTGTTGAACTGGACCAAACACTGAGTGGGAGCCAAACTGCTGACAATGTTATTAAAAAATCCAACGCCAAGCTGAAGTTTCTATATAGACAGGCCAGAAACCTTGATGTGGACACCAAGAAACTCCTAACGTCAGCATTAATCCAATTCATTTTGACTAGGCCAGCACCTCTTGTTACTCTGGCCTTCCCAAGAGACACAAGAATCGTTTTCTAAACCACCCAGAATAAGGTTATTCGCTTTCTTCTATGCGCTGCCCCTAGGACCCACATAGGGTATGCTGAGTTCAGACAGGTGAATTGGTTGCCAGTGGACCTCCGCGTAAAGCAGCTTAAGCTTAACCATGTCCATATCATTAACGGTAATGCGCCACAGTATCTAACATCCTCCTTTAGTATCCGTAATTCCCGCCACAACACCCGTTCTGGTCCTATGTCCCTTTTTGTCCCCCAGTAAAGTCTTTTGGACATTCCTCCTTCAAGTACATTGGTGTCACTGCCTGGAACGAGTTATCTAGTCACATACAGTCTATCGAGCCCAAAGGTGCTTTCAAGTCTAATGTTAAAGGTTTTTTATTTGATCAGTTTTATCAACAGTCACAAAGTCTTTTTATTACTTCTTAACCTTTGTTTACTTTTAGTTTTTCAACATTATTCTTTTCTGGTCACATTCTCTTTAATCATGTTTAGAATTATCATTATTATTATTATTATTAATTTTCTTTATTATTATCACTATAACTTATTGTTATTAAAATTATTATTATTAGCTGTATTATTATTAGTATTATTTATTTCTTAATGTACCCCTATTTTGCCATTTGATTTCTTTATTGGACCACAATGGAAATAAGTGTTTTCACTTTTTTGTGTTATCCATGTATTTTAATGTACACTATATAATGTATTTTGTGCATTATTTTAATAAATAAACTCAATCAATACCTTACTTAAAGCTGCTGTAACTGATTTGGTCATTTTTGTAGCTTCTTGTCCGAAGCCTATGTAAGCAGTCCCTGCCCCCCATCCCCAAGCCACTCACAGGAACACGCATTGGTTTCCGACAGAGCCAGAAGAGAATAGTGTCTCAGTTACAATATAAGTACAATATAAACAGACTCTGTAAGGGATTGTCGTGTGAAAGCCTCACTGAAAACATGGACCAACGACACATTACATTCATGCAGAAGCTGTGGTATGAATGGCTTTTTGAAGGTATTAGCTAAAACTAGCTAGTGTCCTATAGCCACATATGCTATCGTTACACAGCTAAGCAAGCTGTAGTCGGCCACAAACGATGACAGCTCATTCATAAACTGACATTAGCAGGATTAAAAACCACCAACAGGACTATCCAAGACTGATAAAACTGCCAAACTACTACAGAGTTAAACAAAGCTTACCTGTCCAGTCGCAGCAAGGCTAGCTGTGCATCGCTTTTTAAACCGTTTGATTCAGGGACGTGCGGTCAGGGAAGGCAGTGACTTCTCCTTTTTTATTGCTAGATTTTGTCAACCTGTTTCCATGTACTATGCCTGATTGTCAATCAATCAATTTGACCTTTTTTTTCTGGTCAATTAAGCCTGTAATGATTAAGAGGTGATATTGACAAAAAGATTTATTTACCTTTATGCTTTGATTCGAGACTGCAAGGAAGTAAATCTTAAAAATTAATTAGGAAAAAATCTCAACTCTCTCGGTAATTCCATATATTGTTTTGATCTTTTGTTTATCGGATTATGAAAGAAGACAGAAAATAAACTCCCTATTTTTTTTAAAAATGGCATTGAAAAGTACGTGTTTAAGGGGGGAAATATTATCATAAACATATTGACCACACATCGAACGCCGCAAAAGAAAGGTTTTAATTTTTGTTAATGGCATTACGTTAGCTTCCTCTCAGCAAATATGAACAAACTTGTTGTCTCGTGAGCATTTTAAGTTTGATGCACTGAGCAGTAATGTCGTGGATGGAACTGGCATGCCATTCTACCGTTTAGTCTTGTATATTAGTTAATCAATCCTCAGATTGCTAATCAAGCAAAGTAATAGAGTTATTGTTTGTTTAATGGTGAGGATTCTGCCTACCCTAACTGACCTCCGACTTTTGATTCCTTCAGTTTTACCCATTGAAAGCGGCACCAATATAAATACAGTTCTTGGCCATCTCGCATTTTTCCTCCTTAGTTCTATTTGTTCCTCTACTATTTGGTGCGTTGGCTGTTTAATTGTATATGCCGTCTCCCGTAGCGCTGGGATCGGAAGCTTCATCTGTTCTGCTATTGCCAACAACATAGATTTTTATTCTAATAATTTTTCTGACAAATGGCGCGCTAACAACAGATTTAACTCTGCGCGTTCACAAGCAGAGAGAAACTACTGGTTACCTGGATGTAACTCCAGTTCTATTTCCTACGTGTTCCGCCCTCTAACGGGCTTCGCTATTGGTTTACCCCTCCGAGGCCCCGCCAAGGTGCCTGAGAAAGAAAATTGAACTCACCTGCTCCATAGGAGAGGGTAGCATACTCACCTCCTATAAAGCCCCAGTGCTGCCAATGCTCATCTCCCTTTGAAACTCAGCAACTCACACTCGGGGCCAGCTGGGCAGGTTGTTAGAGGGCTACACACGTACTCATAGAACTGGAGTTACATCCAGGTAACCAGTAGTTCTATTTCGTACGTGCTCCGCCCTCTAACGGGCTTCGCTATTGGTTTACACCTAAGGCGAAGGCCGTTAGGGATGGATGTACTCCCAGGCAGCCCCCGACCACAGAGTTCCATTCCGAAACCAAGAGAAACCCCACCACACACTGGGGCGAGCACCGCCAGACTGCGTACCCCGCCCCAGGTCGTGGCGCACACAGTAACACTAAACCCAAGTTGGTGCCGAAAGGAGACCACTCCGATAGGGCCCCTTCTTAGAATGAATGGGAGGGCTTGCTAGCTGTCATCTCCCAACGAGAACCACCCACACCCACAGGCGAGCACCGCCAGAGCGCATCGCCTCAGGCAGTGGCATGACACAAGAACAGAAGACCAGTCGATAGTAGAAGGGGATCCCCCTCCGATAGGGTCCCTTCCCCAAACTGAATGGGAGGGCTTGTTAGCTGTCATCTCCCCCCCACACCTGCAGGCGGGGCGCCCCCAGAGCGTATTGCCTCAGGTTGAGGTAATACACTAGTCAGTGTTGGAGGGGAACCCCACTGACAGGGTTCCCAGGACTGAATGTGCGACCGTGCTGGCTGTCATGTCCCTGAGAGATGACGGCGCAAAGGTCGATGCGGTCAATCTTGCTGGGGCACTGAGACCCACTGCCAAATAGGCTCTGCAGATAGCATCACAGATCCAGTGGGCGAGGCGCTGTGCTGACAGAGGGGCCCCCTGAGCCCATCCAACATTACAAACAAACAGCTGATCCACCCTCCTAAGATTTGCAGTGCGTTCCAAGTAAAGACTGAGCGCGCGCACTGGGCACAGCTTGTGCTTCCGTTCATGCTCGCTGGTGGCATGAGGAGGTGGACAGAAGGCCTGCAGTCGAATGACCGATGACTTGAAAGCTGTGGTGATGACCTTCAGCCGGAAGGACGGGTTAGGACAAAGCTCCACTGACCCCTGGTCCTCTCATAGGGTCAAACATGACAGGTGCACAGAGAGAGCGCCCAGCTCGCTCACCCTCCAAGCTGACGCCAAGGCCGAAAGGAGGGCAGTTTTGATAGATAAAATATGCAGGTCCCCTGGTCCAGGGGTTCGAATGGTGGCCCTGCCAGGCCATCCAACACTGTCTGCAGATCCCATTGTGGGATTACACGCTGCGTAGGGGGTCTTATCCTGCGGACTCCTCTCCTTCACCAGGGGGTGACTTCTGGCCGTTAAGTGGTCAAACCCGTCATGTCCAGCTGCGATCGCTGCAGCAAACACCCCCAGAGTGGATGCAGCGTGGTCCCCGTCAAAGAGTCCTTGAAGGAAATCCCGCAACCTTGAAGGGGGCATGAGCGCGGGTTCAGGCCTCCCGCCTGACACCAGCCAACAAAAATCCACCATCAGGCCGCATAAGCCTTGGATGTGGCTGGGGCACGTGCACACTGAATTGTGGCCACCACCGCCTCAGGCAGGCCCAACTCGCTCAACTTCACCCTGTCAATTTCCAGGCCATGAGGGGGCGGGCGAGAATGGTACCCGGCGCCCGAATCCTGGTCGAGGGAAGGTCCGGAATCTTCCACGGGCCTGCAACCGCCAGCTGGATGAGATCCAGAAACTACCTGGCGCTTGGACACATTGGTGCCACAATAATTATGGACAGGCGCTGTTCCCGTACTCTGCAGAGCAGTGATATTAGTAGCCGCCGGGGTGGGAATGCATACAGCAGGCCCGCTGGCCAGACTGGATGGGCCAACGCATCCACCCCCAGGGGAGGATTGTCGGTAGGGCTCAGAGAACCAAAGAGGGCACAAAGTGTTTTCCCTGCTCGCAAACAGATCCACCACTGGTTGACCGACCAGCCTCCAGATCTGTTTGGCCGTCACCGGTGGGAGGCCCCCCTAGACAGCCCATCTGCCCGAGTGTTGAGGAGGCCAGGAATGTGCCAGGCTCTCAGGGAGCAGAGATGGCGATCCTCCCATGTTAGGATGGAAGCGGCCATCTTGTGTAGGGCCACTGACCTGACCCCCCCTTGCCTGTTGAGATCGGACAACATCCCAGCGGTGGCCTATCTCACTAGGATGTGCCTCCCTTCCAACTGTGGGGCAAAATGGTGCAGCATTCTCTGAACCGACATGAGTACCAGTAGGTTGATATGACGCTGGGGCCCCTGCCATGTACCTGCGACAGAAGCAGGGCCGCAAGTCCCGCCCCATCCTGTGATGGAGGCATCCACAAATATGTGCGTGTAATGAGACACGCACCCCATCCGAACCCCCTCGCGGAGCTGGCTGGGTGAGGCCCAAAAGGCCAATGCATGTCGTGCTCGCATTGGTATGCGGAGCATGCGCTGTTGGTCCCGCCTTGGGTCCAGACGAAGGCGTATGAACCAGCGCTGAAATCTCTCTTGTGCAGCAGCCCCAGGTGGACTACTGAATGGGCTGCAACCATCATTCCCAGCAGTGACATGACTGCCATCGCTGGTACCGAGACTGCTTCCAGTATTCCTTGGGCCCAAGACAGGATTGCCTCTGTTCTGTCCAGTGACAGACGTGCGGTCATAGATTGCAAGTCCAACAGCAGCCCTAGGTACAGTGCCGTCTGGCTGGGCTTTTTTTTGGGAATTAAAAAGTATGGGGAATAAAACCCCGCTCAAACTTCCGATTGGGGGACCAGCACTACGGCCCCTTTTCGTAGAAGCGAGTTCATCTCTTCCCTCAAAACCGCCCTCTCGGCGGAAATGGGGAGGTTCGTCTGCACAATGCCTCTGAATAGAGGAGGACAGCAGCGAAACTGCAGTGCATATCCCTTCCGCAGTGTTCTGTCCAGCCAGACTGGGAGGGGGGCGCACAAACTCACCCAAGACTGATATGGCTCGTGAGTGGCAAGGCAGTTGGTTCTATGGTCTCCGATAGCCTGGGTCCTCCCGCGACACCCCTCCCCTGTGGGAGGGGTCGACCGGGGGGCCCTGCCCGAAGGGCTGAGAGGCTAATGACAGCAATGCTTCCGCTGCATCCCCAAGCACGTCACCTGGTAACTCACTCACCATGGACGGCGGGGGCACAGAGATTTCTGAGTTAAGCAAGAACCCTTCCTGACGTTTAACTTCAGAAACATTAGTGTCCAGAAAGACATCGGCATGTGGAGCAGAATGAGCGAAGGTCTTCTCCACAGATTCATAAGCCCCAGTACCAGAATTACACTTGTGTAAACATCCCGCCCGTTGTCCCCGGGATGCACGGTGAACGTTGTGTGACACCTCAGGAGCCGTGGAGCCAAAATGGCGGACAGCTCCACTTCCGCGCAACCTGGAAGAAGATGGAGCACGCTGACGTGTACTAACCATGCCGCTGGAGCCAGCCCAGCTAGCAGTGTTAGGAAATTGCTGGCAATATGCATCAGTTCATGAACGTTTCCTCATTGGTGATACATCAGGACGAAACGAATGAATCGAATCGGAGGATTTAGAATGAACCCACCCACCACTGTATGACGGGAGGGTATCACCATCAGAATTCAGATTAGCCACATTGTTTGATCATGTACTACCCCCACAGGTAGAACAACGCAAACTTCGCCAGCGCTTAGCTAGCCAGTGTTTCATAAACAGGCTATAGCTGGTGAAGCGCCGATTTGCGGATCTGTGTTGTGTGGAAATGCCGAGAAAACACGAGCCTCACGCACCGTGTCCCGCTTATTAACCCCGTCAAAGGAAGGGAGAGCCACTCTGCTCCCCCCCGGTAGGGTATCTCAAATGACCATGAATGCTAACATCTGAAACAGCCAGTGTGTCAGAGTGTCTAATATGAGAACATAACGACCCTAAGGCCATATTTCCCGGAAGATGGAGCATGCTGACGTGTACTAATCGCTCTGCTGGAGCCAGTCCAGCTAGCAGTGTTAAGAAGTTGCTGGCAATCTGCATCAGTTCGTGAACGTTTGCTCACTGGTGCTGCATCAGGACGAAACGCGAGCCGAATTGAAGGATTTGGCGTGAATCCACCTGCCACAGAATGACAGGAGGGCATACCTTCAGAATTCAGATTAGCCACATTGTTTGACCGTGTATTACCCCCGCAGGTAGAACAACGCAGACCTTGCCGGTGGTTAGGTAGCCAGCATTTCATAAACAGGCTATAGCTGGTGAAGCGCTGATTTGCAGCTCTGTGTTGAGTGCAAATGCTGAGAAAACATGAGCCTCACGCACCGTGTCCCTCTTATTAACCCCGTCAACGGAAGGGAGAGCCACTCTGCTCCCCCGCGGTAGGGTGTCCCAAATGACCATGGATGCTAACATCTGAAACAGCCAGTGTGTCAGTGTGTCTAGCATGAGAACATAATGATCCTGAAGCCATATACAAATAATGCCTTTTATTTGTAAACTTTCCAGAAGCAGGGTGACCAGAAGCTGCATCCCTGGTGCGGCTCTGGCGAGGCTGCGGTGGCGGTAGATGAGGGCATGAGCCCGCAGATGGCCGGTCCTCTGAAGACCAGCAACGGCGGCTGCTGAGCGAAGGTGGGACCGCAGCTGCTCGCGGGCAGACTCCAGGCGGTTGACCATCGTCTGGACACTGTGGAGTGGGGCCCATAGGAGATCGCCGGGGATTTGGCTGCCATCGGGGTTGTCCAATCACGCTGGGCGTATCCAAAGACGGGTGACATCTTCGGACACACTACCCGGGGCCACGGTCTTCACTTCGGCTGGGCCAGCAGGCCGATGGTGAAGTCATCACTTGAGCACGGGAGAAAGCTCATCGTCCCGGAAAAGGGCTGCTGCCAAGGCTTTAGACAGAGCGCTGCCGTCGCCGGCTCTCAGGCTGGCCCCGAGCCAGCCTGGAGGGCGCACAAACCGTAGCTGCCACTCACGCTCCTCCCGGGGGGAGCGCTTGCACAGGCGGCACGGGAAGCAGCCTCCGCCTGGTGCCGCCAGCCCATACAGATGAACAGTCATCGTGCTGGTCCGAGGGCACCTTGGGGGAGGCATATTGGAGACAAACCTTATCCATATCTTTCGCGACACAAGATAGTGACTGAAATTCGCGAGAGTCCAAACTTTCATCAGGCTGAGTTTCAAAGGGAGACGAGCATTGGCAGCACTGGGGCTTTATAGGAGGTGAGTATGCTACCCTCTCCTACGGAGCAGGTGAGTTCAATTTTCTTTCTCAGGCACCGAGGCGGGGCCTCGGAGGGGTAAACCAATAGCGAAGCCCGTTAGAGGGCGGAGCACGTAGGAAAAAGAACGTGTCTTAATGCCGTTCTCTCACCTGATTGGATTGAGGCAGTCGGCAATTCCAGAATTTTATATGCTGCTTTATTGCAGAAGACAGTGACTGAGAGACCTGTGTTATCGACCAGATACTATAAATAAATTATCTCTGTTGGAATGTGGAGCTATTTAACACTTTTTAAAAAAACAAAAAAAATCACATACAGCAGCTTTAAGGCTTTATAATTCAAAATTGCAGCTTCACAGAGAAGAAGGGGATGGCTCAACTGAGTCACAACAGTTGAAGCATTTAGAATCCCATTGAATTTCAGTTTATTTCCATGATTTTGGTAGAGAAAAAGGGCTGCAAACATAAAAAATCTTCATGAAAATTCAGCATTTAAGTTGTAAAAAAAATAATACTGAGAATTGAAAAATGGAAATAAAAAGATGGACGAAGCAACTCATTGACGTCACCTATTGGTTTCCGCATACCATTTAGGAAGCCTTGATTTTGGCAATTTGAACAGTGCCATTTTGAAACCGGATGTGATTCCTATTGGATGAGAGTATGAATTGAAGATCCAGGGAGGAGTAAGGGGTGGATCTACTGGTGGATCTGACTGTATCTGACGAGGACCAGAGGAAAGCCACGCCCCTAAAGCATGTTCTGGCTTTATCCTTTATTCTAGTCTATTTTGGACCATAATTTACAAAAACGCACATTATGATATATCATAGGAGACTTGAAACTTGTGATAGATACCGTAAAATAATGTGGAAAATCATTATTGAAAAAATAAATCAGGTGGGAAAGTAGGGTCATTTTCTCATAGAATTCTATAGCACTGAACTTCTTTCTGCAACCACCGACATCGTCATCTGCTGGCTATTAAATAGAACACAGTTTCTAGAGAATTCGGCATTGGCATCACTTTTCAGGCTTGGGCGCAATATTTATTTTCGTAGGAGAAGCCTGAGGATTTTATAAATATTCATGTGGAGCCGTCATCTGATTGGCCAGTGACGATGTTGACTTGCGTTGGTGACGCTGGCTTGGTGTTCATGGTAGGCGAAATCTAACCCTAACCCTAACCAATCAGATGATGGCTCCTCATGATTATTTATAAAATTCCCAGACTTCTACGAAAAAAAAATTTGCGACTCGGGCGCTGCGTCAATCTTTTTTAAAACAGTCTATGGTCCCTTCGCGTGGCTTTCGGGAAGTGTTTTTTGAAGCCCATTATGGTAGTGGTTTTACCACAGAGCTAAAGATAACACTAGAGTAGAAAGCGTCATTGGCTGAACCAACCAACCAAAACGTGAGACGCGTCCGCCATCTTGTGTAAGGAATCGGCGCAATCAAACACCGTACATGGGTATAGGGGACTATATAAAATTAAATGAAAAAAACATTGGACTGATGACACACATCAGCCGACAAGCACGAACATTATATGATAAATTATTATTTTGTTTGTGGGTGTTTTTTGTCAGGAAATTCTTGATCCCTTAATTTCAATTTAATATTTAAATTTTAACTAACTGTATATAAAAGAGTTGTATATTTATGTCTGGGAATGCTTTTTTCATATTTTGAACATGTAGCCTATTTGTACCTTGAACCCCTACAGTGCTCTTTATTCTAGATTATGGCAGTTTTTATTTTAATATTTAAATGTTCATCTTGGTTCATAATAATTACCAGAATTAATTTTTTTTTCACAGCAAAAATATTATTAATGATAAAAGTCATCAACATAATATCTGTATTCCACCTCTGAACTATTCGTTTCAGGTTTCTCACAGTTCTATGCGAGACGCTATCCTTCGGTCAGATCGCGGACGCGAATCTCACCAAAACTGGTCTCGTCTCCACTCTCGTGTTTTCTTTAGCTCTGTGGGTTTTACTCTCGATGGATAATCAATTTAATTTTGCCCACACCGCATTAGGACAGAGAGTAAAGGGATTGCGTTATGGTTCTTACCCACGGGTACCCAGACCTAACCCTGGGGCCTCCCTGTGTGTGGACGTTTGTAATTCCAACCGAGAACAATGCCAGAACTGTAACAAGTTTATCATTAAAAAGAAAAAAAAAACATCAACTGATGCGCGCTTCTTTGTTGGAGAGAATATTCACCACATTGATATTAACCATATTAATATTTTGCCACATTATGCGAGGAATGACAATGTATGACATAAAGAAAAAAAAAACTCTCTGGTTGTGCTGTGCCTTCTTTACAAGGTTCATCTAAAAGATTAAATCAGGTCACTGGACAACCGCATTTTGGGACCTGCTGCTTGAAGCCATGTTAAAATAGCAGTTGAATTCGTGTCTTAATACATGGCCGCCATCTCGTGGTCAATACGTGAATGTACGGTGACACTGACAATTCCATAGGTTTGCTTTAGCCTGCTCGAAGTTCAAGTTCCACTCATCACCTCCACCTCGTTTATAAATTATTTTTGCCAATTAGCAAAGATTTGCAACAAAATACTGGGGAGGATTTTTAGTTTCCAGGCCTCGATTTTCTACTTCCCATCGTGCCACAGCGGATTAATGACCCATTCAATTTGAAGTCGGAAGCTGGAACTCCCGCTTGGGCTATTGCGTCATTTTCTTCTCTCACAAGTTGAACATGGTTGTTTGCGTTCGAGTTGTGCGAACATTTCTCTCTAGGAGAAATATGGAACTTGCGCCATCGAGTGACTCTGTTGTCAAAGCAACAAAAACTGCTCTCTCTGGCTAGAGTTCATTTGGGTGCCTTCATGGCTTTAATTATAAACCTTTCCGTTCAAATTCTGGGTTTGATCACCGACTTGACAGTGACAGGAAAATAAAAATCTATAGTGCTACACAGGGTCAGCGTCTACATTACTAATTTCATCTCAGAGAGGATTTGAAAGAGTGCAGTTTCACTGATGGCCCTCACTTTGTCACAGGGCACACTCCTCTCAAAGCAACTGACGGTTCAAAGATTTGCAAAATGAATGATGTTTTCCTACAGCAGGAGACCTCATCTTAAAATGCTGTAGTAATGTCTGAGAGGTAACAGAAGTGATTAGGGTGGCAGAGTCACACCCATTTACTGTGGCTGTTATAGCTCCGAATGAATGGCCATTGAAAACTGCTGGTAAAATATGGAGGTCATATGTTCAGTCGTAACCATACGAAAAAAGCAGTCCAGTTTGCTGTTGCAACAAATTTATTTTCTGATAAAGCACTGGCACGACAGCTAACAGACTTGAGCAGAGAGAGAGAGAGAGACAGAGAGAGAGAGAGATTGACAATGATACTGTATATTTGCCTTGCTCAAAGTCCTCATCAGAAGCAAACTGAAGCAAGCAGAAAAAAAACTAGGCTCGGTTCACTTTGTTTCTCATAAAAGCACAAAGACAATAACAATGTACAGCTGCAATAACACAACAAATTCATGTCTACGGATTACAGTACAGTAAACAGCCTATTCAAACAGGTTAACCCACCTCCTAGCCTCCAGCCCAACTGTACAGACACTGGCGGAGTCTGAAACGCACTCCTAAGAGGTACATTTCTGTGAAATGGTGGGGTTAACATGTGCTGTATGGAATCTGTTCTGAAACACCAGAATTCAAACTTCTGATGTGAAAACAAAATAAATAAATGTTTAAAAAACAAATATTTTTAAACCACAATGATTTCCCAGGTGTACTTGTGATTTCAGATGTTTTGGAGCAGTTTTTCATCAACAAACCTAAAAATGGAAGCTAGAGAAATGCCATTTTGTGCCAGAACGATCAATATTTACCACCTGCGGTAGGACTGTTCCAACTCCTATGCTGATGATCACAATTTTAACAGAGTACAGTTAAGCAGCACAGTGCGACTGCAAGTCCTTTGAGTCACTTTACCGAGTCACAGAAATAAACTGAAAGAAAATACTGAAATTAAGCACCAGCTGTTTCTTTGACCACTCATTAAATAACCACCCCCAACCTTGCAGTGAAAATATTAAGGTCCAAAAGTGTTGAGGGTGAAAGGGTCTAAATACAGCTCGACAGCAAACAATCGGACAAAACAGACACTGGTAACCGACTGCAAGATGAGGCACCCAGCTCTATGAAAGAGGGTGAATTTGCCCATCAATTCTACTCTCTGTTAACCCTATAGAACACACGGAATGTTTTCTCAGTAAGAGCAAAAGGTAAGTACCACTTTCTGTACTGCTTTTAAAATAACAAAAAAAAATCCATTCACATTTAATGTGTGCTGAAATAGAGACAGAAAGGCAGATATATTACTGTTATGTTGTTCCAGCTTTTTAATCTTGTGTTTTTTGCTTTTCTGTTTTTATTAAAAATACTCCAAGTAAGCAAGCACTTTTTCTTGCACGAACTTGGTTACAGGTTAATGATACCTCGATTCAAGTCGGAGTAAACTGACCACCATTCCAAATACAAACACAATTTTCTGATAGGTTATGATTCATTGTGCTTTGTCATGGTCACAGATAACAGAGACCCTTTCAGAGGGAGGTGAAAATGTGCGACTAGCCTTTGATGGGGGCCACAAACGACTGAAAAATGGATGACTGGGGAATGAAATCGTACGGAGACAGTGACGCAAGCAGTCATCACATCCTGCGGTGGCACAGCTGCGTGCTAAATCGCAAAATCACTGCACAATGTCAAAAAGTTAACACCCACAGATTTATCTAGGGGGGAAACATTACTAAGTCAATTTAGTATCCAGGTCAGAACGTAGTGAATGGCTCGTAGCCGAGCCAGGAATCTTAGAAAGGCCGAGCCGACTTCATTATAAAAGCACTTGTCCTTCATAGCTTAGCGACGGAATCGCAATTAAAAGTGCTAGTGCTGTACAGTTCGTTCCACACTGGATAAGTGGAGTACAGCGTACTTTTCCCATCATTCAGCTGTTCTTGGACAGAGGCTGCATTTCAGCTACTGTGCTGTCAGCTAATTTACAAAGTTACACATATGCAGTATCAAAAAATATACAAACTGTATTCCTATGTACAAAAAACATATATGAGAACATGGAGACATTCATTATGCAATGAGAGCCAACAGGTAGCTCAAATACATCACAATACAGCCAGTACTATCACAAAGGCTTGTGCGCTAAAAGCCATGACAGGGACAAAAGCCAAGAACAGCTGAACTCCTGGTAGCGCGGCAGGATATTACAGGGCCATTAGGGGGCGCTGGTCAGAGAGGGTGCTGTAATCGCAGGCTGCCCTTTCCAGGCAAACCATCACATTCTAGTTATCTGCTGATAATGAGTCCCCGCCTCCTGAGCTCACACTATATCTCCAGCTTTCTCATGCAGTAAAAGTAAAAGTGCTCATTTTGGAAATTTCTTGATTGCTGAGGGCAGAGGATATTAAAAAGAATCAGTTGGGCACATTCCACAGTTTCTCTGAGGTCAGTCGTGGCGTCATGAATATCCATACATCGAAAACTGCAACAGCTGCTCATTCAGTCATCTTTAGTTTAAAGCAACAGTGCCTGCGCAAAAGCCAATGAAACAAACCAAATCTAATTGCTTAGCCTCTGGTAAGAGGGTAAATGAATGTGCATTGATGGGACGTGCGGTCCTCTCATAAACAAGCTTACAGGCAGGGCCAAAGCTAGTGGACAAAAGACAGTGGCAGTTTTACTCAGAGTTATAGTCATTCAGCAGACCATTTTATCCTAATCGACTTGGAATTGGTTAAAACAAGCAGGGGCCAATTCCCCAAGAGCGATGTGGGGTTAACGGCCTTCCATAAGGGCCAAACTGCTGATCTTATTGTGGCTACAATGGGGTTTGAGTCACCAATTTCAAGCACTGAGGCTACACACCGTACTGACTCTACTGGGCCAGAGAAGGTGGGCAGGATGGCAGGGTAGAGCAGTATTTTTTTTCACAAGTCCTAGGACTGTATTATACAGCTGCGGTGGTGTTAAAGCCGGAAGGAGCACAGCTTATGATCGTTAATGAGACGGGAGGTGTTGCACGTGGGGGACATACTGACCTCTCACACCCTGATGGCTTCATTCAACATGAAGTGAGCCAGTCAGCTCCCCCATGGGCCCAGTACCTGCCGGCACCCCGATTCTCTGACAGCGGAACCCCCAATGCCCCCCTGCCCCCATCAAAGGTTAGCCACTCTCACACTTCCACCTCCAAACCTGATCATGAAGAAAAGTCATAGTTTTTCACAAAAATTGACTTTGGAAGGTTTGAATCAGAAAAAGTAGTTTACAAGACAGTAACCAGCACAAAATAAGAAATACAAATATTTCCTGTAAAACGTAGGTAGAAAAGTAGATCCTGTGACTCTATGGTGTGCCCTGCGTCTGGGCTGAGCTGGAACTCTGAGACGCTGATGTTGTAGGTTCTTCGGTGGATCCTAACTCCTCTGTGTGGAAAAAAATAAACATTATGCATTTGGCATTTTACTGCTCTCAGGTCTGTCCAACAAATAGGGCTTATTGAATACACGGAGTGCATAAGCATGGCCAACTGCGGATGTTCCCTTCATTAGAACATTTTTACATACATTTCAATGAGTCAAAACAAAGACCCAGTTTCACAAACACAGATTAAGAAAAGTCTGAGATAAAATTCATAACTGGATAGAGATTCTCAGGCCAGGATTAAGAGTTACCCGAGTCCGTGAAACTGAAACTGACAAGAAAAAGCAACGCTGTGATGACTACAGGGCTATATCAGATGCATTATGGGTATGCTGGCCAATTTCAGTGAGCACACATAAACCTTTTGATGTAGTGGGATGCCTTGAGGTGTGACCCAGACTCTGGTTTACCCTTACATACAAAGGTAAGCCCTGCTCAGGTACAGCTGCTTTCAGGAGAGACCCCAGCAAACATTTCTGAACTGAAAAACCGTGGCAAGTTAAACCCCAGCTCTTCTAAATCTGGAGCACAGGCTGGAGTAAGAACTGTTGAAGTAACATCCTGCTGATTCCACAGTCCTCCTGTACAGCTCTGCTCAGGTACAGTGTCGCCCCCTGCAGGTGATGCCCCGGCTCACCTCAGCTTCTGTAAAAAGTACAGTGTCGCCCCCTGCAGGCTCACCTCAGCGCTCTGTCGCTGTATTTTGCGTGCGGAGCTGCTCGTGTCCTCGGCTCCTCCGGGCTCGCGATCGGGCTCCAGCTCCCTCTTCCCTCCCGGGTGACTCAGGCGACCTGCAGCACAAAGCCCTCAGTGTGGGCAGCTACACAAACTCCTGTCCATCATCACGGTAACTATAGTAACACACCTATCACTGTGGTAACGCCACCCTGTGATCCCTCCCGATCCCCACTCACAGTCACTGTGAAATCACCTCGTCTTTCTCCCAACTCCCCCCATGTCTCCACCCTCTATCTCCCCCCACCCTCCCCCCTCATCTTCCATCCCAACATTCACCAAAAACGCCATCATGGCAGCGACTTGGCAGTTCAGTTCCTGAGTAAGACATGGCACTGTTAAGGTGCAGGGTTCAGCGTTGTTCAAGGCGGTGTTGACGGCAGTGTGGTACCTGGATATTGTGGGACGGCAAACTCGTGCGCACTGCTGGGCTGCTGGAACTGCTGCACCGGATCGGAAGCTGTGGGGAAGCCTGGCAGGGAGAGGAGAAAGTACAGAGCGGTCAGAAAGAGAGGGTAGTATGGAGCGGTCAGAAAGAGAGGGTAGTATGGAGCGGTCAGAAAGAGAGGACAGTACGGAGCGGTCAGAAAGAGAGGACAGTATGGAGCGGTCAGAAAGAGAGGACAGTATGGAGCAGTCAGAAAGAGAGGACAGTATGGAGCGGTCAGAAAAAGAGGACAGTATGGAGCAGTCAGAAAGAGAGGACAGTATGGAGCGGTCAGTAAGAGAGGACAGTATGAAGCAGTCCGAACGAGAAAACAGTATGGAACGGTCAGTAAGAGAGGATAGTATGGAGCAGTCAGAAAGAGAGGACAGTAAGGAGCGGTTAGAAAGACAGGACAGTGTGAAGCGGTCAGAAAGAGAGGACGGTATGGAGCGGTCAGAAAGACAGGACAGTAAGGAGCGGTCAGAAAAAGAGGACAGTAAGGAGCGGTCAGAAAAAGAGGACAGTAAGGAGCGGTCAGAAAAAGAGGACAGTAAGGAGCGGTCAGAAAGACAGGACAGTAAGGAGCGGTCAGAAAGACAGGACAGTAAGGAGCGGTCAGAAAAAGAGGACAGTAGCAGTCAGAAAGAGAGGACAGTATGGAGCGGTCAGAAAGAGAGGATAGAATGAAGCAGTCAGAAAGAGAGGATAGAATAGAGCAGTCAGAAAGACAGGATAGAATGGAGCAGTCAAAAAGATAGGATAGAATAGAGCGGTCAGAAAGACAGGATAGAATGTAGCGGTCAGAATGAGAGAATAGAATGGAGCGGTCAGAAAGACAGGATAGAATAGAGCGGTCAGAAAGACATGATAGAATGGAGTGGTCAGAAAGACAGTAAGGGCAGTATAGAGCAGTTATAAAAACAGAGAGGGAAGTATAGAGTAGTCAGAAAAACAGAAAGAAGGGAGTATAGAGTGATCAGAAAGAAGGGAGTATAGAGTGACCAGACAGAAAGAGGGAATTACAGTGTGGACAGAGAGACAGAGGGGAGTATTGAGCGGTCAGAAAATGGGAATATACAGCAGTCATAAAAAGAGGGTTGGGGAGTACAGAGTGGTCAGAAAAACAGAGAGAGGGGAGACAGACAGATGGGAGAACAGAGCAGTCAGAAAGACAGAAATGGGAGAATGTATTGGTCAGAAAGATGGAGAGAGAGAGCATAGAAGACTCAGAAATACAGGTGGGAGTATACAGCAGAAAGACAGATGAAGAGGGGAGTGTAGAGCAGTCAGAAAGAAACAGAGGAGTATAGAGCAATCACGGGGGGGTGGGTGGGGGGGGTGTATAGAATGGGGGTACAGAATGGTCAGAAAGACAGAGGGGGGGGAGTGTACAGCAGCCAGGAAGACTGAGCAGTCAGACAGAGTGAGCAGACACAGAGTGGAAGAACAGGCAGAGCCGTTGCACAGATAGAGTGGTCATACAATCAGAGCGATCACAGCGAGTGAGGTATGTTGTCCCAGAGACAATACTCACTACGCTGCTGCGCTCTGCTTGGTCCTGACTGATCCTCACCGTCAAAGTTTAACAAAATGCTGCCACTACCGTTGGCACTGGTGACCGAACTTCCTGCTGCTCCTGTCGCTGTGATCAGGAAGAGGGTAAGTCACTGCATGCAATGCACAGTCCATATAAGTGCAATGTAGAGGTAATATGTAGCGTTTGCACAGTGTACAGTGTGTTTGTGCAATATGCAGTGCATCTTTGTAGTGATTTTGTGATATGCAGGGCATTTCAGCAGAGCATTTTTGTAATATGCAGTTTGTTTAGGCAGAGTGTGTGCAATATGCAGTATTTGTAAACTATGCAGTGCCATTGGGTGATTTGCAAGGTTTTAGCAGCGTTTTTGCGATATGCGGTGAGATCGTATGATTTTCGCAGTCCGTCTGTGAGATATAGTGCACTGAGACTGTATGATATGCAGGTGGTTTTTGCACTGTGCAGTGCATCTGATATGCAGTGAGACTGCATGATATGTAGGTGGTTATCACAGTGTGTGACGCACCAGTGTGATATGTGAAATACACACCAGCTGTTGCTGGAGTCCCGGTCTGTTGCTCCCCAGGAGAGTACGCCATCATGCCTCCATTGCCGTTTCCACTGTGATTGGTCGGCACCGAGGCCAACAAACCTGTATGAGACAGACAACGCCTAAGTGACAAGGCCATGGAGAAGGGCTGCCAGGGGCCAGTGTTCAGGACACTGTGCATTACAGGTGTAAGGACCCGCGTTCTCACCTAATCCCCGATACCGCGACAGCTGCTGGTAAATCTGCTTCATCCTCTCGATGTTGAGTCGACTGGCCTCGGCGTGGTTCACTATGGGTTTGGGGTAATGCACCCCGATAATACACTTGGCTGCGGCCTGCACCGAATCGGGGGCGTTCCAGGGGTCGTAGATGTACTTTGCTGGGAAACCTCTGAGAACAGGCAAATATCGTCTGCAAGCACAGGGAGAGATTAAACCACAAGAACCATAATGAATACTAAAGAAGAAGAAAGGACAGCAGCCCAGCTGGAGGGAAGAACTTCTCAAAATAGCAGACAAAAAATCCAAAGATTAAGTCCGGCACATGGCTTTACAAACTCAACAAGTGCAGGAAACAAGGATAAAATATTGAGCATTTGCCTGTCCTGCGGGATGTTAAATTAAATTTTCTCCTGAGTATCTCACACCCTGATAAAGGACGGAGGATCACAGTGCTGTGAATTAACCAGAAGCAAGAAGTAGGTGAACAATCGGAGCAAAGATAACGATTAGCGATGTGTACACAGACAGAGAAGAAATTTATAAAGCATTTACATAATAATAACTAACATAGTAGTTAAAATAACAGTTTTAATAGTTAAAACATTGGTTTTCTTCTTTTTTAAATGCAACTAGCCTTTACAATCATTTAAACTTCTACAAACCGACATAGTGATCACGCTTAACACAAGGTATGTAAAAAAACTGTTAAAAAGGCAACACATCAACAGAATATGGCTGACAACATTTTTTTTTTTTTTTTTTTTACAAAATCAATGGTCATTATCAAGTATGATGCAGCCAAATGTTCATTATTTCCAAAGATTTTTACAACATCAGCAAAATTGCTGATATTTTTTTCTGCCTTCGCCAACTTTTAGAATCAAAGAATTTTTTTGACTGAATGGGCTTTTACACTGCCAAGCATGGTGGCAGATGAATTGATTTTTATAGTTGGCTATAATGATATAAACTCTTGATGAAACACATATGAAAGGTCTGTTCTTTTAAACAGAATACCACGAATGTACTAATTCCAACATGTACCCATCAAAGTCATTATTATTGTAAAGAGGTTATTCAATGATAATATTCAACACAATGATTGTTAAGAAGTAAGGAGAGGGTATTAGCATTATGGCCCTGCAATAAAAACTGACCACAATGCTCAGCTCAAAGTCTCGCTCAGGTTTAGCAACCACAGACTGCACCTGCTACATGTGGTTCAATTTATGGGGTACATTGCTGCAGCAGGCTGGCTGTATTGACTGCGATGGTACTGGGCCACATTCTGAGGATGGTCCGCATTAACCTATCTATTTGTCTAGCAGCATTCAGTGCTTCAACAGTGAAAGTTATGGAAGTAGAATGACCAATGCACATGAACTAGGTGCCTCTACTACAGTTCCAGATAATAAGCTAAAAAGAGGTATTCAATCTCCAATTTTCTTTGCATGAATCTTTTCTAGAGTGCCATTTTGTGTGAGTATCTGAGCACGGAGTCTGGCATTGTAGAAATGTACGAACCAGGAGAGCAGGCAACAGGCAGATTACAGAAGGACCTCCCACTGAAGGTTCACACAGACCAACTCAACCAGCCAATGAGAGCTCACAACCGAAGCTGAGTGACAGTAAAGGGTGGAGCAACACAATCTCAGGTGTGGACATGTCCTCGTGTTCCGTCATTTTTTGTTCCTTTTCTTTTTTAATTTCCTGGACAGGGAAAGGCCACCTACCTAGTTGGTCCACCTTACCAGAGCCGGACTGAGGATGTAGGTAGCTGCCGCTGACAGACGCACTTTTTAACTTCGCGGTCCCGCTCGCTTTGAGGGCTACAGAGATTCCTACTATAACACGCGTTAGAAAGAAGAGGCAGTGACCCCGCCCCCCAGTCCCCAAACCCCGCCCCTCCCGAACTCTCCCCTCCCAAGTTACGGGCTGGATAAGAGGTTCAGGTCCACTCCCCACCCCTCACACTGCCATTGGTCGCTTTTGAGACGACAGTGATCCCAAGCCAAAGCAGAGAAACCTGGTAACTGCGGAACAGGCAACCCGGTAAACTGCAGACTGTGATTGGCTGGCCCCTCGTTTTGCCAAAAGGGACAGCAACCATTTCGCCAGGATGGCTCGCACCCTGCCCACTCAAGTTCTCAAGGAGAAAGCAGGGGAAAGACTGTGAATCATGAGGACACACTGCTGTATGTGAAAAGCAATGGATGTCTCCCTAAAGTGCTAGTTTTCCACACTACTTACTCTCCTTTACTGGGCACCTGCAGTCTAGAAGGACATCCTCAAATAAAGTAAGGTCATAGTCAAAGGGCTAGAGTTTTATTTCCCTTGAAGAGGCAGGGCTGCAGTGAACAGGTAGAGTGCCGCGAAGCGCTGAGCAAAACGGCCTGATGGGAAGTGTAGTCCAGAGCCCCTTACACGTTTAGTTTCAACGTCGACACTGGACTACACCTTCCATCAGCCTCCTCTGCTCAACGCTCCATGGAGCTCTGTCCATCGAACACAGCCCGGGTCGGCACTTCCTCAACCAAGCGGTTCAAATCCCTTTTGATGAAATGAGAACGCTGCCAACTCCAAGTGCAGGCCGCCGCGTCGCGCCTCAAAACACGCTTCCACCCGATTCACAGCTATCAGGCCCCTGGGCGCTTTGGCTGAGAATGGCTTTCGTCTTAAAAGCAATCAATCGCAATTTACAGAGGGCTGAAGGAAAGCTGAACTTTTCACCCAGAACCCAAACCAAAACAAAGACCAGAAAACAACACTGCCTGATCGCTGCCACATAAACAAGCAAAAAAATGACATTCACACAGCGAAGAAACAAAGAATCATCTCACGAAAAAACTCTCGCAACAGACAGACAAACGAAGGCTAAACATTAATTCATGACCCACCAAACACAACTAAAACCTGAGGGCCCCAAGTTCACACAAATTCTCATTAAAATCAAACATAAAACAATCACTACCTTGACGAGATACTAAACAAATGATAAAAACATATGGCCCTAAAAATAAAGTTATGAGTCAACACCAAAACAATAAAATGAAAAACACGTCACAGACACGATGTATATAAGTGGAAGGAGACAAAAAAAAATGTCGGAGTGGTAATCTGGCTCTAACGTGGATCTCCCTCTGTGAGACTTCAGCTGCGAAGGTTTAAAGCTGCACTTACCAGTAAGGATCTGAGGGGCTCCAAGTCTTTCTCTCTCCCCATCTTTCCTGAAGCCCCTTTGGGTCAGCGGCTGCCCTGTGGCGGAGGAAGAGAGCCAGGCGCCCCCCCAAAAACGAGTCCGACCCGCAGCGAGTCCCACTAACCCCCCTTACCACGACCCCGGCATACAAAAACCTAGGATGCTGTTTCTTGGGGGCCAGTTGGAGTTTGGGAAGTATAAGGTACTCAGATGATAACGCTAAACACCAGTCAGGTTCCACTCTAAAACCAACCCTGCTGAAAATTTCCAGCTAAGACCAACCGTGGAGCAAAGCCGGTTTAAGATGGTCCAGGCCGCTTTTTGGACACTTTCACCTGGGCTTGGCAGGTGTGTTGAAGGCCTCTTGCTGGGCAGGGTAAGCCGGAGGTCCAACTGACGGACCAGCTGACTGTGCAGACAGACCAGCTTGGTGTCAAAAACACATCATAAACCTACTTAAGCTACTTTTAGCAAGAACTCTCAACCATGGAACACTACCCTTGTGAAAGCAGGGGGCCCATTTGAGTGAAATGATAGGGGCGAGTGTAATGCCCTGCCTAATCAGAATTTCCTAAAATGGATGAAATCTGAAATAAATCTTGCGATCCCTGTTATTTCTGAACTACAAGTCAAAATGAGGGATCACAGAGCAGATCCACGTCTTTAAGGCCAGAAGTATGAATTACAATTACATTATTAAAAAAAAAAAAAAAAAAAACAGTTATAGGCAAGGGAAATGGATCAATACTTAAACTCACTCATTTTTCTTAAAAACAAAAAAAAAGGCTCACGTCTTCTGCCAGTTTAGGTAAGGCAAAAAATGCAAATCCCGACGGGACCCGTAACATACTGGATGATAATTATTGCCTGACCTCAATACTACAAATTATGAACTATAATATTAATACTGAAAAAAATATTACGACCGATTATATTACTGTTAAGATTAATATTACTGCAGCAAATATTGGGTTACTCTCTGCCCAACTAACATACATAATAATGAACTAAGAAAACCTCACCATCGAGGTGATAGCCGGAATATTTTTCCAAGCATTTCTTAAACAAACAATAAACTATTTACTTAATTGCCATGAACTGCAATTAACCTCAAAAAAAAAAACCCCAAGAACTCCTGCACTGCTAAGGAAACAGGATTTTTCTAGCATGCTCAGGGCAAGTTTGCCCAAAATTATTCAGATAACGACCCCGTTTCGGAGGCAAAAAAATTCGCAATATCCCCTCCTTGCTCATGGAGAAAGGTGTCCCATCTAATGGCCAATGGCCTTCCTTGTCAGAAACATCTGGGACCCAATCAGATCAAACTTAGTAGCTACATGGGCGAGCTGCCCATTGGACGCAAGAGGCAGAGATCCCTGTGAGTTGATTGGCCGCTCGGAGTGGGGAGTGGGGTGAGGGGTTGGAAGGGAGGTGGGAACGCACCTGATGAAGTCGCCGTTGGGGTCGGTGCGCCGACCGAAGCCCACCGGACAGTAGCAGTGGAAGAACTGTTGGAAGAAGCTGCTGCAGGAGAGCCACATCCAGCTGCCGGCGTTCACGCTCCAGTCCGCGTCCAGCAGCAGCTCCTCGAACACCTGCAGGGGTTACGCCACTTTCACACAGGTGACTCCAGCCATCAGGAGAAAAGCAAAGCCTCTCCCTTTCGTCTAAAGGTCACACAAGCTTCCCAATCGCCACCAGGGTGACATCGAAGGAATAAAGATAAACTAGAGGCGCGAACCTGAAACTCAACTGGTCTGCAACCTGCCACGCCCATTTGGGAGTGGGGTACAAGGTTGAGATGAAATACCAAAGTATTTTATCCCCTTAAGTCTCATAAAATTTGATTAATACTTGTGACCGCTAGAGATTACGAGTCCTTCAAACACGTGTCTTTGAGTAAGGGAATGTCAGAGGCCACAAAACAGACATTTTTTCGAAATCATCAAAACTGCTTACAAACCAAGTTTCAGCTTTTTGTCCATCTTAAAAAGGTCTAAAACGGACAACTTCAATATGATCACCTTGACACGCCCACTTTAGGGTGTGGGGGTCTGCAATGCAAACCCAAAGTAGTTTACGTGCTTAAGATGTTGCAAACCGACTAATGTCAAATTCCATCAATACTTGCGACCCCTCAAGGTGAAGCGGTCAAATGGTTTACGGATGATAGACGATGACAAGCGGACAAGTTTACACCATCTTAATGACTCATCTGGTCAATGACCAGTGGAGTTAATAATTAAAAACACATACTAAGGGCACAGCTTCTTGAAGGGAAAAATGTATTGACTACGGGTCAAAGTTACTGTTGACTTGGGTGTAGGTTGTGGTCCCGATGACCAACATGGAGCCAACTACAAAGGCCCTCGCAGTGAGACCAAGGGCATGTTCAAGACCTAAGGGTTTCATACTTGGTCTCGTGAGGGAAAGACTCCCGAGTTTTGAATAACTCATGAGTTCTTTCACGTTTTCCAACATGGCTGCCAACTATGGTTTGGGTGGAATTCTGTTGAAGAAGCCTTGCGTAAGAGTGGATACCAACGATAACAATACTGCACTCCATATTGAAAATTGAGGCGAGACTGTCCACCGATGTTCTCGCTTGTCTACAAAAGACCAAATGTGGTTTACTCATTTAAGAGGCAAGAACTCGTGGACAGTTGCTAGACCCCGCGGTTTCAAATATGTCTCCGGACGTACATCATGACAATGACTGCCAGCCCTGGGCTTCTGGCCCTTCCCTACCACTGGAGGCCAAACCCTTCCCATGATCCTCCACTCACCTTCATCCCCTCTTCCCAGCTGATCCACAGGTCCCCCCGGGTCAGGAAGCAGGCGACCGCGTGCCGGGCCAGGTGGTGGATCCAGCCTTCCTGCCGCAACTGCGTCATGATGGCGTCAATCCACGGGAACCCTGTCTTTGCCTCCGCCCACTTAGCCAGTGCCTCAGGGTTGCGGTCCCAGGGGATGCGCACGCAGATGGGGTTGCCCTCCATCTTGTCGAAGCGCGGGTTGGTAGTGGCGGCCGTGTAGAAGAACTCACGCCAGAGCAGCTGACCATAGAGCGAGAGGGGAGGTGAGCTGTTCTTCTTCACCTGAGGAAAGACAAAAGCAGTAATATCCTCTCAACATAACGCACCGAAACTCATCCGAAACCAACCTTCCAGCCACGGCCATTGCCTTTTGGCATCTGACATTTGTTAAGTTTCCTCACCATGAAATTTACACGGGAGGTTTGTGAGGTTAAGACGGCAGGCATTTATTGCGAGTCAGCATACTATTCAGCATACTACATACCTAACTATTTTTTTCATCAGAATGTGAACTACAGTAATTTGAGAAAATTCCAGAGTTAGAAATTTCCGGCTTTGCGAAGATGTCGGATTCGACAGGCTGTTGCCACAGCAGCTGTAAGGTACGTCCTGGCTGAATTACTCTTAATGCCGAGCTGTCTCCTAATTCAAAGCATTTATTTAGCTCCAGAACTGTAGAATTTCTAAGAGTAAACATTTTTGTTATTCACTCATCTCGGTCATTGGACCAGACAGTCATGCAACTATATTCTTGACCTGAAATGGAGAGCGGTATACAACCAAATGCCCAACTGAAGAAACTACGCTGCATCAGTATGGACATCCCATGAGACACATCCCACATTTGACCAAACTCCCGCTGGACAGAAAAATGTGAAATGTTCACAATAAACCCCAGGAGGGGAGGGTGGAGAGGCTTACCTTGCGGTAGAGGTCGGTGAGTTTGGCGTAGAAGAGGCGGCAGGACAGACAGCCGAAGCGGAGGTAGGGGCTGAGCCCGGTGGGGCTGGCTAGGAGAGAGTTGGCGTTCATTCTGGGCCTCTCGAAGTTCGCCACCCAGGCCTGACAAATTCAGGGACTTGGTCAAACACCCGCAACCGTGTAACGCCACAGCAACAGAGCAATGGTCATGGCACAGGATTTCAACCTTTAAATCTTCTAAGAGAATTCGGCTGAGTCAATTCAGGCAGCAGTTCTCAAACTCAGTGCTGAGGTCCATAGTGTGTCGGTTTTTGGCCCAATCAAAATTGCAATCCCAGAATTTTGACGAGCAGTTAATTTTTCTTAATTAATAGCACGTCATGTTTACAGGGATTATTTACCCTCTTCACCACAATATGACAACGGCTATGTATTTCATGAACATTGGATGCCCAGTCTGCAACTTGCATTTATTTTGTTATTTCTAACAACAAAAATGACACTTTTTAACTTATCAATCAGCTGCTGATTAGGGTTCTCAACATTGGTGTTTAATTTCAAAATGTTCTTCCGAGATCTTAGCGCGAAAGATAAATCAGGGTTACACAAGACTACATGTTCAGCATTCAACGAAGCGCAAGTCTTTTTAAAAGCAAAATATGCAGAATGTGCTTACTGTACACATGCAAACATATGATTTTCATTATTCACGCCCATTTCTGACATGCTGTTTAAGACAGTAAATAATTTAATTTAATATGAAAAGCATCCATGTAAGGAAGAAAATTCTGGGACTGTAATTCTGTCAGGAGGAAAAATCCCAGCATGCACAGCAGATCCCCAGGACTGAGGTCGGGAATCACAGCCTGCGGGACCCGCTCAGCTGGAAGGGACTCTGTATGCATCACTAAATAGCAATTTCTGCAGGTACCTGTACAGTCAAAAATCATTACTGAAAATATTTGTTTTCTCCCAGCCAAACCACTGAGTCACGATTCTGTAGCCTGCTGAAACAGAACTGGAATTTTTCAGCAATATTTAACACACTCAATATTACGCAAACACAGTCAAGGTCAATGCAAATAGACCAGTCTGTCAGTTTGGTTAAGCTAACTGTCTGCAGCAAAATCTGTGGAAGCAGTTTATTTTCCATTATATTTCTGCCAACTGCTGTATCCTCAGGTGAAATCCTTTTGCAGATCCTAATAGTAATAATCCAGGCTGATTTTTTTTTTTTTTTTTTTAGGGAGAAATATGGTTCCATCTTTAGTAAGCTCAAATATGTAACATAGAAAAGCACAAGAAACTGATATATTGGGCCCTGGCTCTTCCTGAAAACTGCTCCATAGCACTGACTCTGTTCCACGTGACGCCATGTTCCTGAGGAAGACGCCTCACCTTCCTCTCCAGGTGTCTCTCGATTCGGGTAAGCGCCTCCATCTCCCCTCCCGGCCACACCGCCGAGGGCAGGCCTTCTGTGTCAAACCCTGAGCACAGCGGAGAGGCCAAAATTAAGGGGACATGCAATGCCCAGTATTCCCGGCAAAGCAACGCCAAAGATGGAGGAGGACACTGCAGATAAACGTGTCATAATACTGGCTGGCTCAGATTACACGAGATCCTAACTGATTTTGAAGTTGGTTATGTTCTGAACGGAAGGAGAAACTTTCCTGAAGCCCTTTTTTCTCAAATCCTAAGCAAGCTCACAGTACATGAATAGAAACTCAAAGTCTATCACACACTAAAAGATTATCTTGCCCGAGGGAGCTACTGAATGCAACAACTCACATAATAACGGGGAGTTATGAGGCACATATTTACACTTGTGGTGGTAGAACAGCCTGGCTTTAGTTCGTGCTGGAGTTATCAGCCACAGAAGAAAAGCAGAAGACCAAGATAATTTCGATCAGGAAGTGGTTGGGCAGATGTGGGCAACACAGTTTGTCTGCTCCTCAGTGAGAACTGGAGGTGAGAGTTTACCTGGCAGTTTAGATATCTTTTGGTAGCTACACTATAGCTAGCTTCACCGGGTTGATCGTTGCAGTGTGACAACGTCAGCTTTTATACCCCAAGCAGGACATTAATGTCAAATTTTCTAATGCAAAAAACATAGTGAACATAAATATCTCTGGATTATGGTGAAAGTGTGCAATGCTCCAGAATAAAAGCAAGAAATGCAGCATCTGATTGCAAAAATACTGCAGTTCGCGCGTCTCTTTTCAAATACGTAGCCTACAGCGAGTACTGACATCACGTCCAGATTTTAACTCCACTGCTTGTCCAAAAAAAAGTCATGCACTCAAATGGAACCTCTGTAGCTTTGATTACAGAGCGAATTCGATCTGTCATTGTTTTGACAACCGTATGCAACGTCAGAACATTTATTTTCAGAGCTGCATTAATCTTTGGCCGAGATCTTGTTTTGACGATGGGATAGTTAAACCACTCTGCAGTCTTCTCCTGCACGTCAGTGCGATTAAGCGCAGTCCTTTGAGGTGGCCAGTTCAGGTGTGAAAATCATTTCTCATACTTGATGCAGGTCAATAATTTGCCCCTTTGAAAACATCTTTTCCGCCTCCAAGGGACACATCAATTCACATAATTTTAAAGGAAATGAGGAGCTACACGCCTCGCCAGTTAGGCTTAAAATAATTCTCGCTAGCCGAAACACATTAACCGCTGCAATAATGATCCAATCACAGCATTTGTTGCTTTAATTCCAAACGGTGACTTTTTTTGGACAGGCAGTGTACCATACAGGTTAGAAAATTACTGGGACGGCCCCATTGCGACCGTGAGCAGTTCGTGAGAGTTAAGATTTGATCTGTAAAGAGCTCATTACCAGATATTCTGTGCCGATCATCAGTGCCGAACAGAAGTCTGATTCAGATTTCTCTTTTGATTTTCAGTAGGGGTGAATCGGGGGTAAATCTGCGTAAAGCTCCAGTAATCTGAGCCAGTATAATGGAAGTCAATGAGTGAGCGTGCTTGCTAGAGTGAGTGAGAGGATAATTAAGGGAGAGAGAGGGAGAATGGAGTTATACAGTGAGCATAAGACATCGAGTAATAATATTCTATCTTCTTTTATGAAATATTGACTGATGACTATTGTTGATTGACCTCCTTCGGCAACAAACAGTTCTTCACCATTCATGCCAATTAAGAAAACTGAATTGAATCACAAAGAATCACCACTGAATTGTGGCGAAGTGCGGAACACTGAGAATACGAGTCTTACCCAGCTCCTCGAGCGACGGCACGCCGTACTTCTCCGCGTGGTCGTCAGAGATGGGGGTGACACAACGCCCCATGAAGGCGGCAGAGAGCGGCTCCACGGGGGGCTCGGGGGGGTCCAGACGGCTGATCAGGGTCTGGAAACGCTTGTACGTGAGGGGGGGCTGGCCCCCGTTCAGCTCTATCACCCTGGAGACGACAAGCCCCCCAAGGAGTCACGTAACAGCCATCCTTCTGAGTACTGAGTATACAACAGTTACCGTTTTCTCCGCAGGAGTCAAATTATAGCCTCACTACCGGATTTTTACTTTTTAAAGCAGTAAAGTAACTGATAAAAGGATAAAAGCTGATAAAAAAATTTGTAGAAATTGTACTTTAGTCTAAATGCAGGACTATATTTTTTGGCAGTGACTGAATACTGCACAGAAAAAGAAAATCAAATTCAACTAAATATGGCTAGTAGCACCACACAATATTACTTGAAAATGCGTTGGAGCACCTCATTACAGTTTAGGGGTGTGCCCGGGCCAGATGGGTTGCATTGCGGGTATCTCACACACCTGTCCAGGTCGTAGAGGGTGTGTGAGGTTTTCACACACACCTCCACGCCGGCCTCCTTCGCCAGCTTCTTGATGGCAGCGTCCCTCTCTTTCCCGAAAGGCTCGGAGTCGTACTCAAACGTGAGACGGGAGATCTTCCACTCCTGAGGGGAGAGGAAACGAGTTTTTGGGCTCATTTTTACTTGTTCACACCTGACCTGGGAGAGTGATGGGGGCTTTCCTTCCATAAGGACAATACTCCACCGAGGAGTGTGAGTGGCCTCCCATGGAAGGTTCCAGAAGGGCACGCCAGAGCATCCTTGGGGGAAGTATTTTTTGGATTCCTCCATCATCTCGCGGTTTCCTTACCCCCTCCAACGGGCATAGCTCGAGGGACTTATTTACAAAATTGTTTGTACGTAAAGACAAAAGCAGCAAATGGTAGAAAGTATCCTAATATTGTACAGAAGCTGCACAGTAGACAGGAGGAGTGTGCTCACCTTAAAAAGGCGAGGGAAGACATTGGCAGGCTGACCCCGGATGACGAACAGGCGGGAGTTGAGCTTGCGGAGGCTGGCATCGAGGTCTTCCAGGCACTGTAAGAGGAACCTGCAGGACATACAGGAAATGACATCACAGCACTCCCACAAAAGACAGGAAATGATATCACCGCACTCCCACAAACTACCACAAAAAATGGGATGCCTTCAAAACCAGGCATGAGATGTGCGCTTGCCTTCCACGAGAACATATCGGACGTATTTGAACAGATGTAGGATGTTTGGCTTGATGCCGCTCAACTCGTTCACGTACAAATTGAAAGCAACACACGTCAAACAGAGACTGTCAGGGTTCATTGGTGGATTCAAATCCGTTTTGCATGAACCACGTTCATTGCGTCACTATCAACTTACTAACAGACTGTACTTACTGCTGCTTTCACTGTGAGATAAAGGCCTACCTTGTGAGCAAATTTTTATGTTGCTTTAATACAGAGCCACACTTACAGTTACGTGGCTCAAACTTAAGCCTAATTCAAACTTTATGCGTTTGCATGAGTCCTTTCTGGACAGTGCGATATGCATTGATCCACCCAGGTCCACAAGGGGCCGCATGACCCCTAGACAGACGTCCGTGCAGAGCTCAAAATCAGTGACCTAAAGCCCATGAAGCGATGCACCCGTCACTGCTGTACAAGCCTCTGGAGGCAGCGTTACCATCTGCAGTTGCTTCATTTGATCAGATCTCGGTTTAGTAACGTTATTCAGCAATATAATGCAGTCAGCAGATGATTTAAACTCCAGGATGACAGTGCCAAGATTTACCAGGCTTGTAACACAGCGGTTCAGTCAGCATGAGGAGTCATTTTCACACATGAATCAGCCGCCTCCGAGTCCTGATCTTTACCAGCTGAAAGTCTTTGGGATGTGCTGGAGAAAGCTTTATGGAGCGGTCTGTCACTCCCATCTTCAGTACAAGATCATGGCCCGAAATTAACGCAACCCCGAGTGGAAAGAAATGTGGCAACACTGCATAAGATTGTTGAAACTCTGCCGCAATGAATGTGCTCAGAGATCAGAGCTAAAGAAGGTCCAACAAAATATTTTTGGCCTGGCAGTGCATTCATTCCTGGCCTGACAAATAAAAGCATCAAACAGCAGGGTCTCTGACAAACTTCCCACTTAAAACACCTTTAGTAGGGTGTACAGAAGCGCATCCATCTCTAAACACAGAACGCACTGAAGCACGATCTCTGATCAGCTGCTGAAACTGACACTGTACAACAGCTTAAATCGAGCAAATTAGTCAAAGTTCCAGCAACCAAAATTAGCAGCACCACCTGCAGCTTTCTAACATTAGTGACCAGCCTGCTCCACCTCATCATATTAACAGCAGGTAAAATTAGCCGAGCTCTCCGCGTGCGCTACACCTGACATGATCTCCAGGAGCGTCTCCACGGCGACACAGTGACCTGTACATGTTCTGGTGGGTAGGCGGTGTTTTCCTGGCACTGCAGTCTGGCCTCCCTATTTAAGACGCTTTACTGAGAGGAGATTCTCATTAACTCGAGCCAAGCAGCTGGGAATAAGTTCATTCAGACTTTTTCCACTCAGATATATTTGGGGAGGGATTAGCTGGCTAACTCATGGGGCTCAGACCACACCTTCTGTCCACCTCCAGCTGTAGAGGCACCTGTCGCCCACGAACTGTAAAAACACAGAGTCTCACGAGGAACTTCAGAGTCCAGGCCACAGATGAAGATTTGGCACACTGCAGGACTATATCGAGTTTTTAATGGAAAATCTCCAGTCAAAATATATCTATAACAAAGACAATACCCTCATATAGTCAGTGTATACAGGGCTCGAAATAGCGGGTTCATAGGTGCACGTATGCACCCGGTTTTCGGCAGGTGCACCCAAAATTTGAAGTCGGATGCACCGTGTGCACCTAGTAAAAATCTGCCCCCCAAAAATAAATCCTCTTTCTACAAATGCGCTCATCCTCACCTGAAATGATAAATTTTATCGGTAAGGGACGAGAATTAATGACAAAATCGATGGGACTACAAGACTGTGGAACACGTTTGGTCCGAGGCCGTGTATGTGTTATCATTGGCTGAGCACGTCCACCTGACTATTATATGGTGTCTGATTGGTCTTTCAGCTGCTTCACTGAGAACTTCCCTCAGCCAAGTCCCAGTTTATTTCACACGTTAAAACAGAGTTTGATTATATGCTTGTTTATAAAGTTTCGCAAATTACTTTCTTAATTTTAAAAACCAAGTATTTTCTGACGAATAAAAAGAATAGACAAACACAGACAGCACGCAAGATTGTATTTAAAATTGCGCTCAAGATTTAAAATTCGTCGACTTGAATTGACAGAGGTGCAGGTGTTCGGAAGCCACAAAGCTCTGGGGGGTATACTACGTAGCAAGTTCAGCATAGACAGGCGCTATTAAGTAAGCCGGATCAACAAACCCTGAACTCGCAATCAGAGATAATTAGTACCACAAGAGTGGTTATAATCTTTCTTTGATGAACTCGGCTTTGCGCTTTGGATTCTGTGCGCGCTCCCATGAAGAGGGCATTTAATGCGTCAATTGATTCCATTTCCTCTCAACAATTGACGGAGCGTGTACTGTATATTTCTCTTCAAAGACTTTCCCTGATCCAGTGTCAGGGGGTTTTTGGGACATCTGCCCCCCCGTGGCACCAGGGGGCGCCGCCAGCACAGATCACGACCTGCACCAATGGGACTGCGGCTTAACGGGAGAAATAAATGACATTTTACTCTGATTGGGTGGACAATTGAAATAATGCACGCGCATACTCGGGTAGACACCTGGGAAATTGTCATTGAGATTCATGTTTGAGGATCCATTCATGTTGGTTGATGTATGCAGTTACTCGTTCGATGTAACGTAAGTGGCTGCTGGGTGATTAATAAAATCTTACAAATATAATTCTTCTAGATTAAATATAAACTAGGAGGAGAGGGTCTTAAATATGGACTTATGAAGAATTAAAAAATATAAAAACAGCAAAAGGCAGCACTGTTGCTGCTGTTGAGGCCAGGGAGGTCCTATGATGGAGGAGTGGAAAATAACTTTAGTTTCTTGGCCAAATCAAAGTGAAATTGAATTATAGATTGAATACTATCTGACTGTGATAAATACCAACAGTACACTCAGTTTTACCAATTTATTCGTTTTTTTTTTTTTAGTATTTTTTCCATTATTTTTCTTATATACAGCATGATTTTAATAAAAACTTATCCTCCCAATAGCCCTAATCTGTTGCACCATTGCAGATTTACAGTAGTCCTATGGCATGTCAAAGAATATTTGTTTTTTCATTTTGTACAGCTACAAAGAGGCTTTTTTTATTGAATTAAGCAAGTTTCAGACTGTGCACCTAAACATGCACGAGTGCACCCATTTTCAAACACCCAGTGGAAAAATCCTAATTCAAGCCCTGGTATAAAACTGACACCAAACATTATGTTCCTCCCCCCTTAACAGAGATTATTAGCTTAAAGTTACCATTTGCATGATGAGTCTTGCAGGAAACTGCTGCAGCCCACAGTGAAATGTTTACATGACTAAAACCATTAACTCATGGTATTATTAGGACAGAAAGGTAGGATAAAACAGATTCGAGTCTAAATTTATGGGTGGAATATCCATTAAGACTGATTTTTTTTCAGAGCAGTACTCCTCTGAATTCTCATCAGAAGTTCATAGGTCACAATCATCCTTTGTCTCAAGCCCACACACACACACACACACACACACACGCACGCACGCACACACACACACAGGAGAACACTCAGGGCAACCTTCTCTACTGAATCTATGAGCATTGCCTTGTTACCATGACAACTCCAGCCTTCCATTCACCTATTAGAAAGTTCAAAAGCTCAATGCCCAGCAAAAACAAAATAAGCTCTGTCTGAATGTCTGGTAATCAAGGACCAAACTCAAAAAATAATTTAATAAACAAAAATGTTATTTTAATTCCCACTAAGTGGAAGAACACAGTATGGAACCGCCAACCCTATCCATAAGTCATAGAGACATTGAGAGGTTGTAATGATATTTTAGTGCTTTTTTCCTGTTTACCCAGCAACAGCAAGGGATCATAGATATTTTTGGATACGCCTATCTATTCTGTTGTAAACTCCAATTGCATCAATTGATTTCACACACGAATTCTGGAGTTAACGCATGGCATGATCCAATTACTATCCCCTATGGACGGACAACTGCACTGACGACTATATCCACCCGCATTATTTGCCGGGGGGATAATAATTGAGCAACGCCAGGTTGCTTTACCAAAGGGAACCGATAGAGGGCACTCCTACCCATCCAATTAGAATATCACGGCAACTACCGTACTGTCAACATTAGGGTCAAGAATTACATGTTCTTTAACGAAGAAGACCGATCCCAAAATGACGCACACAAAAAGAGAATTCTACATACTTAATTATTTAAAGTATTTAAAAGTATAATACAAGCAGAGAACGATTTACCATCCATGAGGGGGGGGAAATCACAGCAAATTCAGAATCCAATCACTGAAAAAGTCTATGAATCTTATTGTCTTCATCCTTCTGCAGAGACAAAAACATCAGGTGGGAGGCGAGAGCGATTCACCGGCAGAGCAAAATTTTACTTCAAAAGAATCTATTATCTTCAAGGTGAGAAAAATACTTCTTCAATTCCCAGTACAAGGCTAATTCATTGTAGAGACAAAACCTTGCAGAGTTCATTTAGCATGAATAAAGGGGGTGTGATTAAAAATCTCAGCAGACACAAAGCCGCTATTTTGTCAGCAGGCAACCGGCTTGGGTCTAACCAATCACTCCTCTCCGATCGGAGGAAGTGAAGTCGATGATGGAGAGACTGAAGGTCACCTCTGACGCAGGCATCCACTCCAGTACCCATCAGCCCACGCTCATAAACACCGCTGTCCGCTTACGCTGCCTAACATGGGCCGCCTCACTCAAGGTCTTCTCCGCATGCAGGTAATTCATTTATCCAAAATGGCCGGCAACAAACCGGCGGCAGCCAGCTGAGGACCGTTTGACTCACAGCGCCTCGAGGCTCTGAGGACTCCTTTCAGTGAGAGCATTTCTTCATTTTTATGTTTTTACTCTCAAGCCCTATATTTGTGAAGCAGCGCCATCAATACAGGTATTAACCCCAAAAACTCTAATTTGCACTTCAGTTTTCCCTTAAGTAGATTCAAAGTCAGAAAAAGCATTTTTCATATAGTAGTACAATGTTAGATACATATTGTGCGCTGGTTGCAGGGCTTCACTGAAGCTACATCACACTAATATCAAGAGAAATATTCAAGCCCAGGATGGCATGTTTTTGTGGCCACAGCATTTCATCAAATGTAAAATATCTAGATCTCGTACATCATTTAAAATGCATTTTCCTGTAATTCAGCAGGACATGTTTGGGATTGTTGGAAACCTTGGGATCTCCACTGGGATTCACAACAGGCCTGAAGTTTCACAGGTTTGACTACAGCAGCTGAATTTGACAGACCCATACATGAGTCAGTAGATTTCATGGTGTTAAGTCGGGTAAAACCAAGGCCTGGTCTGTAGTCCCAACTAGTCAATGTTATCGCCAGTTTCGAAACTTGAAGGCAGAAGTATAGACTGGTAGTTTGGGACAAATCAGCAGCCCAAGGGCCAACAACTGACTGTTAGCGATTACATTTCCAGCGCTTGATACTGTCCTGTCTTGAGTCCAGATTCTAAATATGGCAACCCAAGCCTGTTAGTTCCTTAATTTGTTAGAGGGTCCAAATACGGCATGAACATGCTAATCTGCACTGTATCTTTGAGCGATGGTGTTGACTGCTGCTAGTGTATCTCACCCCACAAAGCCTCTCGGCTGTCTTTACCGAGGAAAGATTATCATTCAGGTGCCCCAGGAGCTGCAGTCTCTCCCCATTCAGTTTTTCCATTCATTCTTAAAGAGGGGGGAGGAGCTGTTGGAAAGTCCTACAGCTAGAGCCAGCTGCCCCAAGCATCTGCTGACCGGGCTGTTCCTCAAGCCAGTCAAAACTGAAAACGAGATTACGGTGTCATCACCATCCCCCGCCACAATCAAGGGCTGTAACTCTTCGACATCCATTTTCGAGCTCAATGTACGTATATCATGAATAGCTTATTAAGTATACAAAATTTCACGCATCTAGGTATAGTAGTTTAAGAGAAATCTTGTCCCCATTGTGGCCTGGATGGACTCACACACGCACGCATGCACAGACGGACGGACAGACGGACCCCAATCCTCCATCGCACTTTGTGGCGGGATACTAAATGTCAGAAGTATTTCAGTCTTGTGATGGTGCTTAGAGCCTAAACATCTCCATTTAAGGGGACAATATAATATGGTTTTAATTTTTTTTCCAAAATCACTGTTTCTGCGAAAATATGTTTTCCAAGCCAACAGGCAAATCATAAAACTAAATCAAAAATTACCCCCCTCCCCCCACACACACAGACCCCACCCTCACCACTGTTCCCCATACCCTCGACAGGACCCTACAGCCTCCGATAGAACCCACCCTCACCAATGTTCCCTACAGCCTCCTACACAACCCACCCTCACCAATGTTCCCTACACCCTCCTACACGACCCACCCTCACCAATGTTCCCTACACCCGCCCACTAACCCGTCCCCAGTCTGGATCGTCATCCTCTGGGCCTTATATAAGCATCCTGCCCCAGATCTCGTAGTGCTGTAGTCAGGGGAGTGGGGGCATTAGTCTAGTAACCTCCTTACAGAACAGTAAGACAACGCAGGAACACAAGCTCCACACAGCTAGGAGAATACAGATTTACGGACATGTTTAACCAGAAACACAAGGACTGCAGTCTGATCTGACCTAGGGTTAGCCTCCTTTCCTCTAGAAAAAGAACAATAAATAATAAAAACACCATCACATCCACAGCATCTCATATTTACTCTTCACTCAGCATTCTATTCCATCAATGGTCTTTGGTCCAAGTGGGATGATGAACAAACAGTGCAATTTATCACTGGTCGCCTAGCAACACAGCTTATTTTTGAATCACTGAAAATATCAATGATCCAGGACAGATTTTAAGAGGAAACTGCGCAGATTGACGTACTGAGAGAACACTACTACATTTGAAGCGGCTCTCCAAAGACCACAAAAGTCCATTTTAGCAGGACGGCACGGTGGCACAGAGGTTAGCACTACTGCCTCACAGCAAGAAGGTTGTGGTTTCGAATCCGGCCTGGGGCCTTGTGGAGTTTCTCCCCGTATTCGCATGAGTACCCGGAGGAAACCCATGCGAATATGGGGAGAAACTGTTTCCCCCACCCACAAAAACATGCATTACAGGAACACTCCTACCAGAACCCCTGACCAAGGAACTGGCTTTAGAACTAGAGTTGGGCCCCGGTCACTGCTCTGTGGCTGCCCACTGCTCCTAACTATAGGATGGGTCAAATGCAGAGGACAGATTACCCCATGGGTTCAATAAAGTGTATCTCTTATCTTTTTGTCTGTTAATTATAATCGCAACTACTGAAAAGTAGGCACATCATAGTTAAGGCATATAACATTAAAAAAAAAAAAAAAAAAAAAAAAAGATATGAAATGTCCATACATTCCCTATTAAATAGGTTAGAATTACCACGCCTCTGCCAACCAATTAATTTCAGTTTACATCAATGTCTGTCCAGACACGTATACGTATTGAAGACATTAAGAATTTAATAAAAAGATATTTCGTATATTTTTGCCAATTTTTTTTTTGCAAGTTTGAAGGCCCAAGCTGGAAAGTTGGAAGGACTTGGGAAATGAATGGAGTTAAATGGAGGTTGGAGGGATGAAAAAAGGAAAGGAAGATGGGGTGGGTCACAGATATGCCAAAATCCATCCTGCGGGACAGTCTGAGAGGGCGTGTTTCACACCCAGCTACATAATGAAGATCTTTAGTTTATTTTGATGATCCTAATGGAAATTTGACGCACCTGGCACAGATACTAAGTTACTTGGCCACAAGAATGTGGACAGGATACCCGATAGCAGCTCCAGGCAAATTCTTCTCAGGCGCAGCGCGTCATGCCAGTTTAGGAGATTTTTTTGGATCACACAGCTCGTCTTCTGCAAATGTTCACCCAAGTTGTTTAAAACATGGCGGCCATCATGTAGGGCAACCCGCGCTCAATTAGCTCAATTTCATTAACAGAGCAATTCGACTCCTCATCTCATACGAGTGTACATAATTTTAAACACCTCTGTTGAAGTAATTATTTCTTTTTTATTATTTTTTGGCCTAAAAACAACTAAATGGACCTTTAAATTCTTTCCAAATAATTTCCCTCAGACCTAACACTAAAATTCTACCAAGCGGGTTTGACTCATGATAATGTGCCTAGTCTTTCAATTCTTAATTACATAATTAATGATTAGTTTTAGTGACCATGCATCAACAATTTCAACAAATAGAACCCGATTGATTCTTCAAATTCAAGAGTCACAATTTATCCCTCTTTTCGTGCAATTAAAGTCTTTTGGAATACAGGACAATATGCACACGGCACTCTGTGGGGCTTGCATGGCTGACAAAATGAGTCTCAAAGTGGTACATAATTCCATAATCACGAGTAGTGCAATAAATGAAAATGAGCAACTCAATAAAGTTCTGGGGTTGTAACTGTGGTCGAAACAAAACCAGCGGGAAGAGTGAGTCCCCAGGATCGAGTTTGGGATCCACTGGTGAAGCGTCGCACCTGAACCGCGGCTCAACGTTCAGATCAGTGGGAGGGAACAGAGCTGATATAATGGAAGTCAGGCGGAGACAGAACATGATTCAGCTGTAGATGAGCTGAGGACACAGTAACCACAACAACAGGCCAGAGCAATGGAGTGTAGAGTGGGTACAGACTGAAGTGAATAATACACCAGGTACAGACTGACGCACAAACCCCATCACTCAGGCCAGGCAGAGCAATCAGTGTCCCGAGTAACTACAAGTGTGTGATTGGGCAACCAGATGTCTTTTGATACAAAAAAAACAAAATCAAAGCAAAAAAAAAAAAAAAACAACAAAACTGGAGACTACATTAAAGTGCAGACTACTTAAAACAAGACGACCGCGTCATCACTATCCCCCGCCACGATCAAGGGCCATAACTCCGTAAATAAATATGCTTTGATATCCTTTTTCGAACTCCGCGTAGATCATGACTAGCTTATTAAGCGTACAAAATTTGACCCATGTAACTATCATAGTTCTTGAGGCAACTTGTCTCCATCGTAAGCATGACGGACAAACAGAAGGTTGATATTGGACAGGGGAACAACTTCTCGCAAAACAACTTAGAATTCCCAAAAACGCACATGCGCACCGTCACCCAAATACAATTACTTGACTTCAATTTGAAAATAATCCACAAAAAAACTCTAGGACGAGTTGCTTTTACAAGAAAACTTCAGACGGGCAGACAGATGGACAGACAAACGGACAGTGCCATACCATAAATTGCCCAACATTACTGATGATGGACTTATAAAAAGAGGATAAACGTTTTTCAGGTTTTTCATTTTTATTTTGAAGTTCATCCTATCGTCTCTGCCCAACTCATCCTTGATATTTCCCCAACACCGCAGAGGATGCATGATGATTTTTGAAATTTTTCCAAAAAGATTCACACTGCTTATTGATAAAGCTCTTTTTCAATCCTATAACCTATAATCCTATAAGTCGAGTAATAACATTTCCCTCTGTTCAATGCCTCATGCAGACCTCATACACAGGACCAGAGAATTAATGAAGAAAGAGGTGCCATTTTGGCACATTAAGGACAGAACATCAGACAAATTAAAATTACTCACACTAAAGATGCTTTTTACACAAATTTGACCCAAACCATGAGATTTCAAATACTAGAAATATTCATACTTATGTAGAACATCGTCAATATTGCTAAAATGAAATATATTCAAACTCAACACTAATTAAACCTAAGAGCGTTGAAATAAATTTTAAAAATCATAAATGTAATTATCTTGTGCTGCTGAAAACCTATCATGTGGCGACTTGTTTAAAAGAGTGGAGCTCTTATAAACAAGTTGCCACATGACACGTTTTCAACAGCTTTGAATTTGATATCTTACATCACTGAGCAACAATAGCTGCATTTAGCGCTCTAAGGGTTAAGAATCAGGGCAGATCAGAACCTCTCAGTTGTAATCACCGCTATCCACTGCAATGCAGCAATCATTTCAACACTTTTGGCAGCAGACACAGGCATGAACAGATTAGCTGCTCAGCCGCTCCAGTCAAATTCAGGAAGAACAAAAGGAGTGCCCATAATATCTACAACCCACTCACAGAGTTTTTATTATTAACTCCTGCGCACCTGCTTATTCCCGCAGTCATCCAATCACAGGGCAGTAGTGCAATGCGTAAGCAATGGGTCCTCCCACATAATGCAAAACCATAAAATTGAGTAAAATTTCGCAGAGAAAGAATGTTGTAACCTAAAGACGGCATGAATTGCAAGTTATTTGTTAACAAATGCATGGGTTCATGTCAGGTTTAAGTTGACTCTAAGGCTGATGCATAATACTGGTTTGATTACCTCAGATTTAAATCTGACATAAATGGCAAATAAACAATACTATTGCGTAAACAACATCGGAAAATTTCACATTATTGATACATGATAACTGTTCTAAAATCTCTCTTCACTGCCAAGAAATATGGCTTTTAATTAACTCCTGCAGTGGCATGGTGTACCTAGTTAATTCATGTGGATGTCAAGAGGGAGATAACTCGCTCTTCCATGTGGAATGACCCTAATACAGAAGCAAGCAATTCACCAAATTGTTCCATTTCCTTTGGCTGAACTGAACAATTTTACTTGTAGGACGCCTGATGTCACTCACCTCAGGTCTGCAGGCGAGCACTACCTCTGAGCCCGGAGGACAGGTTGCTGGCCAAATTGCAACAGACAAATTGAGTCCAGAACAAATGAAGAAGTCTTCTGAGCAATACTGTTAGCCATGGCAAGGCAGCCATTTCCAGATAAATACTGGGACTCCAATGCACAGCCATGTTCAAGTCATAGCACAGCAGCTGACTGCAAGAAACAAAATGGCGCGAGTGAGCTGGACATTTAGGCTGAAAATGCCAAACAAAGCCACTGCCCTGGAGCAAACGTGAGCCAGGGCTGCAGTCAGGGGGGGCAACGGGGTAGGAGGGTCTCATCGCGCTCAGGGCCCGCAGTGCTTAAGCAGTCGTCCAGCAGCTGAGCCGCGGTTTCCTGCCGGGGCAAGGCCACACAGGCAAGTCCGCCTGAAAATAGGTCGTCGTCATGACAACCACTGACTCACAGAAATCTGATATGGTGGCTGGCACACTAACCTACATTCCTTCCGTGACGCCGATTGTCTTTTATGTATTTTTTTTGCACTTGATTTTGAAAACTAAACGGTCTTAATGCAAGTTGTACGTCATCACCGCTGTAAAGGTAAACTAAGACAGAGGCGAATGACGAATGTAAAACAATGGACCAAACAAACAGACATTATGAACGGGAAACTGAACACCACTATCTTACTTTCCAACTTCAAGAGACTTTCCACACTGATTAAGGGATTAATTTTTCCCAGAATGCAACAAACAACAGGACAGGGGGAAAAGCACACCTCAATTTCCCATCACATTTCTCATTATTTTTCCAGTAATCCCAAATGTTGGGTCTTTGCCACAGAAACTATCACCAAGAGTATAATGTCATGCTAAATTTATTAAAAATGTCACTCAACATATCTGTCATAAGCTGTTTCCAGTCACTTACTGGGAGAATTATTTTGCAATTTGCACCCATTTCCCTAGATGATGTCCAACAATCTTTGCCGGCGGGGGCAAAACTGTTTAAAAACCGCTCACTTACAAAGGGATACAGACGCGAATCCGACGGGGGGACCAGATTTCCCGCTACACCGCCTCAGCTGGATGGCCCAGAGAAATATATGAATGAGCCTGCATCACCACACAACTTCTGAGGGGGCTAGAACCCTGCAAACTGGTGCCATTCAGGGTTACAGGGCTCTTCGTCCCCCGACTTTTCATCCCCAAATTTTTCATCCCCATGGACTTTTTGCCCCTGGATTTTTTGTCCCCTACTGATAAGGAAATGTGTCACCATTGTTGACAGATGGATGGACCAACGGACGAACGACTGACAGATCACCATGATATAAGGGATAGGGATAGGGTGAGGGTTATAATGCAGGAAGACGGCAAAATATTATTGGGGATAAACAATCCAGGGACGAAGAGTCCGGGACGAAAAGTTTATGGAGACAAAAAGTCCAGGGACGAAAAGTCCCAGATCGAATCACAGAGTTTTGCCTACAGTGTTCGAATGCTGGCTGTTACTGGCACGGTTAGCGCTCCCAGGCCAGACTGCACTGCTAACTCAGCGGCTCGCTGTAACGCACTCGCTGCACCTTTCCCACAGGAGGCCAGGATGAATCGGGTCAGACCACCTGTGGGGCCCACAAACTCACACGCTTAGCGTGCCGGACCCCAGCAGCTTTCCCCAGTGGAGCTGATCCCCCCTGTAGGGGGCAGTTAGAGTGCTATGAGGCTGTAAATGTGGACTCGCTGTGCACTAAAAAGCACAGATGCTGCTTCTATGGTCACTCCAGACAAGGTGGAAAACAGGAAGACAAGATTATAAAATCCATTTTTAGATGCCATTTCACTGAAATAGACCTTTTCATTAAACCCTCACACCGGGTAACTCTGTTCGGTTCAGTGTACACAGACCCAGAAAGTGACTCAATGCACTTCAGAAAGGAGCAGCAACTAACGATTTTACTTGGCTCAGAATATGGCGCACAATCCTTGAACCCGATTGAGCAATGATTTTTTCGTGAAGTCTCCACTAACCAGAAAGGAAATAAAATGGACTAAAACATACACTAATTTTACATTAACTGACATGAAGTGATGAAACTATTAAGAAGTTATTTTAATTCTATGTCTAAAAAGTTTGAAATTCAAGAACAAAATACACAGAAATAAGTAGTCTGATGGTTAAAGTGTAAAAACTATGTATTATTTTATGTAAAACAATACAAATGCTGTCGATGGACGACAGCAGGGCAGGTTATATCATCGAAACTGCCTTCAAGGCAAAATTCATAGCCTGGCCTCATGATGGTGCTACAGGAAATGGTAAAGAGTCCAGAAAAATCAACAGAGGAACAACTCTGGGCTCCAGGAACGATCACAGTAAATTTCATCTGATTCTCCGAAGAACTGTTTGACTTCTTGCATTCTTGCAAAAGTTAAGTTTGGCCTCAAGGTGGTGCTACAGGAACAGATACGCGCCAAGATGTTCGCAACAAAGTTGATCCAACTCATATTAGAACAGTTTGACTGATTACGAAATTCCATCAGACTATACAGGACTCTGATAAGCACCATTTAAAGGGGACCTATTATGCTGATCCTTCTTTTAATACATATAAGTAATGCTATAATGTTGGGTGTCCATACTTAACCTCTGAAAAGTTTCTAAACATAGGATACAGGGGTTTTACCATAATCCAAGAACGTGATTTCGTGAACATGATTTCCTCTCTGAACAGCGTGTCCCGAGATCTTCACGAGATCTGGGCAAAACCTGACGTCAGGTTGAGCTGTCCAACTAGCACAGACCTAGCCAGAGCCAATCACGGCGCTGGACCTGCCCACAAAGGAAACTATTCGAGCAGGCACAAACAACCGCGGATCATACTATGCCTTAATAGTGTCTACACTTTTGGAAATACAAAGGAAAAACCACAGATCATTTGAGGTGCAGTTTTGTCAGTATCCCTCCCAAAGCTGTTTGTCCGTTTACTTTTGGAAGCGAAGAAAAGCACCTATTTCTCTTCCAAAAGACGATGCCACCAGAAATCAGTGGGTAGCTTTTTTGTTTGCTGGCAGCAAACGGCCACGGCCAAAGAGAACGTTAGCTGTTTGTGCTCAGCATTTCACCAAAGACAGCTTTGTCAATAAAGGATAAAGCAACACTGGATAAGCGTTTCAGCTGCTTCTCAAACCTGAAGCAGTTGCATCGATCAAGCGCTTGGAGCCACAAGCTGTAAGTAACAATATAACAGCAAATAATGTAAGTGAAGCTAACGTGTTACGGATGGCTAGCAGGACCGCTAACGATAGTTAGCACTAACAACTGGCCTCAAAAGCAGGCTTTGTAAAATATCTGAAGATAAAGCCTATATTGGTCGCGAATGTCCGTCACTCACAGACGCAGAAGCTGTAAGTTGCTTTTACAGCATAAGCCTACCTAACGTGATAGCCTGTTGATTGTGGCTGTAGCACTGCAGCTAACGTAGCCAAGTTACTGTTGCTAATGTGCGTGTCCTAGATATGCAAGAGTAATATCAGGGGAAATTCAACAGAAGGTGTGTGAACATAAACCTCATTTGAAGCTAACTTTTTATACTTGTTTGTAATTTGGATGCTTGGTACAACTGTCCACAGTAACAGAACTTGCTGTCTGTAAGAGCTGTATTGCAGGGGTTTGTCTCTGTGGTTGTTATGACCGCTCGGTTAGCAGCTACTGCATGTTAGTTCGCATGCTGTGCTACTTAAAAATGCTCCTGGTTAACTTATATGCAGTAATTCTGATCGGTAAGCTTGTGTTACTCATCAATGTGGCAGTTTCATCATAACGTTGCCTGAATGTAGCCACTACAGTTGAAGCTAACCGGAGAGGCGTTGTATATGTCTGCAAAGTTGGGCTGAAAAGGCTGCAGTTAGACCAGACGTAGGTTTTGCAGAGCTTGGGATATGTGTTTGGGTTTGTTTACGGCTGCTTGTGATCGCTTTACTTATCCATGACTGGGATCAGCCGAATACTTCACCAATATCTGGGCTAGCTCTCTGATGCTACCAGGTGAAAGCAATGCGGAACGCACAAGCTATAACGTGTCTGGTATAACAAACAATTTCTCTGCACTGCCGTGGCATAATTTCATCCCCCTTTAGAAACTGTTCTGGCTAATAAAAAGCCGAAAAAGGCGGAGATTGAATAGGGAATTCTTTTCTGTGGAAGTTATCGATTCGCTAGCTCCACATAAGCAACTGTCCTCGCTAACGGAGCTTACGGTCTGTAAAACCTGTATTATGTTCATAACATAACCAGAGCTCTCTCTAGCTGTCGCATACTATCCATAAAGCTGTTTTCACACCGGACGCGAAACTAATTTTTCGCGCGACAGATTACATTCAAAGTCAATGCAAAGACCATGCATTGACTTTGAATGTAATCTCTCGCGCGAAAAATTCGTTTCGCGTCCGGTGTGAAAGCGGCTTAACGCGCCTATTTTCCGCGAGCAAACACTGGTCATTCCGAAGCAACAAGTAAACAGTTACCACAGGCAATTTCCGAAAAGGCCGTTTAGCCTGGAGCTTTCGCCCCTCCATCATATACCAGCGCAGAAGCTGTTCGTTACTCCACACTAACGACACACCACAGTAATGCACACGAACCAGCAGGTCCTTATAATACACACCTAAGCAGTCCATAAGTTGTTGGTCCACTTTTTGCTGCTCCTCACTGTCCATGTTTCCCTCTAAACTCAGACCTACCGGATTTCTACGGTCTCCGGTCTACACTTGGTTATGTCGACCCGTTCTACAAATGTGTCTATATGGGGTGGATTCTAGCTTTCCCTCAATCCTAGCTATAGAGTGCAAACACCGGTGTACGCACCATGCCTTAGGTAGATAGCAAATTTGAGCTTGAGCTGCCGGACTTTCGCACTGCGTCCTCCACTTTCGCCGCTACGTTTATTAGAACAAGTTCATTTCATTAGATCTATACACATGTACAGCGTTTGATGCCAAAATTCCTTAGCTCAGTTGGCAGACGCGTCTCACGTTTCCCACTAGGGAGGCAGACCCGGAAAACTGTGTTCTGCCGAGTCTCGCCCAGCTCTGCCCTCCACAGAGCTGGCCAATCAGAAGAAAGTGGGCACACGGGAAGGGGGGGCCATAGTGGAAGAGCAGCCCAAACGAGGCGTTTCAGGCAGAGACTACTATGGACTACAAATGGGGTTTTTTGAGGATGGCAGTATAAGCCTTTCTTGGACTTTGAACGATCAGGAGTACTCTAGGGGAGTCAAAGATCAAAATATAAACTTGGAAATGTAGCATAATAGGTCCCCTTTAATATAATGATAACTTAAAACTAAATGGCCTGAGTTTTTGGCTAAATTTACCTGGAAAATAGCTCCATCAGAGCATGCAGTGTTCACTGCACAGAACACCGGTCAGGACTCAAATACAGGACTCCAGCTCTCAAAATCTGACAGCATTGAAACGGATCTTTTTCTTTTGACCTTTATTTAACCAGGGAAGTTTCACTGAGAAGGTTTCTCTCTTTCAAACACAGTGGGAGCAAAGTTGGACAGAACAGCTGCAAGTAAGAGAGCAGGATAGAGAAAATAAGAGGTAAAGCCCCAATAGTGATGTTATGGTTTACGGTCCTTGCTCAAGGGCCCAATGGCTGAGTTTTTCCCAACTGCATTGCTCCAGACGCAGGTCAGAATCCCCGCCCCCCCCAGGACTCAAACCCCAATTCTTCAGTGAACTTCAAGCAACCCTGCCTGCGCCCCTGCCTGCGCCCCCCCCCGAGGCAGAGCAGGAAAGCAAAGGTTTTTACATCGCCAGTTATTTATATAAGCACACTTCAGAAAGTCTGCAGTGTACACACACACACACACACACACACCTGCTTCCCCGCAGTGCCTCCGACTGAGAGGAATAAGATTGTGTCATGTTTGACCTGGTCACATAAGATCGCTCAGCATGCCTGGCCATATTTAACCCAAACAAACTCATTGCTGGCCTGATCACAGACCCTCAATGACTGTTATTTACCAGAAATCCACACAACCCATGTTTGTGGAATTACAACTTTTTTCCATGTTTTTTTTTTTTTTGCTTGCAAAAACAAATCTAGGCCAGCCTGGTTTAGCCAGACCCTCATGTCATATCTAATCACAACAGGCCTCCCACAAACATCTGGAAAAACTGTTGCCTGAGCTCTTTTTCACAGGTTATTGAACAGGGAAATGTACATGTCAGGATATATGAATTATTCATTGTTGGGAAAAAAAATTACCTTGTCAGTGTGCTGAAAAAAACATATATTGCCATTTTGCTTTACAATGTAGGTATTATTATACTAACTTCACTTTTATGCGCATTTTGCAAAAAAAAAAAAAAAAATGTTTTTGACTTCAAATTTCAAAAACCTGCAGTAAGGGTGAGCACACTTTTTATATCCAGTGCATAAGATGGAAATATTTCAAACTGTTTCACTTTCAGCTCTTTGGCGTATGGCACTCCCACTGGGAGGAATATGGACGTGAAATGCGTGACCTGGAAACTCAGCAGTTCAGTGCAGTTGTCCATGTTTAAGCCAAACGCACTTCATGCACCATTTATTTACCAGCAATACCTACACCCTGTGCCCAGATCCTGCAGCATTAGTGCTTTTGCAATTGAGGGCGATGGGGCAGCTGTATTCACAGATTAGCCCCCTGTTAACTCAGACTCAAATGCACTGGAATGACCGCGCTTTTCTTGGCCCGACCCGCAAAACTGACCCTGATCCGCAGTCACGTGTCACACGATGGGCTTGCCGCCAGGGCAACATCCCGTCACCTGGATGCTATCACAGGTGGAACTTGAGACTGATGCCACAGTTTCATTCTGATGTGCAGCATAATCACCATGGCCAATGCTGTAAAATGCCTTAAAATATGAAATTAATAACTCTGGCTAATATTGCCCAGTTAAGTTTTTTTTGAAAATTTTTGCTAGCAGTATTGTTTTATGCCTTATGAGACAAATTCTCCCATTTTTCTTTCATTTTTCTCCATTTTCTCAAAGGGTATAATTTACTTTATATCGAAGTATAATTTTCTTCTTTCACTTGTATATTAATCAGCAAATACAACCATAGCTGTGTGCAGAAATCTGACTTTCTAGAAATTCTTTAACTAAAAAAATATGATCTTGTTCATCTGCTTACCTCAAATGGCCATGGTGATAATGCAACACATCATAAACAATTTGTAAGGTACTAGACTGGTCTGACAATGGCATGTTTCCACTGTGCATCAGTCAATTTCAGATAAGCACAAGCCCAGAGAAGATGGATATTCAATGCCATTTTCCCTTATTTTCTCTGAGGGTGTAGTTTTCTTTAACCCTTTTTGGCTTGTATTGTGATCAGCAAAAATAACCACAGCCACGAGCAAAGGTCCATTTTTAAGTTCTTAATGGAACAGTTAACTCCCAATAACAGCAGAGTCCCACCTGACCCAACGTAGGCTGGCAAGGACGCAGACCTTACACACCTGGTTCCACTTATCAAGTGCCTTGACTGAAAACCATAATGGGTTAATTAATTGAATCAGATGTCATGGACAAATCAAAAAATGTATACTGCGCCTAAATGAGGCACTTCTGGATAAGTCTGGACACCTCTTCGGTACTACAACCAACGTCACCAATCTTACCCCCCTACTGTAACAATACTGAAAACAACTCTCTCAAGCAATATTTTCCAACTTAATAGACTCACAGAACTCCACGTTAATAAAAAACCTCTGCATAATAAGAGTTCCCTGGCAAGTACCACAAAACAGCTTAAAAGAGGAGTCAGGATGACTCACTCTTTCACCTTTTAAAAACATATACTCAAAAGAAGTTAAGGACCACTGAATCTCTTCACTATTATTGTATCTCCCCGATGACGATAGTCGGGAGATACTATGGTTTAGTTCCGGGGCTGCCACCGCAGAGATTTTCTGTTCCAGGCTCTGGAGGCTTCAAAGTTTACATGATTTTTCTCTAAATTTTCATAGTCAAAGATGTTTAATTGGCAATGCTCAAGATCAATTCTCAGCAATTCCCGACATCCAATATGGCCGCCAGCAGCCATTTTCTCGAAAATTTTTTTTTTGCAGATTTTGTGTTTTCTGCTTATTTTGAGCCACATTTACACATATATACATGTACAGGGATGCATATTAATGTCATAGCAAGAGTAAAAACAGTCACATTGCGGCTGTAAAAATTTGCAGGTGATCTCTCATGGGGATCGGGGAGATACACGACTTGATCCCTGTCGCAACCGAGTTATCTAGTTTTCTCTTGTTCTGAGCTTCCCAAGACGCTGTCAAGCTATGGTGAGAACACATGGTTTTCACACAAGATTTTGAAATGACTTTTGACATTATTTGATGTTTTGATTTAATGGTCAGAACTTAGTGTGATTCTCCTCATCCCCGTGTATACCCAGTTTTCGGCTACTGAAGTCGTCTCATCAAATTTTTTGATGCATTTTGTGTCTTGGATTAACACCGTGACATGAACAACACCAGGGATTTACGTTCAGTTTGTACATTTCACATTCTTTGGTTAAAATACAGTGTTCCCTCACTTTTTTTGTTGAGTATACTGTATATTGCTGACCAGCATCTTTTCATAAAGCAAATATGAAATACAAATACACTTCCGCATTGTGCAAAAATATTGGCCAGCTTTGGAAAAGAAAATATCAGGCATCTGATTCTAGCTCAGCAAGGCCATTACGACATTTAACAGACAATCCATTCATGAGAATTGAAAGCCTTGAAAAAGTAAGTGGAATTCTGCCAGAAGACATAAGCAAAGAGGTGTCGGGCAGACTCTCAGTTAACACAACATGAGAGAACCTCTTCAGAGCGACACTCCTCCCACTGCAGACTCACTGCTATTGTAGCTGGTTATATAAAAATGAAATTGTCAATGAGAAGCTGGCTAGCGCATTATTGTGAATGAATGAATGAAACACCTGTGGCCTCATTGACAACACATAAAATATAGGCCACAGCAAAAAAGAAAGCACATTCTCACTGGCAGAGAAACAGACAGCCCAAGCACAGGAAAACAATCATCAAACACTAACAGGAACACCTGAACGCCTGCTCATTCACTGAAGTCCAATCAGCCAATCACGTGGCAGTAGCGCTACGCACATGATCATGCACATGCAGGTCAGGAGCTTCAGTTAATGGACTTATTATACATCAAACATCAAAATGCGGTGAAAGTGCGATCTCAGCGGCTTTGACAGCATGGTCATTGGTGCCATATAGGCAGGTCAGAGTAGTTTTGAAAGTGTCGATATCCTGGGATTTTAATGTGTTACAGTCCCAAGAGTTTACAGAGAATGACGCGAAAAACAATGAGCAGCAGCTCTGCAGCTGGAAATGCCGAATTGATGAGAAGGGCAAGAGGCGAATTTGCCAGCCCTTTGTGAATTAGCAACCATTGTTCCAACAGTCAGTGGGCACCAAGATAACACACATTCCTAAAACCTGTTTAAGCCTGTAGCATTGCAGAGTGTTGATTTGCAGAGACCCACGACACTGGTTGAGAGGAAGAAAACTTGCAATCAGACTGGACTACAGGACCGTGTGATCAACTAGGTACAGCTCAAAGCAAAACCTCAATTGCTCTGACACCTGCCATAGCTACATGCTCCCTAAAAGTAGATTTTTTCCCCCCTGCATACAACTGAACTTGTGACCTGGACCTTTGACCTGATGACCTCCAAAATCTAATCAGTTCAGCTACCTTTTGAGGGGAGAACATGTCTGATTTGGTGAAAATCCCTCCACTCCTTCAATAGATCTAGGATGGCCATTAGATTTGTGAAGGACCCCAGCACAGACACACAACCAGACAACAGTATACCGACAGCCCAACATGTGCGGCAGAGGCACAATGAAGTGCTAATGAACTACAAGTACCAGCAGCCCCTACAGCTCTCCTGGATCAAGCAAATGATGCTCGCTATGTAACGACCCCAGATCCACCTCAGCAATACATGACCCAGAACATAAGCCCAGTGCACAGAAAGCGCTATTTAATACGTCAACAGGAACAACAACCTAACTGCTGGCAGTTTAACACTCAGCTGGAACAGTAGCTCAGGTTTGAAAGCACTAAACACAAGCATTGCCTTCACAATAAGTCTTTGCGGACCCATCAAGTTGACCACAAGCCTGCCCTGCATATCTATCTTCAGTTCCTCACCACATGGCATGGAATTGTTCCCTGGAATCTAAATGCTCTGCCATGCTTCGCCTGTAAGCCATATGGTACGGCGTGTGAATATGCGCCGTGAGTAAGTGTCGCGGGTAACCTATGCCGAGACGCTTCATGCTCGCAGGCCAAGAGCACATGCCATATGGGTATGCTGCTTGGATATGCCACGTCACATCCACACAATTTTCACACCTTAAAAGCTCAGTGGTTCTGCTTGTTGAAAGCAGTCCTGAATTAGCCCTAAGAGCGCTATAGGCAATTATAGTTGCCCAATGAAATAAGATATCAAAGTCAAAGTTGTTGAAAACCTATCATGTGGCAACTTGTTTAAAAGGGCTCCCAGGGGAGCCCTTTTAAACAAGTTGCCACATGAGATTTTCAACAGCTCAGGATAATTGAATTTTTAATTCCTTGAAAGTTTTTTCAGCGCTCTAAGGGTTAATCCATGGAAGAAGGGCGATGAAGTACCAAACACCGCAGAACTCACCTCCATCTGTTGACCCCAAGGTTGGAGGAGCCGGCGAACCACGGATCCAGGAAGTAGACACAGCGAACTGTGCCCGCCCCACGAACAGCCTCGCGGAGTGCCGGGTTGTCATGGAGACGCAGGCCCTTCCGGAACCAGTGGATGGAATTTGGGGCCATGTTAAACTAGGGAAACAAGACAAGAGAACAGTCGTCACATTCAGTATAAATCGAGTTGAATTTGCATTAAAATTCTGCAACAAGATAAATGCAGCCCACCCACACTCTTGATTCAGAGAATACACTGTGTATGCCTGAAAATCACTCTCCCCCAATAGAGGGACAGAAAAATTGTCGAATGCTCAATGGAAGCAACGAACTGCAATTCAAGTTTGTCCTCAAGAACTATTTCCAATTCGCACTGTAGCCTTTTCATGGAATTCATCGAGTTGTGCCGGAAGATGTCGCTAGATGGAGTACTCAGGACGGTGTTAGGACCGTCAATTGAATTACAGAAACCTCAAGTAGGATTACTGGCGGACCGTGGAAAGAGCCAAAAGATGCCGCGTCCAGGCTTACGTTTCCAACCGTCCCAACTGCAGGGCGTAAACGTGGAATCAGGTCATAATAAGCAATATTCCAGTACCTGAAGTAAGCACATACATCTGTTGTGAATACTAAATGTGCTTATTTAGATTGGCACTGTATCATTTCACCGTGGCAGACATGAAAGAGATTCTACTTTTAAAATTTCACTGTAGTCACCAGACAATAATCAGCAAAAGGCTAGCCCCGCACAATGAGTGGAAATTCCATAACCGTCAAGATGTCATGCAACCTATTCAGTTCAAGTCGCGCGCTATCGCACAAATTATGCATTTAACAAGCAACTTACGTTAGAATATATAGCATCCAAAAAGAGAGTCGAGACATAATATATCGTTCGATTTACTTATGATAAAATTCTACTCCATTGTCCATACAGGCAACGATTAAAAAAAAATAGCTCATAATCTGAAGCATACCAAATGTATTTTAATTCTGATACAATTTTACATTTTAAACATGACCATTCCCCAATTAAAACGAATTGATTCGAGAAAATGCTGAATGAAATGTATGACAATAGATCTCCACAAATATCCCACAGAAAATTGTGAGGCATTTGAGTTAACTGCGCAACAAGTGCTTAGCGACGTATCGGGAGGTAATCTTACACAGTAGACAGTGTTAAGTTACATTTCAGTCGCATTCAAAAGGCTGAGGTGACGTGGGAACACTTATTAACTCACAAAAACAATTCCCGTCCGACGGTGAACTTTTATTTGGATTTTATCCAGAGAGAGCAGCAGTCAATTTCGTGGAAGAATATGTCACGCAGGTACATCTTTCAAAAATCCCTGCAGCAAGGTCAAAATAGCCTACATTAAATTTTGACAGTTGATAATTCAATGAAGGCAGAACATTTTTCTATTCAATTGAATTTCACAGAAAACGGACTTGTGGGTAATGAAAGCATTGCTACGCCGATATTAAATTCAGTTCTGACCAGCATAGGCGGTTGCGCATCAGCAGGTACTTCTGAACTGTACACAAAACATTCGTATAAATACCAGCAAGTAAAGTTCACTAAAGCGACAGCGAGAGACAGATGAATAGAACGAAATGTATTGTGATGTTGCTCATGCAGCACAACTCAAATAGCGATCACGTCAGAAATATGAGGTGGATCTTTTTTATTTCTTCAATGGCGATTATGCGTAGCGAGAATACTCCGATACATTCTAAATGGCGGGTGAATATTAATTTAGACTTAAATTAACAAGTTATTGAAACGACAGTGTTCGGGGATGCATAACCATCCACGTCAGTTTCAGTTGCCTTAAGTTCATTCAAAGACCGCTTCCTGCTTTGAAAATAAAATAGGTCAATTAAACTATAAATTTCGTGTCTAAACTATGATTATGCTTGTGAATGACCAGACGGTGATCGCAGGAGATCCCCTCGACGACCACGGAATGATTTACTAATGTTAACAGTGTAACTGGGAAGAAGTGAGCAATTTAAATGCACAACTTCAATCAATATTGTCAGCCATAACCAAAACCGGGTCACCAGCACGCACGTTATGTAACCCATAATCATTGCGTATGTTTTTCACAGCTTATTTCCATGATTCAAGACATAAAACACGACGAAATATCAGTAGATTACTTTAAGGAACTTACCAAGGGTGATATTTATGTCATTCCGAGCGATATAATCATTTCACCAACTTGAGAGGCAGCTGTACATTCGGTGCAGAGATTGCAGCCTTCTTCCTTTCTCGGCTTGATCACCGGTTTCATAAGACTCTGCGCCACTGCGCCTGCTCGGTTTTGCTGTCACCCAGTTTACTCCGGAGCATGAAAAGCACCGTGCCTTCAAACAGACGCAGATGATTAGTCGATTTTGATCACGTGGTAAACATAGTCACGTTTTTTGAGCGTGGAGGCGTGTAGTGTTTTTCCAATACAATTCCTTTCAATAAGTCTGACTTATTGATTAATTGCCGCCCGCTCAAGAGTTAGAAACCAATTTTAGAGGCTGACTGAGACAAAACTGTTTGTTTGGTGAAGGAAACATAGAGCCCCATTTCGGGAAAGGCACATGTTCACGGCAAGTATCAGGTCCATGAACAACTGCGCTAATGTAACTAATTGAATCCTTGCGAATTTGCTGACGAATTATTTGTTGTTAAGAAAATTAAAAGCTTCTTATTTTGCCATTTTGAACCAATTACTTTTGCCCCGGGAGTGCACACACACAGTATCAGTCAAAAGTTTGGGCAGACTTTAGTCGATTTTTTTTCTGTAAATTATTTTGTGTGGCGTTAAAAAGAGAGAGAGAGAGAGAGAGAGAGAGAGAGAGAGAGAGAGAGAGAGATGCAGAGAATCAAAATCAAGCTAGATTAGGACTTATTGGACATAAAAGTCCAATACCTTAGATATGTTAGATTTTTTTGAATGGTTATATACAACTTAAAAATCAGAAGAAGTTAGCACAGTATGTTAAATCAAAATTAAAACTGAAAGCAGTGATTTGTAAATTATCTTTGACCAGAATTATACATTGAAAAAAACCCAACAGAATATTTGATGTTGCGGCACATGAATTTTATAGACTTTTGAAAATAAGCGCATTTCAATTTTGATTATTGCCACATAGTTCAAAAAAGTTGGGACAATGAAGTATTTGCTGCTTGTAATGTTGCCATCCCTTTCCACAACTTTTCATAAACATAAAGACACTGACCACACCAAGTTATTGCATGTCCAAGGTGTCATTTTGTCCCATTCTCCCTGCATACAAGTCCTTGGATGTGCAACAATACGCGGTCTTTATCGTTGCATTTTGCATTTCAAAATGTGCCAAAATGTTGTCTGTTGGGGACAAGCTGTGATGCAGACTGGCCATTCCAGCGCCCACCATGCCTTCTTAATGCAGGCAGAATGTGGTTTTGCATTGTTTCGTTGACATATAAATGAGCATCTATGGAAAAAGATGTCATCTTGAAGGCAGCATATGTTGCTCAAAAATCTCAGTGTGCTTTTAAGCGTTAATGGTACCTTCACAGAAGTCCAAGTTACTCCTGCCAAGGGCACTGACGTGACCCCACACTATGGCAGAGCATGGCTTTTGGACTTGTTGCTGATAACAGAATGGACAGACCTTGTTCTTGAGCTCACTGCATTCATTTCTTCCAAAAAATACCTGAAATATTAATGTATCAGACCTAAATGCACATTTCCACTGTGTGATGGTCCTTCGCAGATGTCCTGAAGCCCAGAGAAATCTACGGCACTTCTGAACAATGATAACCTCAGGTATCATGTTTGCTCAGTGAAGTATTAACTGGCATTAGTGGATGTAAGTACATATTGTAGTACTTGACAAAGGTTTGCCAAAATAATCCTGGGCCCTTGTGGTTATATCACTGATGGATAAATAATGGTTCTTGAAGCAGTGCTCTCTGACTGATCAGAGATCACAGGTATTCAGCTTAGGCTTGTGCCTTTGCCCTTTACACAGAGAAATTGCTCCAAACTCCTTGAATCTCTTCACAATTTTACGCACTGTGGAGAGTGAAATATCCAAATCCCTTCCTAACTTTCACAGAGTAATATTGTCTTTAAACCTTTCAATATTATTCTCATGCATTTATGGGCTGATTGGCAACCCTCTGCTCCTGAACAACTGGGCCTTTGCCAGATGCTGCTTTTGTACCAAATCATGACGACAATCACCAGCTGACATCAGCTGTCCTCCGTTCCAACTTTTTTTGGAATGTGAGGCAGGCCTGAATGACAGGAATAGAATGATTACAAATGAAACATTCGCTATCTTGTCTTCATATTGTTCACAATGAAATACAAGTCAATGTAAATTCAGAAATCATTGCCTTCTGCTTACAGTATATGTGCACTTCCTCTACCAGCCCAACTTCTTCTGAGTTGGGGTTGAACATATTTTCTTGAATTCAATGCGAAATATTTTAAAAAATTGAAAAAAAAAAATATGAAGCTATGTACAGTACAAGTTCAGCGGCCCCAAAATGATGGTATCAACCTCTGCAAATGTCATTTCATTTGATGTTGGAGCTGAAAATTCTGGTCATTATGTTTGTACATTTTTAAGGGTTTTATACTCATCAAGGTGCAGATAATTCTTGTGTTGACTGTATGCTAATAACGCAGGAGCAATGTCACCTTTTTAACAAGTCTTTTACTTGTGTTTGTTATTCAAAACGTGGTCTAGATTTCTCAGTGCATGGCCCTATTGATTCAGTGCCAGGGAGTGATTGAGGCTACTGAGTCAACAAAGGTGAAGATGGAAAAATAGGCTACAGTAAGAGATGCTAAAAGCTAATGGGGCTCTTCCTGAAGTCTGAATAAAGCTGATTTGATGCTAAATGGTGATTGCTAGTGGGCAGGGTTAAGGGCAACACATCTTTGAATGTCAACAGTAAACACACAGCAAAAAAAAAAAAAAAAACATGGGTAAAAAAATCCCATGTATTGTGCCTTTAAGCATAAATTCAGGTGGTGAGAAGAGGCTAGGTCACTGGGCTATATGTGATTTTCCCAATGGGTATGCAGGGATTAAGCTCTTGTCGTGGCGCTCTCTCAGCTGCGGTCTCTTCGCTGCCTCATCTTTGGTTTTCTGTCTTCTTCCCATTTAAAGAAGTAGGAAGGACTGTCCAATTCTCCTTTAACTATTTTTTTGAAATCATGATGCTGGTAATTCATGTGTTGTGCTTCCAATATTTCCTCGAATATTCACTTGAACCTCTGACTGTATGGATTATCTGAATAAAGAATAAAATAGAATGCTGAGCAAAATGACGAACAATGACCACAAAGGTCCTTCGTTTCAGAGTTTCACTGTGCATGTTTGTGCGTGTGGCCTAGGAGCATAAGTAGAGTTATGGACAACCTCTCAAAAGTTTGGAATCACTTATATTTCATATACAACGTAGTTCTTGCTATTTTAGCTGATACAAATGTAATGTGCTACTTCAAAATTAAAATATGTAAGAGCCAATTAAGTTAAATTATTATTTTTAAATTATTAAATGATAAAAAAAAACAGAGTTGTCTATTTTATTTAGTGATTTCTTATTAAAAATATCAACCTCAGGATCACTGTTTTGTACATCATAGGCATTCAGCATAATGATTTACTGAAATATAATTTGAAATGGATTTCCACTCGCCATCCGTACGTCTTGATGGACGGGCACAATTCACAAACTTTACAATCTAAGTGATCCCACATCAGCTCTTTGGGGCACATATCAGGTGATTAGGCTGCTCCAATTACGTAGTATTTTGTCATTTTCTTTCCTCCAAGTTCCAGCGGTTAGTGTTTATGTTTCCGATCTTTGTTTCTCTGTTGTGTGACATTTCTTCAATTTAATCTTTGTTAAAACGTTCTAGTAATTCCTTATTTTTTAGAGGTCGTGTATTAAGAAAAAAAGATTTTTGGAAAAAAAAGTTTATTTACCATGACTTAAATGCCAGTCAAAGTTTACTTTTCGCAAAAAAAATCTAAAGAACAGTAATGGGTTCAAACATACCTCGATGACTTCGGCTTAGTTTCTGAAAACTCATTTTTAATGGTAACTTGTATATGTATGCGAAAATTGACAGCAAATCAAACCCTGCGATAGATGGCTAAGCTGTCAATTGTGTGTCCCTGCCTTTCACCGATATTCAGCTGGGATAGGCTCCAGCACCCCCCAACTCTAGAGAGGAAGAAGTGGTATAGAGAATGGATGGATGGATGTACGGGTAGTGAATCATGTAATATCATAACAGGGATGTAACACAGAGAACCAAAGGACAGATTGGAATATAAATATTCAGAATGATGACACAGGGCCTGAAAATACATCTGCTGGGATGAAAATATATCTGCTAAAGGATGCTGGGATGATGCGTTTGCTACATCAGATAACAGATGGCAGCCCAGTTCCCCACAGGGCTATAGCAGACTCTTGCGTGTGTCGCCAACTGTTGCGTCCGGGACCCACACATTTTTCTTTTCTAGGGCAACGCCATTTTAAGGGAATCGTGCGAAATGAGGATGTGACCGACGGCAGAATTACTTAATGATGTCATCGCTGAGTAACAGGACACGTCAGCAGAGCACCACAGTCTGCCATGCAAGGGCTACGGCCCTCAACTCACATGAAAGCAAAGAGTAGGAAATGATCATAAAACCTTTTATTCATATTTAATACAACAGCTCGTTCTAACCATTATATCTTTTTTTTTACCCGTAGAATGTTAAGCATTTATTTCACCATGAAAGTGCCATGAAACAGTACAAAAGACAAATCCAAAATAAAATTGCACAGAAGTGACAGTAGGAACTCCCTGCAGCAATATTAAGAAGTATTTTTAGCCCAGATATTGACACAAGACTGTTTGGCCACAGTGCCGCCCCTTTGTCACAGTTCCCCTTTAGCAGTTGTTGGCTCCTTTGATCGAGCATAGTTTTCCTTCACTGTGAGCCACTCGGTGCCAACAGAGACTGACTCCCGCTTCTGCAAAACCCCGAGAGTGCAGGCGTCTGTGGGCACAGGAAGAGAGGCTGACACCCAAGGGGGACCTCACAAGATGTCAATCACCTCACTGTGACACCATAATGCAAGGACAAAATCACAAATATAATGCATGAATCATTCTAATGCTGATGTCACAGTAACCACTGGTAACCAAGAACACTGGTGCTCTAAAATACTAAATTATAAAATCCCCCCAAAAATATCAAGCCTTCAAGGTTTAAAATCAAATTTTATACAGGTAATAAGAGTATTATCGCCCGTCAACTATTAATCCTGTACCAGATGCAAACAGCTTTTGTTTGTGGATAAGATTTTACCCATAACATGGTCCCATAACAGTGTTGTCAGTGCATTTATATCAAAGAAAAATTTAAAATGAATGAGCACAATTTCAGCATTTCCTGAACATGAGAAGCAGCCAGACATTTCAAAGCACTGGGCAATGTTATACAGGGTGTATCAAAAAAAAGTTTACACTTTGAAAAATGTCTCCAAAATTGATAATATAATTTTCCAAAAAACTGTTGTGATGTATTGATGGACCATGCCCTCACGCTCCTATTGACACCTTGTTAATCGCCTGCTGTTCCGCGTGAGTGAACACGGGTTGTTTATTTTCACCCGATTTAAACCGGCTTGCGCACAGAATTGAGGGGGTAAAAAACGAAACAAACAGGATAGTTGGCAAGTTGAGAAATTTAATTTCTGTCTCACCAATTTTCATGAAAATTAGTTTAACCCTTTGTCCGCTACCAGCCCACCAACTTCAGACTCGGATTGCCGAGGTTGCCATTTTGAGGCAGGATCCTGCAATGGTCTGACGGTCTGTTTATGACATGCTGAGGAGAGCAGAGGGCTGTGTACAAAGGAATGGAGCCCATGTTGAAGACTGAAATTTGAATGCAATGTTCCTTGAACCATGGACTTAAGTACAGTCATGCTGTTGTAAATGTGCTGAGAATAGCAAAATGTGAGTCCAATGTTAGTGGGCTGGTAGCAGACAAAGGGTTAATCCAATTTTCATGACAATATGTGAGGAAAAAATTAAATGTCTAAACTTGCCAACCACTGTGTTTGTTTCATTTTTAACCCTCTCATTTCTGTGCGCAAGCCAGTTTAAATCAGGTGAAAATAAACAATCCGTGTTCACTCATGCGGAACAGCAGGCGATTAACAAGGTGTCAATAGGAGCATGATGACATGGTCCATCAACACATCACAAACAGTTTTTTGGAAAATTATATTATATCAATTTTGGAGACATTTTTCAAAGTGTGAACTTTTTTTTGATACACCCTGCATATACAAGAGCCATTAGTCTAAAATATAGGTGATTAGTAGTCACATCCACAACAGGCCCTGTGCTTATACAGTGCAGGTGCAGCACCTGATTGGTAAGGTAAGATAAAAATCAACAGCATCTGATATTAAGGTACTCCAGTGCATAGCAATTTATGAGCTTAAGTTCAGATTCTTTTTTTTTAAGCCCATATTTACTGGCCCCTTTCAAAAACATACAGAAAGAAACTAATAAAAATTAGAAAATTTCTCACTTGTGGAAAACACTGTACTTCATTAATGATTTAACGGAATTCAACCAATATAACAAAAACCATCGCTGTTATTGTCACAAGATTAAGTCAGCCAGCCAGCAAAGTTAAGCAGAGGTGATGTATTCACCCGTGGCCGTTTGTTTTTAGTCTGTTTGTCAAGACAATATATCTCAAATTTCTGGACCAATTTCGATGATATTTTGTTGAGTGAGGGCCATGACCCAAGGAACAATCCATTCCATTGAGGTGGTGATCTGAATCACAATACGGATCTAGGAATTTTTGAAAGAATTCCTCACCTTTACAGTATTGCAAGATTGGAATGAATGCCATACATCTTAAAATCCACTAGATTGTAGCAAAGTTCCAGAAACACTGGTGGACATATGTGCTCTCCGAGTGTTCTCTCGTTAATGCTTGGTGCACTTATACAAATGGGGCTGTTATTTCTAAACGGTTCGTCCAATATAGATGAAAATATTCTCAAATTAAAGCTGACAGTCCGCACTTCAACCTCATCATGACTGTATCCTTTCAAACTCAAAGTGCTAGAGTACAGGACCAAAAAAAAAAACCCATCTGTCACCGTCCAAGGAATTACAGCACTCACTGTATACTTTTCATGCAGCCTTCCTTCCCCATTTTGATAGCGTGTAAGCATATTTGGGCCAGAATACTGTGACCACAATTCCAGTCTTACGCCCTGCTGAAGACTTCTGACAAGTTCCTCAGAAATATACCACCATGTTAAAAATGGCTTAAGAAACATCTACAAAATACAAAATGGCACCGTTTTCCAAATGTCTACCAGTTCAGATCCAGTTCTACAGAAGTAAAACGAGGATTCAGCTGCCACGATACAGCAGTCTCCAACATTCATCTTTCCCTTGAGTTGCCATAAAAATGACTTATTAGTTTTCCACATATTGTGGAAAACCAGAGGCTGGCATTTTGTGAATCAGGGAGGAATGTCTGATGAGCAAAATTAAAAGACAGAGGGAAAAATATTTATGCCCCAGTTCTACTTGGAAAGTGAGGGACGACTAGTATGTAACTGGGTTCAAAACTCCAAGGGTGTCGGGTTAATTCCTGGGACGGGTCCTTCCATTGGGCCTCATGTGAATTCCTTCAGTGAATACCTACGTGTGTTCATGTATTGCACGTAAAAATGGATGCAAGCTCTGTCAGTTGCTCTAAAGCACGGCTGCCTTGTCCTTTCAACTAGAGGTCATCAATCCTGTAGATTCTCACTCTAACCCAAAAGAATCGTATTCCTAAGTCTTATTCAAGAACTAGAGAACTCATTAAGCTAATAATTAGTAGAATCACTCGTGCTGCATTAGAGTTGCAGTTTGAAACCACAGGACAGTAGATCTTCAGGAACAGGGTTGGGCAGACTAAGGATGAATGGGCATCTAATTTTGAAAGTGAAACAATAAAAATGATTCAGCAGCAGCTCTTCTGTCTGGGCTCCTTCAATGGAGAATCCAACTTTATTCTGCCACCATCTGGCTCAGCCTGCAGGCCTGCCCTCTGGGTCACTGCAATCATATTCTCCACCAGGAATCTGCAAAATACAGTAGTCAAAACTATTACTCATGATTCCAACACAAATCTGAACATCCATCACCAGAATCCATTTCCAAGTGCATATACCCATTAACGGCATCCATCAAAACTACAAACTCCCATCACCAAAATCCATTCCAACTACAAACATCCATAAATGGAATCCATTCCAACATAAAAATCCATCAAAGCTCCAGACATCAATCATCCAAATCCGACCGTCCCAACTACAAACATCCATCACCAGAATCCAGCCCAATACCATATGCTCATCACCAGTACCCATGACAACTCCAAACATGTATCATCAGTATCTACCACAACTCCATGCATCCATCATCAGAATTCAGAAGTCCATGCATCCATTATTATTATCCACCACAACTAAATGCATCCTTCCTCAGTAACACCTCAACTCCATACATCCATCATCAGTATGCACCTCAACTCCACACATGCATCATCAGTATCCACAACACCATACATCTATCATCGGTATCCAAAACTCCATACATCCACCATCAGTATCCACCAGAACTCTATACATCCATCACCAGAATCAACCCCAACTGCACAAACCCACTGTTACTATCCATCATAACTCCAAATATCCATCACCAAACTCCATCCCAACCACAAAAATCCACCACCAAAATCAATCCCAACAGTATATACCCATCAACAGTATCCATCACAACTCCATACATCCACCATCATAATCTATCACACCCATCTTCAGAATATGTCACAACTACGGACATCCACCTTCAATTGCTATTACAGGTACATTTTGATCTGCAATGGCATTGCAACCTGAGGTACCTCCTTTGGTCCCCAAAGGTCGGCTGGCTGCAGGTTCATCAGCCGAGTTCCACCAATCTAGAACGTTTTGCCCATTTAAACTCAGAATTTCTTCTGGTTGCCAGGCAGCAGCAGGGACATCTCTCTGCCACTTCCAGCAGTCAACCTTCTCCATAACCAAAGCCAAAAACTACTCTTCTAAGCCTCTTCCGCAAGGTCTATCATGACCTTCCACTGGTTGGCTGCAGTTACTCCCATATGCCACACAAGGCAAATAGTTGATGTTCTGAAAAAATCACAGCATCCTACTTCTACCAGGACGGTGATCGTTCTTCCGCCGGCCTTCTTGCACTTAGTGGCAAGATTGAAGCACTTCAGTCACTTCCTCTCCGAGGCAGCCTCCAGACTTTCCTCCCATGGAACTGTTACCCCGATGAGGAGCACAATCTTTGTGTCACTGGACCCCATCACTGTCAGAATAGGGGCTTGTGGTGGTGATCTCTCTGGGGAACTGGAGCTTCAGGCTAAGGTCCGCTCTCATACAGCAATCCTGGGGGCGCAAGAAGTGCCCTTGATGGAACTCCTGGTGTCGTGCTTGTGCTGCCCTTACCTTCTCTGACTAACTGAAGCCGATGGACTGCTGGTGGAGGACGACCTCTGCTCATTTTCTGTCTGCTCTTCTCCAGCCAAAGCTCAGCCAGTTTGGTCAGGACCTGGTCATGTCACCACCTGTAGCATCCTTGGGAAAGTGCAATCTTGCAACCTGACAGAATGTGGTAGAGGTTTGCATTGGGACTGCTGAAGAGGGGTCACCACTCTTCCTGGCAAAACCACAGGTGCAGTTTGAGTGGGCAAGGGAGTATGTTGTATGTTACCCTGATGAGGATTTAGCCTTGGCTGAAGGATCCTTCACAGGTCTGCCATGCTGATGTTTCTGTCAACAACACCTTCCCACAAAGTCTAACCCCGTGATTCCCGGTGCTTCAACCTTGACCATAAAGCGCTCATTCTACATCTTTCATCACCTCAGACGCCACCAGTTTCTTCCTCTCTCTCCTATTGACCTTAGGCTCGAAACATGAGTGTTTCCCCACCCAAGACTGGTCCTTCAATCTTGGACTCTGCCTGTAATTTGTTTGTATTGCTGTCTGCTCATCGTCAGGTCAAATTCAACATGCGCTTTCAACTTGCAGCCAGTGTGGACCTGGATATCTGCATTCCTCACTGCCTGCTCAGTGGATTTCCTCATCTATAACCAGAGTTGGGTTCAAGTACTTTCAAGTACTTTCAAGAATTGGATGCAAGTATTTTTTTTTAAATACCAAAGTGCTTGCACTTGTATCGGAGTACTTCCTATTAATGCCTAAAGTACTTGTACTTGTATTCAAGTACTTTCCAAAGTTCTTGACCAATCTGTCTCCTAAGTGCTGACAGAGATTGGTCAAGTACTTGAAAAGTACTTGGATACAAGTACATGTGCTTATTATTATGTACTTTTAGGCATTAGGCCTAATAATATTATATGGCCTAATGCCTAATATTAGGCATTATTAGGTAGTACTCAGATACAAATACAAGCACTATGGTGTGTAAAAAAAAAAATGCTTGCATACAATTCTCAAAAGTACTTGAAAGTACTTGGACCCAACTCTGTCTCCAACACTAGCCTGGATTTCTGCAGCATGTAGTCCATGCTTATTGATTGCAGTCTCAGCAGTAATATATTCTTCCCAAACAGCCCCATTTCCGAGAGGTAACATGGCAAGCCCAGTCACTTCCATAAGAAAGGGCTTTTCCATCCATGTAATTTACCACGGATAAGGGGATTTCAGAGTTCTAGTGGCTATATTCTCCTCTGGTGAAGTGTGGCGTTAAAGCACCACACCTCGTACTTTCCTGGAAACTGGCTTTTGTTGACCCCTGCCGGCCCATCAGACACCTGTTTCAGGACACTTTTGAGGTCGTCTTTCTTGCTTAATATTGCTTTTCTCCTGCTCTTTCGGAGTTGGCATCCCTGATGCACCAGCTTCTGGATCGGTTTCTCATCTAACTTTTTGCCTCGGGGCAGAGGCTTTCATGACGGTATTTGTGCAAAACCTGTCTTTACATTCCTTGTAGAGAGTATCTCCACGCAGGTTGACCCTTGCTTCCACGCCCCCTCGCAATGACCTCTCCAGCATCTCATGGAGATCTGCGTCAGTTTATGCCAAGCTTTAGCCTCACTGGCCTTTAGCAACATGATTTTGTCCATATTAAATTTTGCTTTCTTCTCTGTGTTTTTTGGCTCTGGTCTTCTGAACAGGTGGGAGCAATTCCTTGGCGCTCACCTAGCAGGTCACTCTCCACTGAAATGCCTTCGTCCTCGAATGACTGCCCTCCCTCAGCAAGGAAGGGTCCATTGGAACAGTGGTTTTTGACCTGGCCTTTGGACCCTCTTGTCTCATTCGCTGCTGCATTTCCTTCTGCACTCCGCTCCTCCCTGGTGGATTTGTAGACCCCCCGAATGAGGCCACCTTTTCCTATCCACATCCACAAGTGCACAAGCTCTTCTCATCATCCGCGTTAATTCCTGTGGTTTCTGTATGATCTGGGAAGGCCCAACTTTCACTCTGCCTCTCGAAGGGCCTGCAGGTTGTCTTCTCTTTGTTGACGGACAAAAAAATCATGCACACTTGCAGCACAGGCCCAAGCATTCTCCAAATGACAATTCGCCACCAAAATTGTCATACACACTCCAATCACAACACTGCATATTTGCATCAACCTCGCCATAGCAAAATAACAGGAGCAATCAACAGAAGTGTAACATACTTGAGAGATTCATTGACATTCTTATTGTCCTTGACTGATGTCTCCATCCATCCAATGAAGCCGTTGCTCCGGCTGAACTCCTCTATACTGCTCAGAGACACCGTCCATGCTGGCAGGTCACACTACAACAAACCCATAGCCAGCATGAATGCAGACTGGAACACTTCCACAGTAAAATGTGTAAGATCTATGGCTCACAAATGCTCGTCCATGGACTAGTTCCAATCCTTATCAACATGTCTATTGTTCCCCAGCCAGAGCAGTAAGCAATTTTGCAATGTGCTATGCTGTTGACTCAATAAAGAGCGAGTTTGAGACTGTAAACTAAAGGTCACAGGTTGGAACATTTTGGGAGCCATTCCTTTAGGTAATTTTCTACAAATGAATACATTCATTATAAGTTCAAATGCTGATCAGGCGCATAGTCTTTCACTACAGGCAGTGATGAAAAGACTGGTCTCAATGGATTTTGTTAAGGAAATAGATCAAAGTGAAGTCCTGATTATAAACACAAACACAGTTTATAGAATTCACAGAGTGTCCTCTATTTTACAACATAATCAATACTAGGGGTGTAACGATTCTGAATCGATTCTGAATCAATGTTTTTTAAGGCATTGGACCGCCATGGGGCGAACATCCGAGCTTTCCCTTTTCCTTATTAAACCCGACGCAGTCTTGAACGAAAGTGCCAAACATCAAAGGGCATGAGAAATGCTTCCGGAAAAAAAACTTGACTGATTAGTATTTTTCGGCGACATGCTGCACGGAGCCAAGTAAAGGACTACAGAATCATCTCCTTATAACCAATTAGGCTACTCTAATCTTGTCCCTGTTTACTTTGCTCAATTAGCAATCAAACAGGGGATTCGCTTATTTACTTTGCTGAATGAGTAGAGCTGTTTATTACGACAGCATGTTTGATTGCTGCATTCCTAAAGTTAAATGGGCATAGATTTTCAAGAACGCAGTTTGGCCATTTCGTGCAGATTGTGATTATTTATAGCTCACATTCACGTTTCATCCGCTTTAATGTTTTCCACCTCGTGTATTTTTTTGAAATCCTAGGCGATCTGAAAATAAATCTCTTTATTTTTATTTTATCATTATAGATCTCCTAAAAATACTACAATGAGAGATGAAATGCTGAGTTGGGATGTGGCGATGTTGAACGAGGATTTTCTTTTTTTTTTTTTTTAAGTGTGATGCGACAATTTGCCGTTATGGGGTGTGAAGGCAGTCTAGTGTAATGTCTTGAAATATACACACCTGAAGTGGCTTAAAACGATTTAAAATGCCGTCGGGAAGAAGCCCGAGTTTAGATTTCGCTAATTGCAGGTGGTCCGCCCTTCCTTAAATCTGCTAGCGTGTGCTTGGCCTAAATAACAATCAAGAAATTTAGCCAGTAGCCTACAACGATTAAGATGTGATGGTGAAAAGCAGACAAACCTAACTGGCCTACGGTGTTAGATTGAAAGAATGCCAATTTGAATAATTAGAAAAAGTCTTCCTCTGAATTACATCTCTGATTGTAGCATTTTAGGACATAATTCAAGATTAATTCAAAACAGATTTGTTATAAGTTCACCCTGGAGTTTAAAAGCGTCTAAAAAATACACAAGGTGGAAAACATTCTGAAAAGCGGATGAAACGTGAATGTGAGGTATAAATTATCACAGTAGCACGAAATGGCATGGCGTGGCAATGGCAATCGTGTTCATGCAAATCTGCTGTTCTACGGCCATTTTAATTTCAAAATGCAGCAATCAAACATGTAGTCTTAATAAACAGCTCTACTCATTCAACTTAGAGAGTAAACGAATCCACCATTTGATTGCTAATCAAGCAAAGTGAATGGGAACAGGTTTACTTTTCTTAGAGTTGCCAAATTAGTTAATAGGAGACGATTTTGTTTTCATTTGCTTGGCTCCTTTCAGCACGTAGCTGAAAAATGCTGATGTCAGTCAAGTTTTTTCCGGAAGCATTTCCCATGCCCTTTGATGTTAGGCACTTTCGTTCAGGACAGCACGGGGGTTAATAAAGGAAAAGGGAAAGCTCGGATGTTCGCCCCATGGTAACAGGTGGTGTTACTACGCTTTAAAAAAACATCGATTCAGAATCGTTACACCCCGAGTCAATACTACTGTATAGACCCAAAGCGAATGACAATTAACAACCCAAATATTACTGATGTATAATTGAATCAGTTCCAAATTAGGCACACCCACATGAACATTACACTAGCAAGCACAAAAACTAACTTTGTCAGGCCAATTTACGCAGGCAGGAAAGGAGATATTTACTCAGCATGTAGCACTGATAGCCCGAGAGAGTGCGGAGATAAATTTGCTTTGAAGAGTAAACACGGTCTTCAGACAACATTTAATCTTTCAAGGGCTTATAGCCCCTCAGAAAAAAAATGTAACCATATTTTCATCCTACTTTTCCAGCCCGGGCACATCTCCACCCAGTGCGTTCGGATATAACGCCGTTGTAACATGGCTGTCATGCTAATGCGGCAAACATGCTACGTTAACTCTGTGCCAGCAGTGCGGGAGCATTACATTTTGGGTGGAGCTTGGTTACCTTGTTGGCGAGCAGAATGCAGGGAAGCAGGGCTCCTTCCGCTGACCGAACTTTGCTGTCCAGATCCTCCTTCCAGCTGCGCGCACCTTCAAAGCTGCTGGCGTCTGTGACATCAAACATGATGACGCAGCCAGACGCCTCTTTGTAGTAGATTCTGGTCATGGAGGTATAGCGCTCCTGGCCTAAAATTTCACACCACAACACATGAGCGCGTAAAAATGAAGATCACTCACTCATATGCGCCATACCACAACCCAAGTGCAGCCTACAGCCAAGATGACACTTGGATAAGATAATACAACAGAAAGTTTTGGCGCAGTGTTGTACAATGACACAGTTCACCGAACAGAACCTACAGGTTGTTACACAGACAGGTAAATGCCAAGCTGCAACGCACACAAACCACAGGCCAAAAGTTTGGAAGCAACATAAAATTTGTACAAAAAAAGATCATAGTTTCATTGGCATACTTTGCAACAAAATAAACATGATTATTATATAAAGAGTCACTTATCAGAATACATTTTTACTCAAATTATCAGGCCCATATTACTAGACCCATGGTCCAAGTGCCCGCCGGATTGCCGTTGGCATCCGGTGGGCTGTAAACCATGACATAAAGTGAGTAATGCAAACTGTGATTTGTTTTTTACTTTTTCACTTAAGTTGTGACTCTTGCAAATCTTCTCAACCCAAAAACTAAGCCCCTCCTTTCTTTTGTGAACATTTATTCAGCAATAGTCTGGTAACATCAATGTATACAGTACCTAAAGGTAAATAGAGGAAAATGGTGCATATCAATGAAAGAAAAGTCTAATCATGCAGTAAATACATCCCAAAATCCATAGATTTCATACTGGTTTTTAAGAAAGGCATTGTGAATAGAAACTTGAAGTTGCTTCCAAATTTTTGACCTATATTGGCCTTGCTTCCAAACTTCTGGCCTGTAGTGTACTTCCACACACGTCTGAGGGATTCTCGTGATCGAGCAATCTTACACTCCTTCAACGCCACACTGTGACCATCGTAAAACGAAAAGCTGCAAGTGGATTTTGACTTGATAGAGCATGCAAGAGACTGCCCTAAAGCATCATTCCACTTCATCATTCTATTCCATTCAAGGAATATTGGAGTTAAAATCCGCAAGTGTATTTGTTTATGGCTACTTTCGTGAGAGCTTTCCTAATATAAAAATTAAAAATTAATACACTATTATGTAAGAAATACAATAATGAATTAAACATTACTTAATGCTTAAAGCATCTGAACATCATAAAGCCATGTTATGAACTACATTAATGCTAGCACACATGACGCAATTTGTAGCCACCCTTTTGACTCACTCAAATCATTTTACAGATAACATCTCAGTCAACAGTGAACAGGAGATATATGCACGTCTGTGTGATTCAAAAAATTTACTCGACCAGCCTTTAAGAGAGTTAGGAATGAAACGGGAGATAAGGCACCTGCTATGTCCCATAACTGCAGTCTGACTGTTTCAGTATCCGACCATGCAAGAACTTTCACAGCAAAGTCCGCTGTCATGTCCAGAAAAGAACAAAGCTGCCATTAGCACAGACCACCTTACAATATAGAATATACATAATTTCATCTTAAAAAATGTCAAATGTTCAAGTGGGTATGAATTTTTCAGTCTCCACCTAAATGTACTTTTAAAAAATATATGTACACCTCATATGTACAACAAGAAAGGAAGTGGCTATCATTTCATTCACGCGCATGTACTTGTACACTCGCATAAACTTCTTTAAACACAGGTGCTAAATTATAGTACATTACAAACTTACAGTGTGTCCCCACCGAATATAAATCAAATGGCAAATAGAATGTAAAATCAGTCAACTTTACAAAGCAGGCTTAGGTGCCGAGTCGCAACTATACAAGTTTCTTTATTGAGGCCCTAAAATCTAATTAGTAACGCATGACCAGACCCAAGTGAAGATACTTCTAGATTCAACATATTGTAAGCCGATGACTTCTATCTCATAAGGAAAATAAATCTTACCTCCCACAGTAGACTTATAATTTTTGCTAAATTTTTCATTTGCATACCGATGCACCAAGGATGTCTTTCCAACTTGACAGTTACCAATCACTAAAACTTTAAAGAGGTAGTCACGACTCTCCATTATTAGATAAACAATACACAACTGTCATTACACTGGGTAATATGCCGTCTAACATGATTTTTAAAATCAATTTAGGAACAATCCCAAGTAGCCAACTCTACAGATATTAGACTTGGCAGAAAACTTTTAAAGTTCGCAAGATAACGTTACATAACTAACGTTATCTACAAGCCGAAACGAAACCACTTGGCTCCCTACAGAGCTAAAACTAGCCACATATGCAGAATATCGAACTACTAATGATTCAACGAAATATATTCGTCTGCTTTTGACGCAAATTCAAAATAACAAATAATCTTTACTACGCTTGGCTAAACCGAGATTTTTTTCCACCCAGAATCATTAGCTCCATAGAACAACGTCACGATGTTTCAGCTCGCTTTCAGAACTTCAGAAACTTCACGCTTAGTTTGACAGCACGGATTCTTTTATCACGTGATAAAATATCCTGGGCATTATGGAACATGTAGTTCGTAGGTAATAGTTACTTAAATCAAGGTATATCAACACGAGCAATAATAATTAAAAACCTGCTACAAACCATAATATAAATATAACTACGGAATAATAAAGATAATTAGGACCAGTCATTCATCATTTCCATGGCCCCTATGAATTATGATGTGACCATTTTATTTATCCTTAATTGTCCCGCCATTGCTAGTGAAGTTTTCATTTCACTATTGTCAAAATCTGGAAAGCTGGGCAGCTGGCTATGAACCTTGAGGTGTTTGATAATAAATGCACTCATTTTATTCACTTGCAAAATTTTCGGTTGTTCCATCGAATTTGCCAAGCCGTCACACGACCAACCTTCAACATAGAAATATGGTTGAAATTATGTCATTTGTCGTTTCAACGTTGAAACGCTATTGAAACAACGTTTAACTCTGATGGTTGTAAAAAGGTTAACAAAATGATCTCAAGTCAACACTGAAATTTGAACAAGATTTGTTTCAACGTTGAAACAACATTGAAACAACGTTGGGTAAGAGTCCCACGCACAACCTCCAGCAAAATAAAAAAAAAATCACTACTTTTTCGGCTTACCTTAATGTTTAGATACCAAGTGAAACATTCGGGTGTGGAAAAACGCCGAGCGCACATCCAGTTAAGAGAATTTACGCTTTAATTTCTAGAGCGTCTATACATGCGACAAGCTTATAAAGGTGGCAGCCATGGCACTGTTGACCTAACCTTAACCCAACTCATAAGGAATGCTATCCTTATCCCTATACCTAACCTTAACCCAACTCATAAGGAATGCTATCCCTATCCCTATACCTAACCTTAACCCAACTCATAAGGAATGCTATCCCTATCCCTGTGCCTAACCCTAACCTTAATCCAACTCAGCCACAAACAATGGTTTGTTCTGCTCAAATTATTCTACCCAGGGTCAATGGATCAGCCGACTCACCAGCATGAAACACATCAAAATGGATATTCACATGACATCTCCTCATTGACAACAAGAAATAAAAGAAAGAAAAATAAGTCTTTCACCCTTCAGTGATGAATAGAAAGTGGTGTGCTGAGCTGACGCCAGTTGGTGTAGTGGTTAAGACCACAGTGTATGGTGTGTTTGAAATTGCTTTGTCCACAGGTTCCCAGGTTCAAATCCCACTGCAGACACTAATGTAATGTCTAACTTAACATGTAAACCTTTGATCACAACCTCATCCATGGTGGGGGGGGAAGAAGTTGGAGAGATTGTACATAGAGTGAATGTCACGAGGGAAGAGCACGGTGGTGGAAACTGGTATTACTGCAAAATGTATTTTTCCTAACGCCACATCTATCCCTTCCTTTAAAATTTTCCCCCCATCATTCTAAACCCCCTTCTCACTCAAAAAAACCCCCCCAAAATATTTGTGCCCCCTTTTAAAATCGTTCTGGACAAAAAAAAAAAAAACGTGGAGGTTGTGTATGGTACTCATGCCCAACGTTGAAAAAACGTTGCGAAATCAACGTTGATTCATCTTTCAAAATCAAAACATAATTCAACGATGATTCAACTATGATCCATGACGTTGATTCAACAGTGAAAAAACGTTAAAATGCCAGCTGGGTGGTTACCTGGTTGAGTCTATTATACAGTGTAAACAATACAATGCTGCTTATGCATTGACTCATCAGGATTAATAATGTACGTAGCTAAACTGATTTAATAGGGGAGAGCAGGTACAAAAGTAACATTTTTCACATAAATGTCATTTTAAAAGATAACATTACAAACCGAAAAAAAATTCGGAGCGATTAACTACTTTTGTGTATGCTCTGTCAATATCAGGTGCTAAATCATTGCAATATATATTGACTTCGGCATAGTTTGCCGTCCAATGGAAGTTATGATTGCTACTTTCGCCCCCCAGTCGGGATGAAAGTAGCGCCTGAGGCGGAGGACAAAAGTAACCAGATCAAATTAACTGGAATCTTTTGAATTACTGTCGTTTTTCATTTGAAAAAATCAAACAATGTCTTTGCTAACATGCAATTGTAAATTTACAATGCACTCATTTATTCATTTCAATCATAAAAATGACATTAAAACAGAAGCAAAAACAATCACTCATTTGTTTTAAACATTTTCATCACAGTTGTGACAGACATAATGAGCTGCACCCTCAGTGCATGCCTCATGTGACCACAACAGACAAAAGATGCACTGCACCCACACTTCTCCAGGCAAAGATGAGGCAAATGTCTCCCCACAAACAAGACATTCCTCCTCATTGCCCCTAGAAACTGTGGTTGCAGTGTATCCGCTTAACAACGTCTTCTTTGGGCGTTTTGAAGAGGACTGTTTCTTCTGGCCCCTCTGCCGAGTCTCCTCCTCCAAGGCAGCTTTTACTGGGGTGTCGGTCAGTATTGCTGTTGACCTGCAACATTCAATGAGACGGTAGTCAGAATCAGCTTGTTTTTATACAAGCAAGAAAATCAAGATAAGTTAAAAACGACACTCTGCTCACCTCTTTCTGCCTCTTCTTTTATTTTCTTTCCTCGAGCCAGCCTTTGGATATGGGCGAACCTTTTCTGGGCTGAACCTCTGTATTGGCGTGCCACTAGATGTTCCTGGAACCACAAGCATACCTAGATAGATAATATTTCAAAAAAAATAATAAATGCTTGGCAAGGCTCAACATGCACATTTAAAAAGACACACACAGACACAAACTCTCACCATCTAGAGGAATGGCAGACTCATGGGGATGCAGCTCAAATGGGCTCTGGCTAGGTTGCTGGTGTCTTACGGAGGCGGGATGGAGCGCTTGGTGATGGAGAGGACATTGGTGATGAAGAGGGTGATGAAGAGGGCGCTGGTGATGGAGCTGGCACTGGCATTGGGGATGGAGCGGGTGCAGGTGCAGGACGGTCGGTCACAAAAGCTGGAGCAAAGTCTGTCTCACTGAAAATATCTGGATCCAAGGGCAAGATACCGGTACACTCGAACCCAGCTGAAATGCTGCTTGCTGTCGCAGCTTGAAGCAGAGCTTTAGCCACAAGACTTGGGATGTTGTAGATGGTCAAAGTTCTTCCAGGGTTCATTCGCATCCAATTGTCTGCTGCAGTGTTAATGTAGTGCTTCAGAGGACCAAAACGCCGGGTCTAGCGGCTGAAGACGGTGGGAGCAGTCTTGGGGAAAAGACAGGAGTACAATGCCGTGTGACTTGCAAAAGTCAATAGCTACCACGGAGAGGTGTGATGGATGATTGCCTAAGAGTAGCAGCAACTTTGACTCGGGGTCACGCGGGTGTGCCTTTGCAAAATGCTGTAAAAATGCCAAGAAATCGGCCTCCTGCATCCACCCCGATCCATTGGCAGAACCAGTGCAGCCAAGGGGCCATCCCGGATGAAGTGGTGCTGAACTTCTTCCTTGGGAAGATAAAGTAGGGGAACAAAGTTGCCTTGTGCGTTGGCAGCAAAGGCAACAGTCACCAATGTCCTCTTTCCCCAGAGGTCACAGCACCGACCTGGCGCTGCCCCTTGGTGGCAATGATTTTGTCTGGCACTTGAACCGTTGGTACCAGAAATAATAAATGAAATGAATTATTGCTGTTGCAAATCACTGTTGCTTTTAATTCATCTAAATATAAATTTTTACCTGTTTCATCCATGTTCCAGATGTCCTTTGCTACAAAATTATAGCGAGTGAGGACAGTCTTTAGGTTTTTAAAAAACGCTGTCACGTTGGTCTTGTTGAAGCTGGTGGAACGGGACATGCTGGTGGCTTGAGGTCGACGGATGGACAGGGTTTCGTTGCGCTCCAGGAAGGAGGTGAGCCAGTCCTTCCCTGCCATCTGGTTTTTCTCCCATGAACATGGAGTTTTGAGGCCAATATTTTCGGCCAGCTCATATGCAAACTTTCGCACCTAAAACAGCATGAAAAAAAGAAGTTAATTCCCAGATAGCAAGCACCTCAGAGCCGGGCAGATCCGGAGCTGAGGTGCTTGCTATCTTAGGCAAATGGCGATAGTGGTGTAGCTCTGTCTGCAGTGTTACTCCAACCTCTTTAGGACTCAGGCCAAAATATATATCAGCTGCTCTCTTTATATATGCCTGCAGTCTCTTCTCCTGTTCTTCTGTGAAGACTTTGTTGTGAGCCCTGTACCCTGGGGCTCTGGCCTGCTGCCCTCCTGCCTCTGCCCTCCTCTTGCAGTACCTGAACAGGGTGACATGACAAACGCCATGCACCTCTGCTGCCCTCCTTATACTCTCGCCTCTTCGACATCAAGAAAGGCCCTTCCGTAAACCTGCTGGTCAACCTTTTCCTCTGGGTAGTTCTGACCCTAACTCTTGGCATTTTCTGCCGGTAAAATATAACACAAGAAAATTCGGCCGCATTAGCAGAGAGGGACGAACGTAACCGTTGCTACTTCCGCCCCGACAGTGACTCCAGACATTAGAACCAGGATTGCTTCTAAAGTGGAAAAAGTCTGACATTTCAAACTTCAGGATGTGTTGCAAAACTAAATGACCTATCACTTCATCATAAAAATGACACATGGAGCGATAAAGACAATCTTTAAGTCAAAAAAGTTCACCATTTGTCTGAACTTACTCACCACTGTGGAAAAGGGTCTTTCCAGTCTCGCTTCGCTGGAAAGCCGCGAAGCCTCAAGATTTTTCGCTGGTCTGGAGAGTGTCGCGAGCTGGACGTGCTGACCTAATATGACGCATCGAAGTGCGGATGGCTGTGAGTAAATCGCCGTATTACTTTCGTCCCACGTTACTTTCGCACCAGCTCTCCCCTATATCAGTAAGAGTTTTTTCCCCCCTAAATTATTGGCTACTCTTTCTTCATAAATTTAAGTGCATCACCGTGGTAATAGGTCAATACTTCTACAATGATTTTAAATGCACGACTGTCATTTGTAAAGAAGTATTTTTACGGGTATCGTGGTACACTTTTTAAATAAGAGCGTCAATTGTTGGTCTGGGCCTACATGTTTAATTTTTGAGGATTTCAGCCTCAAATATTCTCATTCTACTTTTGTGTAATTGCGCCTCCCCATGTCACAGACAGAGTATTACTGACTTCGCCACTCTCATGTTGGAATTGCGGTGTAATTACTCCCAACTCCCAATGTTAACTGGCAGGAAAGATTCAAATAGCTGGTGCAGACCAGGTCTGCGCAAATTATGTCTAATTACTGTTCATATTCTTTGCATGAGTGCAGAACATGAATAGAAATGTTTGAAATTCGCTGTTCCGGGATTTAACCTTTTTCCTGGAATTAACCCCTACTGGTGAATGAAATTCATTTACTTCTCGTCTGCACTTGGGAATGCGCGCGCCGCAACGACGTGCTGACTCCTCCAAGGTACGCGCGTGCCGTAACTCAGTGCAGGCTCAGTGCAAAAATACCCATAAACACCTCAACTTTGCTTGTATGCCACTTAAATTATGGAAAGTGTAAAAACGTCATTTCCCGCCTATGTCAATGCTCAAAGCCCACGAGCAGTTTCAGGTTGATTGACCGACCGATTGAGCAGAAACATGTATTCAAACAGAGCTAGGGATGGACAGAGGGACGGACAGTTTCCTCGTTTTATAATGGGATAAAAACGGGACAGAAATATGGCTAGGAAAAGCATTATTTCCACTTTTGACCTTTTTTGTGTTCTTTCTGCAGAGGTTACCAAATTTCAGGATAAATGATTGTCATTTAGGGTGTTTCTTCCCCTTACAGTAGTCAAAACATGTCAACTGCACCCACATAGTACTTAAGGGTTAAATTTATGACCAAGGTCATATCTGTGCTCAAGGTAATAAGCAGATTGTGCACAGTTGTAAAGAAAAACATGATTTGTGCTACATGATTTTAAAAATTTGGTGATTTGGTGAAAAAAACATGATTTGTGCAGTTCCTCAATAGAAACAAAGCATTGACATGTTTGATGAAGTCTTCTAACGTCGGTCGACTGCTAAATCATGGTTCTGCCGATCGATGATGGCTCGAACTTGAAAGCGGTGGCAGCGTTTGATCGCCGTGGAGAGTACCACTTCACCTGCAATGCCAAGAGAAAAGGTCCATAAATAACAGAATGACCTCTCAATCTAATCTCACTACTTCATGAAAATAATTTTCACCACAAAAATTGCTACTTCACCCCTGCGTGCTTGTTTGAAAAAAAAAAAGTTCCAGGGCCTGTATCGCAAAGTAGGATAACTGAGTTAGCAAATGAATAACTATTGAGTAAACCCCGGTTCTGTGTTTTGCACAGGCCAGTTATGCAGCTGATGCAGTAGTTCCTGCTTTGTGAAACAGGCCTTCGCTCTCTGGGATATTAGTGTTTCCTGCATATAATTTGTACATCCTGACATTGTAATCCAATTTTATCAGTGAAAAACACCCATCTATTTTTCCATTTTTAACCTACTGATTTTGCTTGTTTTCAGTACCTAGATCTGAGGAATATACTGCCTCTTGTAGCAGTACGCCTCCTAAAATGAAAACCATTGCGGAAAACTGAAAACTTTTTTATCAGCATGTTTTCAGATGCAATTTATGCACTGCATTAATTTTTCCCACAAATGATGCATATGATTTGTCGCCACCACATGCGGGTTTAGCTCAATGCAATAGCTATCCTCACTCATTGAACTTAATATTTTTCAGACTGATTAGCTTCAGTAACCTGCTGTCTGCTTTTTCGCCAGTAATGACCACACAATTTTACATTCTTATCAATGAATGAATTATTTTTAAAAAGGCGCCTAAGCTGTAATTTGTCATTCAGCTAATCGCCAAAAATAAAACTTTTATTAATTTTACCAATGAAAATGTGGAATATTTATTTTTCATGGGATGCGTATTGAAGCCACGTCTGACATCATAGAGGGCACAATTCGACGCAAAGCGTCGATTGCTATGCCTACACCTCATGCTCCCTAAAAGGTGATCTTCAGTTTGCACATGCAGCTGACCTTATGTCACCTTGACCTTGGACCCCATGACCTCCAAAACCTAATCAGTTAAGTTACCATCTCTGGGGAGTTACAGTCTGATTTTGTGAAAATCCTTTAACTTCCTCGGTAGATATCGCAGGAAAGAGATATTTGTGATGGACACATACTCAGATGGACAACCAGAAAACAGTTTGTCTCTGGCCCACTGTTTGGGTGGAGGCATAATGACCTCAAGAAAGCAAGGTTTACTTCAGTGGATATTTTGCATTAATGCAACGACAATTAATTGTTTATCACTGTTTTGGTAACGATTTATTTTAGCAACAAAAAACCCAGCATACAATACAGGATGCACATCCAAAATCTAGTTGGGAAAATCCTGATGTCCACTGTGATTTTTGTCCATGCCGTACAGTTTAAATTGTGCCTTTAGTCTGTTCAGTTTTATCACTTTTTCATGCTTTCATTTCTGTGATTTTCCTCCCGAAAGATCTTGGCGTTGAAAACTGACGACCAGGAGTTGGTGACTTGATTTCATCTGACAACAGGAAGAAGCAGCACAGCTGCAATCAAGCCCACTGAGTTTGCTCATAAGGGCATGTGAGGGATTGGATAGTTGTGTGTGCTAGTTATCAAGCTTTTTTTTTTTTTGCCTCTCTGAAGGTTAATATTCCTTTCTTTGTGCCTACCACACACCTCTATCATCACTTGATAGTAGCATTAGCACTTACCTGCTCACATCATTTGATAGTAGCATTAGCACCTACCTCCTCGCATCCCTTGATCGCAGCATTAGTACTTACCCACTTACATCACTTGATTGTAGCATTTGTACCTGCATGCATTCATCACTTGATTGCAGCATTAGCATCTACCCGCTTACATCACTTCACTGTAAAATTAGCACCTAGCTGCTTACATCACTTTGCTGTAGAATTATCACCTCCTCGCTTACATCCCTTTTTTCTGAGGCAGTAACGCCTTTGTGACAGGGTCTGAATGCTTATGTACGGCTGTGTACGTTTTTTATCAGGAAAACTGGATATGAGCGCATTTATGTAGGTCTTTACTGAGTCAGATAAAAACTCCAGTATGAGGAGAGAGACGTCGTTCGATATCAAAGATCAGGACAAGAGCATACCAGAGTACTGCCACCGAAACGGGATTCAAATCAGGTGCTGTTTCAGACTCAGATAGGCCTGTGTCGCATGATCTGCCAAAGAGTGAGAATGAGAGTTCGTCTAGAGTAGTCTAACATGCATTTATAATGAAGCGGGGCCTGCATGTTTTTTTTTTTTTTTTTTTTTTTAATTAAGTGGCACTAGCTGGTTAACTGTGTTGGCTCTGTTTCCATCTAAAGGCTAGTAAAAGTATTGCAGGTTGAACAGAGCCCTGGTGAGTGCTGAAAGTCTGAATACCCGACGTGTATGTAATAAGCGAGCTCACAGTTTCGAGTGCGCATGTCAGGACAGTTCCGTGTCACAAGTTAAGGTACATAAACAAATGCACGTGCTGGTGTTTTCACCATGGTGGCAAACCGGTCTTACAGCGGTCTTAAACTGGTCTTGTGTCTCTGGAAAAGAGATAAAGTGCAGCAGTACTTGTTTTACCTGGGATTACCTGTCAGTGACATGGTAAAGGAGCTTAGAGCTTTTGTGTACGGGGCACAAGTGTTCAATGTGGCTCTGAGAATCATGACAAAGGAGGCTAACAGTCGTCTACTGTCAAGAATTTTTTAGGGAAGTTTTTTTTTTCATGTCGCCGTCATTCTGTCACCTCGCAATCTGTTTCTTTGTAAGTAAAAGATGTATATAGCGTAATTGATTGCATCCTTATCGTATATCATATGAACTTAAGTCAGTGTCTGGATGGTTTAGATCAGGGGTCACCAACCCTGTTCCTGGAGCGCTACCATCCTGTAGGTTTCTGCTCTACCTCCTATTCAGCACACCTGATTCAACTAATTAGCTGCTTAATTGCCCAGCTTGTGATCTTGTTAAGTAGCAAATTAGTTGAATCAGGTGTGCTAAATAGGAGGTAGAGCAGAAACCTACAGGATGGTAGCTCTCCAGGAACAGGGTTGGCGACCCCTGGTTTAGATGCTAAACAGCACAGTTCTTATCAACCATTACGCAAACGACCATCAGTGAAAATAATCCGGGCCAGCGCGCACGGCAGCACTCACTGCTGCCCTGTTAAACACGACTCGCATGAGCTTTCGTTTATAGACAGATCCGGGACACAAGCTCGGCGATTGCTCGCGAGTGAACACGGCTCCGAGCGCTGAGTGGTTAAGATATGGAGGATCTTACATGAGTGGGTGTGTCATATTAAAGTTATGAAATAAGTTGAGGAAATTTTTCATTTGTTGCAAGCTTTAGCATGACTGAATCGTGTAATTTAAGAGAAAACAGACACAATTCCCGTTAGCACCTAATGCTAATTCCCATTATGTTAGTGTTGAGCTAACTCCATCACTGTGATACACTGTTAGTCCCCGAGTCATAGACAATCGCGTTTGAACTAGCCATGGTTTTTAAATTCACAGTTTACTGAGCTATGGTTTTTAAATTCAGACTACTGAGTAGCTTGCTAACAAACTACTGTTACAAAGTATGGTGGCAATGGACACACTGGTTTGTTTATGTGCTGTGACCTTTGACCTTTTGCACAAGGCCCGCAAGGCCGCGGAACTGTGAGCTCGCTTATTGCCATGTATAAATGTATAACTTTGTACGTGTCTGTGTGCGCGCGTGTAACAGCCCAGAGTTAATTATTAACTGTGTGTACCCGCTTGTTGCTTTTGTGTGTGTGTAACTGGCCTGTGACAATGTATAATTTTGTGTGCCTACGTAAGTGTCCTTTGTTTATAAATAATTGTGTGTGTGTGTGTGTGTGTGTGTGTTTGTGTAATTGGCCAGTATAAATGTATAACTGTGTGAGTGAATGTGTGTGTGTGTGTGTGCGCGCGCGCTTCTAATGGCCCTGTGTTAATGAATAATTGTGTGTCTGTGTGTAATTAGCCTGTAGTAATGTATAATTTTGTTTGCGTGTCTAATTGCCCCATGTTAATGAATGATTGTCTAGATGCTTGAGCGTGTACTTAATTGCCCTGCACTAATGTATGATTGTGTGTGTGTGTGCGCCTGCATGTGCGTGTGTGTGTGTGTGTGCGTGCGTGGGTGTGTGTGTGTGTGTGTGTTAGGGTTAGGGTTAGGGTTAGGGTGCATACATATCAGTACTAAGTGTTGTGTTTACCCCAGGTTGAGACGCAGCAGTGGATGAGGAGGTTGATGAGAGCTACACTGACTCAGTACAGGATTCTGCAGCGGGTCAGAATTACTCCCACATGAGCTGGTTTCAGCTTCCTAGATTCGCTGGGGTGATTACTGTTAAAATTTAAAGTAAAATGTTGTTCTTTACCTGTGGTGAAGCTAACATTTGACGCTAATAAGTGCTAATAATAGGTAATAAGCATTATTAATGGGTTATAGGTATTTATATAAGGCTATAAGCAGTCATAAAGGTCATAATGAGGTTATGGGATGCAATATGGGTTATATGCAGTGATATTGGGAAATTGACATTCATGAGTATAAATAATGCAGCAAACATTAATATGGAATTCTTAGGGCAGCACGGTGGCGCCGATCAGTCCAGTTTCCTCCCAAACTCGAAACACATTCGGGCTAACTGAAAACTTTAAATTGCCTGTAGGTATGAGTGTGTGAGTGATCAGTGTGATGGATTGGTGAGCTGGCTAGGGTGTGTCCCTGCCTTTCACCCATATTCAGCTGCGATAGGCTCCAGCTTCCCCCCCAACCCTAGTGAGGAAGAAGTGGTATAGACAATAGACAGATGGATGGATAGATGGCTGTAGTTATTTGCAGTAATGGGGGTAATTAGCATTTATATGAGGGCATTAACATTAATTGGAGGTTATAAGCCTTAATAAGGGGTTCCAAGTAATTAGGTATTATGGGTGGTAATAAGGGATGATATGCATTCATTAGTGGTCAAAATAATTAATAAGCTGTTATAAGCATTACTGAGTTATGAGGTCAAGAAGCAGTAACAAGAGACTGCTTTGCAGCAGTGAAGAAACGCAAGGCTTCAAACCCCTGCAGTATCAGCCCAAAGGTGATTCAGTATTGAGCTGATTGCATTTGTGTGTCAAAATGCTTTGCTGAAGTCAATAAACACCATGTAGAGGGGCAAGTGCTGTTCAATGGCCTTATCCTGCAGTTGGCGCAGTGTGAAAATCATGTTAGTTGTGGAGCGGTTGTTACGGAAGCCCGATTGCAATTCTGGGATCACTGCATCGAGGATGGGAGACATTCGGCTGAGGATGATTTTTCCAAGGACTTTGCCAGCACTTGCTAGCAGTGATATCCCTCTGTAGTTTCCACACTCTTGTTTGCTTCCTTTCTTCTTGAACACAGGGATGACGATGGTGTCCTTCAGGTCCTGGGGGATGACTCTTTCCCTCCAGACAGTGGACAGCACGTCATACAACGCATTGGTGATTCTTTCTCCAGCGCGCTAGTAGATTTCCACGGGGATGCCGTCACTGCCGGGTGCTTTGTTCAGTGCAAGGTCCTTCACGGCCTTCCGCACCTCCCCTAGGGTCAGCGGGTCATCTGCGCTCTCCAAAATAGGTCGATGTCTGATGGCGCTGTCAACAGGGAGTGCCTGTGGGCTCTCTTAAAACGCTTTGGCTGCCCACCGGGCATTGTCAGCCTTATCTCCCAATTTCACACTGGCATGAAAGCCCAGGTATCTTCTGCAGGCACCCTCTCTGACTCCTTCACAGTCAACCAAGGCGTGAAACAAGGATGTGTCTTAGCCCCATCTCTCTTCTCCCTTTACCTCGCTGCTGTGCTCGAGTTGTGTCCCTCCAATGATGGTGTCTACCTCAGAACCCGGACAGACGGCAAGCTCTTTAACCTCGCTCGGCTCAGGGCCAAAACCTGCACAAGAACCTTCTGTGCCAAGGAACTACTGTACGCCGATGACTCGGCTATGGTGGTGCTCCCACTCGGTGAACTGCAGCGCCTTCTTAACGCCTTCAACGCTGCAGCAACTGACCTAGGTCTCACCATCAACGTGAGGAAAACAGAGGTGATGTTCCAGCCCCCTCCGAAGTCGACCGCACCGGATCCCGACATCCTCTTGAATGGCACCAGACTTGGCACGTTCCAGCACCTCACATACTTAGGTAGCACCGTGTCAAGCAACAACAGCCTCGACAAGGAGGTCGAAAGAAGGATCAGCTCCGCAGCCGCAGCGTATGGTAAACTACAAAGCAAAGTGTGGAAGAGGCCAGGAATCCGCATGCGAACCAAGTGTAAGGTGTACAGAGTTGTGGTTCTCTACTGTCTGCTTTACTCAGCAGAGACGTACATCCTCTACCGCCGCCACATTCGACGACTCCAGCGCGCCCAGATGCAGCAGCTGAGGCACCTCATGAAAATACACTGGAGGGACCGCATCTCTGATGTTGAGGTCCGGAGACGTGTCAACATACCGAGCGTCGAAGCCCTCCTTGCCCAGTGCCAACTGCGCTGGGCTGGCCATGTGGTGCGCATGGATGATCACCGTCTACCGAAGGCAGTCTTCTACAGAGAGTATGACGGAGGGAAGAGAGGAGTAGGCAGACCCAAGCTGCGGTACAAAGACTGCCTGAGGCGCCACCTCAAGACTGGAGACATGCAAGTCGACTCCTGGGAAGCTCTTGCCAAGGACAGGCCCGAGTGGCGCGCGGCCACCAAGCGGACTGCCTCCCGCATTGAAGCCCGACTTGAGGCGGAGACGGCCGAGAGGAGCAGACAACGCCACGACCCTGAGAGACCCCGTTCCCCAGACCCTAACCTACCACCAGCCCTCACTTTCCCTTCTTGTGGCAGAGTCTGCCGCCACCGGATAGGGCTCGTGTCCCACCAGCGACGTTGCCGGCCCTGTCTTACTCTCTCTTGAGTGACCGCCAATAATAGCATTTGTGTACTTCTGACAGGCGACTATAGCTATGTTGACATGGACACACATAATCGGAATAAAGGCCCAATCAGATTAAAAATTCTTCATGTAAACACGTCAATCGGAAGATTCTGATCCGATTTGGTCCATTTGGAAAGAAATTTCATTCCGAATGAGAGAGGTGGTTTATGCCGATCATCATTCCGAACAATGTCCATGTACACACCCATTCGGATCCTGTCTTTGCGGTTGGGGTAAAATTGTCTTCACTGCGCATGTGTGCTACAAAGCGAACGAGGACGTGCAGGTGCAGACAACGAGGCGTTTGTTTACAACAGACGCGGAAGTACAGCTTTTTCGTCTTCTACTTCTTCTAATATTTCCGGAAAATTAGACAACTCCGCGCATGCCCAAAAGAATCATTCTCATTAAACGCGTGGTGATGTATACGCAAGTCATGATCGGATCATTTCATTTAGTGTCCATGTGAATTTGGATTTGGAATTTCCGGTCAACCGAGGTTAGGATCGGATTGGAGAAATTTTGTGCATGTAAACATAGCTATTGTTCTCAATTTCCAAAGTGCGGGACGATTTTAACTGCACAGCAGATGGCAGCAAAGGACCAATGTGATGAGATTAAGTGCAGACTCTAAATACACTGCAGAGAATGAATGAAAACTGACGGACGTGAATGCATTCCTGGCAGCAACTGCTTTGTTTACTTTATTTACCCGGCACCATAAAGCGATAAGTACATGCGGTTATTGATCGTCTAAGTTGTTATGTGTATATGAGCATTCTATTATACTGAGAGGTCTGCAGTTCCTGAAATATAAGCCTCTCCAACTGATGCCATTAACTTATACTTCACGCCCCCCCCCCATTATGGATATAATGATCTGTCTGTGCGTGCATTACTACCCCTACGTCATGCCAGAAAACAGGGGCCAAATACTTAGCGAGGTGATGTCCTGCATCAAACAGAGACGCACAATAGAAGGAGTCCTGTCCTGTCCATTGTTTGTAAACTCCTGAAATAAATGCAATTACAAATTGCTTACACTAGGTGGCACCAAATAACAAGTCGACGATGAACAGCCTTTAGATCTATAGTGTCGTATTTTGGTGCACCAGCCCTTCTCCGAGAAAGTGCTGGAGGTTTTTTGTCAAGCCCTACTTTGGCACACTAGCATATTAGCAAGACTTCTAGCCCTATTCTATCTGTTGAATGAGGTGTATTCTATTAAGGTTGGAGAGAAAACTTACAGGACAGTAGATCTCTAGAAGCAGGGTTGAGCAGCCCTGCTCTAGCTGTTGAATGAGATGTCCTTGTTAGGGTTGGATTGAAATCCTATCCTATAAAATAATAGATCTCCAGGAACAGTATTTGGCAGCCCTGCTCTTGCTGCTGAATTAGGAGTACTTTGTAACAGTAGGAGTTACAGTCTGCAGAATGGTAGGGTTCTGTGGACCTGCCCCAACTGATGAATGAGGAGTGCTTTGTCAGGGTCGGGGTAAAAACCTTCATGATTTTGGATTCCAGGAACAGTGATGGTTGCCACTGCAGTACCAACTCATGATGAGATTAAATGGATGAACAGCTGGGCTCAGAGGACATTAAGTGTATATTTTTAGTTCTTCGCCACCTGAAGTGAATTATTTATATGTGAAGCCATTCCAGCAACTAGTGCAAGAGCGGAAACAAGAGTTTAATCCAGCCCTGTAAATACTGTTGGGCATTTCACTCAAGCACGTCATGCACATTTTCACAGGCTGATGGCCTGCCGCTCTTTCCAGCTGCTTTCTGACTCCCGGTGATGGTGCAGGGAGTTCGTGTCTTTGTGAATTAGGCGTGTTTTATTACGCTCACAGTGAAAACCTACGGGACTATAGGTCTCCAGGAGCAGGGAAGAGCATTTGTTGTAACTTTGGTTCTGCACTGAAAAAATTGAGACTTTGGATCAAAGTGAAAAAATGGCGTCAACTTGTTACAGCTAATTTTTTTAGTTTTTCTCAATTGAAAAAAATTACCTTTGTAAAATTTTTTTCAATTGAGAAAAACTAAAAAAAATAGCTGTAACAAGTTGACGCAATTTTTTTACTTTGATCCAAAGTCTCAATTTTTTCAGTGTGTTTGCTCATCAGGTCGGAATCTAATTGAACTTCCATTTTATATGCTGATGAGGAGAACTTAGGCGAAAAGGTCGTGAAATAAGCAGTAAGTGAAGATGTCTGCAGTAAAGGCCTGGCAGAGCATCACCTGGTAAGATTTCAAGTATCTGGTGATGTCTACGCATCACAGACTTCAAGCAGTAGCAGTGTGTCATAAAATGTGCGACCAAATATTAAAAGTGAGTGCTATTTTCTATATCCCAGGGAAAAACCTTTTTTCTACACCCCACTACCCATCCTAGTGGTGTAAACAGGTATGCGCAGTTTTAATCAGTCAGTCAGAAGGAGACATTGCCCAGTATTTTCCACCCACTCTCTGGTTTAAGGCAGAAAAATTCTTTTACTGTAAGACCCCACTTGCATTCTGCAGTTGAGGCACAGCATAGTGTTGCCTTTTTTATATGAAACAGCACATGTCTCATACATTAGACTCTGGAAAATCTAGGCTTTCATATGAAAAAAGCACTTACAAAACAAGACATTTCTTATGAGGAGCTGGTTGCACAAGCTTGTGTGGTGAACATGTTGTATAACTCATCGTTTTGTCACAATAAAATCCTGCTAAATATGCGTTCCTCCTTTCTTTACACCGGTTCTACCACTCTCAGCAGCTCTGTTATGATTGAGCAGAGTCACAGATTAGAATATGCAGCATCAGAGCCATTCAGTTGACACTTTTATGATGCCAGGATGTTTCAAGGAAGAAGACCAGCAGCTCTGTACAGCCCATCTCTCAAGCAGCACAGATGTACTCCATTGGTGTTTTTGTTCTGCTGTTGAGTGCTGTACAGATCTGTCCGCTGGTCTTCTGCCTGTGAGGCAAATAAACACCAGAGCAAGAGATGGAGGAACAGCATATAACACTTATATGGAGCAAAGGTACTTTATTGTGCTCAATCTTGGCAAAAAGGCAGGAGTATTTACAATGAGGTCAGCATGATAACAAACACAACAAAGGACCGGCTATTGATGTATATACAGTGCAAGCAATTTCTGCACAAAAACCTGCGCCGACATCAATGTAGGGCTTCCCTGCATCTAGGTCAAGTAATGAATGACATTAACACAATGTGTCAGTACCCAGCATGCACTGCTCTCCCCCAGAGGGCAACAGCAGGGACACTGGTAAGAGCAGAGAGTGTGTGTTTGTGGAAGCGAAGCTATTCAAATGATTTTTCTAAAGTAAAACATGAAAAATGCGAGAAATTCAGAAATTAAATTTGTGTCTTCACCTGTTTTATGCACAAGACCTACATTCAAAAATGATCAAGAACTGACCAGTTAGGGATTTTTTTTTTTTCAGTTTTCACTATTATACAGCATGAGGCTACCAATTCCAAATAATGGATTTTGAATATTTGAAATAATTCTGCTTTTTTTTTCTATCCAGTGATGAAATGTGTTTCCAATAGGTTTCTTATACATTTAGTACAGGGACTCGCAAGCCACACAGTTACACACCAGAGGATGCTACAGTATCATTCAGTCCCCACTCTGTTTGGTGGTCCAGGCATTGACTATCTTCCACGACAGGGATCAATAAATCTGGACCTTGAATCCTCATCCAGCCCTCGTTTTCTTTCCTTCTTAGTAGTTAACTGATTACCTGGACAATTAGTGCTTCTTATTGGCGAGTCTGTCTTTACATAGGATACTGTCTTTAGCATACAACATGCCTGTTAGAACAAACGATGGTTTATATTGCTTGTATTCAACTGACACTTGAGCTAAGGGTAGGATAGACTACTTCCCAACTGTAAACCTTCAACCACAACAAGCTTACCCCAAGTGTGTTTTCTTTGCTTATTTATGCAGGTTTAATACACATGACGGTGAAATAAAATCCTGTCGTTCGCTAAAAGTATTTTCATGGAGCGGTAGAATTATGGTCATTTTAGTGTGGCTCAATTTCCACAATAAATGCCAATAAGGCTGATGGTTTGTGCATTTTGCTCTTTAAAATTAATCTGGTGCAGCCCTGATAAGCAAACAATTTTATATCTTGCTGAAACTCGTATGGTTTGGAGAGACTGTTAAACGCAGAGCATGCTAAAATGAAATTTAAAAGTTCCAATTAATGCTGGGTCTTTGCTCGAAATTCTGTGGCCCCCTGGCCCCACGGTACGCCTGAACTGACCTTGCCTGATGGCACAGAAGAATCCTGTGGAGATGGTGCATGTAGCCTAGCAGCGTGTGAAGGCAGACACTGAAGATGTGCTTGAACGGTGAGCAGGTGTTCTCCTATTGCTGATGTGTTAGGTGGCCAGGTGTTTCGCCTGGGAGAATTGCTGAGCACTTTGTGACTCAGAATGCTGTACAACAGATGCAGCAATGCTGTGGAAGTTAATCAATGGCTCTTCCCAGCTGAGATCCCGTTAAGATTGTTTTACGGTTGATTTGTCAGTCATTTTTCCTCTGAAATCTAAAAAATCTGGCCATATGTGACGCGATGTTGGTTTTAATGTTAAGAAAAGGTATACGGCAGGTTGACTTACAAATAATAACGTCCGTGAAATCTACTTAATAGCTTAGTAATTAATTCCAGACAACACCCAAAATAGAAGTTGACAATATTTATTTAATTGAATAAGCATGGGAATTTGTACTGATGAAGGATGGAAATATAAAAATTTACTATAGTTAACCATAGTTTACTACAGTAAAATTGATGTAAACTATAGTAAACTACACTTTGCTACAGTAAACTATAGTTTGTTGTAAATATACTATAGTAATTGAATATCATTGCTATAGTTTACTATAGTAGAGTTTGACTTTTGTGATTTACTTTGCTATCACTATAGTAAACTATAGTTACTATAGTTGTCATGACTTGAAAATCACAACAAAGAAAACCAGCAATGACAACTTAAACAAATGTATTCTTTACTGATTAGGTCCAAAAATTTCTACATATAATCCACTGTGCAATCTTACAATAACACTCTAATGCCTCTAATTAACTCTGATGCAAAGTAAAAACTCTCTTAACTGAGCAAAATCACAGCATTTATAAAGACTAGGATTATTCAGGAAAGATCTACAGGAAACCTGGGTGATCCGGCCCCCTCCAGGCAAGAAGAAGCCAGAAACTTCTAGAAAGCACTGGTCTATTTCATCACAAACAAGTGGTATTGCATCAGATCATGTTTTTCTACAGATATACCACTAGAGGGTGATAAATGATGAACAAAATAAACAAATAGCTGACCAGTAAGGCAGCACAAATAAATCTCCATTTATAAATGATATACAGTGCTTTACATAAAACAATCATACATAACATAGTATATCTATAGTAATTCCACAAAAATACCATAGTTACTATAGAAAACTATAGTATTTTTACTGTAGTATTTTTTGGTAATTTTTCATAAGGGGGTGGAGACCAGTGCAGGATAACGGGAGGCCCCAGGCAACGAGACTCAGGGTGGGAGTCGTGTCTCTTCTTGGAGTCATAAAGGCTCTTTCGCGTCCCCTGGGGTTCCTGTAGACTGATTGGGTGAGAGATGTAGAGAAAGGAAACAGGAGGGAGGGATGTCGAACAAGTCAGATGAGGGCTGTAGAATGAAGGCGGTATAAAAAGGCTGGTGAGTTAGGACGTGGATGAATGGAGTGATGTTTTTAGGCATTGTCTGGTTCACTAACTTACGTTTGTGACACCATTTGAGTCCGATATTGTGTATGTTTGGGTCACTACAAGGTCATTTCAAATACAATGGCGCTTAAAATTTGCCTTGCCATGTTCAAATAATAATTGTATCTCCCTGACGATGATTGTCGGGATATACGATGGTTTAGTTCCGGGGCCGCCACCGCGCCCACAGAGATTTTCTGTTCCGGGCTCTGGAAGCGACAATTATTACAGGAATTTTTTCTAATTTTGCACAGGCGAAGATATTTATTTGACAATGCTCAAGACTGATTTTCGGCAATTTTGGACATCCAATATGGCTGCCGGCGGCCATTTTGTCCAAAATTTGGGGATCGGGGAGATACACGACTTGGTCCCTGCGGCGACCGAGTTATCTAGTTTAAGCTTAAAACGCATACAGCCCGTTTATTCAGTTGCAGTAATATTTAGAAAGTAAAAATCTCGTTAGGCCAAATAATAAAATAGACCACACGGGCAACATGGAAACATTATATTATACCTTTTCTTCAATGCAACACTGCACTCTGCGGCTGACTTGTAATCTAATGTACCTATTGTTTCTTAGCAACATGCAAAGCGGGGAAGGCTTGTGCTTGACATATTCTCATCCTGAAGCTAACGACTTTGAAATGCTTTTTACAGTGAAAGCCCCTTTCTGTTGGCACGCTCGAGACGGAGAAGATCCTGGCAAATCTTGCACCTGTCGATTGCACACAGGGTATTGCTGACTGGTCACAAATGGGAACAAATTAATAAGCTGTTAAATTTCCATCATTATTGGGATGATTCCTCGCGATGCTCTCCAGGCATCTTGACTTCTCAAGAGATTGGTTATTTTAGGCTGAAGTGGGAATTCAGTGTATTCCTGGAGTGGTAGGTTTGGGAATATTTTCGTAAGTTCAGAGCAAAGTCCCTGAAATGATCCATTTTTCTGAGCAACAAATTGAATAGATCTTGGTTATTAATTACTGCCACCAACAGGATGCTTGCCTCTTAGCTTGGCATTAGTATCACGTCCTGAATATTTTTTAATTAGAGTTTACCCTGAAATCTTGCTGTCTGTGTCAGTTTTGGTTTTGTCAGTTTTGTCTTGTGGCTTCGCTGCTCCCTCTGTGCTTCTCCCCTGAGCTCTTGCACACCTGACCCGCATTGTTAATTGTTGTGTATTTAAGTTCCTGGTTCCTGGTCTTTCCTTTGCAAGACTGTAAACCTCCATTATCGCTGTGCTACTCTGTCAAGTTTTCAGTGTTTATTGTGATACCTGTTTTCAAGCTCCTATCTCCTCCAGTCTCCTTGCCATTGTTTTCCGTGTTAATCTACATTTTGGTCCCAGTGTTTCCCCAGCCACATGTCATCCGCTCTCCCCGGCTAGTTGCCCTGGCTTCTGACCTCGGTCTTCCCCTTTACAGTGATCTGCCTTGGCCTTCAGATCCTGTCTGCTGCGGCCTGACCCCGGACAGTCTCAGACTACACCCTGCCCATTCCCACATATTCAGCTATTTGTCATAAATTTAATACACACTACAAAGATTCTGTTGTGATTTGCGTTTGACTCCTGTTTTTGGCTCTGCATTTGGGCTTTTGTTTTTGGAAAATTAAGTGGGTCTACCATACAGAATTAAACCTGACCTACCATCCTGTTGTCTGTTGGAATTGGGAGGGGTTCAGAGGAATGTCAAAGGAGTTGATTAGATTGAGAGTCACAAGGGAAGTGGTCTTGCAGCAATGGTTCAATTTTCAGTTGGCGTACTGTCTTCAAGCTATCGCAATTTAGATTTAGTTCAGCAAGCAGCTACAGAACTACCGCCATTTGAAAAGAAATGTTTGGCACTCAGTCCGAGAGCAGCTAACTGAAAATAAAAACTCTCCTTCAGGTTTGAATAGTCAAAATGGACCTGTAGGTCTAATTGTAACTGTCTTGCATTGTTGGATAGCCTATATACCAAGTAGCCTATGTCGTGTGAATACTTTAAATTTACTGAATATCTCCACGGGCAATTTTACGAGTTCTGGTACTAATTGGCAAGCATGATTACTGCTTCCCAGTTGCGTTAATACTGTGCTCTTTGTATATAGCTAAACTGAGACGGTACCGGTCGTAGGCCTTCAGCTGTGGCGTATTAGGTAAGGGCATTACATCGTAGTATAGAGCATGAATGAGCGCCATGGAAATAGATTGAATCCGAACGCTGGTTAATTATAGCTTCATAAGGGCAAATGTTAATTCAAAAATTTGTTTACTCTGAAAAAGCAAGGACGCTCCATTAGACAGAATTATATTTATGCCAAGTGGCAAAGACTGATCGACCTAATTGTGATTCATTGCCTGTGAGAACCATCTAAAGTGCACATTGATGAGGAAGTGAGATTCCATCTGGGAATTTGTCACAGAATGTTGGATGGGTCCCAAAGTCATCATTCTAGCATTAGTGCGTGACGCAAGTACAACAGATTGTGGATTTTAGGAATATTCTGGGATGGTAATTTAGCATGGGATCTTCATTCTGAGGCCAGCTTTCCAGTGTGTGTTATATAAAGACCCTGCGCTCACATTAATGGGGGCATAGCAGGAAGTGTTGTACTAGTGTTTGTGGACTTTCGAGGAACTGTTACGGATTCTTGGGTGCTGGGATGCTTATTAAAAAAAATTCCATCTAAGTTTGGATGAATTGCTGGTGTTCGCTGCATGCAGACACACACACATACACACACACACGTGCGCACATTAGCATTCACGCAGTCACACACTGTCAGCGCTAATTTAATCAGCCGCAGTGTTTATGTTAGCTGAACCCCACCCACAGCTCCACTGGCACTGGCTCAGTACGACACATGGCACAGGGGCCGGCTCATTCAGACAAGCACAGTGCTGGCTCTACTTCAGTGAGCTGCATGCTGCTAGCACTAGTTCAGGCAGACATGCGCTGCGGTGGACCATTTTTCCCCTTAACTGTGCCAAAACTGCATCCGCGCTGCACTGTATTCAGTGCTCTTACGAGTCAATCCAAGTGAAGCAGTGATTAACCCTTTAACCCTTCCTTCCCCAATGGTCGGGACGGCGGTGTCTCAATCTATCATAAATCATCTTGACTTCGTGTGGACAGTCACTGTGGGCAGATTTTTGCTTCTTTTCTGCTGCAGGGAGTAAAGCAAATGCAAGTAGCGAGCCCATTCTCATCTCGACTCGTCATACAGTGATGCTACCCGACCCAGCGTCAATATATGACAAAAAAGGAGGCCTTTGCCGTCCTCATTTGATGCCAGTTTGAAACGAACCCTACCACCTAACCCCTAACCCTTAACCTGAACCCTTACCCTACATGTTAAATTAGGACGCCAAAAGCCTCTTTTTCCTCGTACATCGACACTTGGTCAGGTAGCGTCACTATATGACGAGTCCAGATGAGAATGGGCTCGCTACTTGCATTTGTTTTACTCCATGCAGCAGAGAAGAAGCAAAAATCTGCCCACAGTGACTGTCCACATGAAGTCAAGATGATTTATGATTTTTGAGACACCGCCGTCCAATATGGGCCCTCCAATACTCTACCAGGACCATGAGCAAATACAACATTTCTGCTCAGATTTAAAACTATGGCAAATATTAACACCGCAATTACATTTTTCTATGAGTTATGAATGTATTTTGACTTTCTGACCTTCTTGTCAAAATAGACATTTTGTGGCTTCAGTGCTTTTAGTGCCAGGGTCTTCAATTATTAACTATTTGCAAGCTTGTTCATGCCAATCCTTTGGTATTGATGGTATTTGTGGTTCTCCTCTAACGCATTTGGGATTACCAGACTGCTTCTTTTCAAACAGCTTGTATAGAGTCAAGTTGGAGGCCGACTCAGGCGGAGCTTGGGTATTTGTTCCAATCCACCAGGGTTGCCAGAAGGCGATGAAAGGGGGAACCCTATCTGGATAAACCCTGCCTGACCCTGGGTGATACAAGCGCCAACTTTGTGTTGCTGGGTGGCTACTGCCTACAGATTTGGCCTGAGACCACCAGGGCCATCCATGTGCTACAGCTAGCGTAGCTACATATAGTACTCGTGAAAACGAGGAAACAATCTTCTCTGGAAGCTCAAAGTGTTATCTATAATTTCTTTTCAATCTACTGATTAATATATCATCCAGATGGCACCACAAATTGGACACAGCCGGACTTCCCATTCAAAAATCAAGTATCTGGCAACCTTAATCTTAGCATAGTGCCTTAACTGAGGGAGGCACCCAGCAAATAGAAGATGTTTTTTCTCGTTTATCTCCTGACCCGTCTCACCTCCCATAACTTACCGGTGAACATCACCCACAGGCTTAGAAATATTGTTCAAAGAACCTTTGAATTCTTATTACTGACTCATTGTTGCATAAGACCTGCTAACCTTTGATCTGCCTTAAGTCCTCCCACATTTATGGTCCCCCACAAATAAAAACAGAACAATTGCAAGTTCTTTAGTCTGCATATTTAATACAGATTTTAAAATCTCTTCTTTTATTAAAACAACACATTATTTACAACTTCGTCTTCAAAAATAGAAATAAGCAATCCAATTGAAGATATTTGACATACAAAGGTCATTGACATCGCAGTTGGTGTTGGTTGGAGAATGTGCGGATAACGTGCTGCAGTTTTCCAGAAGCATTTTTGTTTGAAGTGTTTGAAATGTGCAGTCGTGAGTCAACATGCATGTGCATAGAGATGTACAGGGATCTGCAGTCTGAGACCACCAACGCTACTGTATTTACTGTCATAGTGCACGCCTTCCATTTCACCACTGTACAAAACTGGACAAGAACTTTGAGAATAACCCCTCTCATAGTTCCCGATACTCGGGTTATTCTTGTTATTACCATGTCAGTAACTGCCATGAGCTGCATTTGCTGTCATTGTTAGTGTGCTCCATTCCTAATGCTATACTGCTCACTATTTTGAACCAAGGGCTTTTTTTTTTTTTAAGTGAAGGGTTCAGCATTGATACAGCGTAGATTATTCTATCAACCACGTTCACTTGATATGGCATAGGATCGTAAAATGCACATTAGATCCACATTGCTTGTACCTAGCTATAGATAGTAGTAGTAAAAATATATTTATTTACTGTATTTCGAAGATGTTGTCAATAGTGCTGTCATAGTCCGCGCTCAGATTTTGACCATATTTTATGTATCGATACTGTCTTTATCACAAGTATTGTGAGGCCAGTTAAAAGGAAATTTGGATCTTGTCTGTTCTGATTCAAAATCAAGTGCACTGCCCGGATTGTTGAGCAATCTACATAATTTTAATGCTGGAAAGCAAAATTTCTTACTGTATGTCACATTTTGTCAAAAAAATTCTTGCTATCGGTGGCACAATAGCCCGTGTTTTAGACAGATGGTTGTGCAAGCTCAGTGCTACAAGTGACTGATAATTATCAAATACTGAAAAGCAGCACAAACTTGAAGCTAAGTGATTTTGTGGCCTATCCCAAGAACTGAGACAATAGCCTCCTCTAACTGTTTTGCTCATAAACCTGCATGTACTTATGTACAGCTACTGATTGAAATATTGGCACTGATATATCTCCCTCTTTAAAATCAGCACGTCACACGTAGGTCGACAATGTTTCATGCTAACTTCTGCATCACATGCTTTCTAAAATTTCACTAGCGACTAAAAGTTTAATTCGCTAATCTAGCGAGTTTGCAAGCAACCTGACAATAGCAAGCAAATAGCTTGACAAGCTAGATATCAGATGACATAAAGGTTTAAAAGATGTCTTCATTCTGTTTATCAACAAGAATAACACTCCAAGAATGGTGATCTTCCTCTGGAACCTGCAGCAGTGGTTAATGAGCTAGCAAGTACGTTGAAAATTTTGCAGGGTTGCCAGACTTGTGATATATCAAAACTGCACAACATGCATAGTTGTAAGCTTGGGGGACACTGGAAATGGGTTGGAGTTTGGGAGAGTCATTCAAAGAAAAATTCATTGGAAACTACTTGAAAGTTTTTGTCACAGTTTCTCTAAGCCAGCCATTACATCGTCATGATCAGAACCTGTACAATTTGTTTGTAAACCAAATACCGGGCAACCCAGTTGGCTGCGCTAGTTAACGTCGCATTCACTCCTTACCATTTCCCTCATGAATATTCACATACAAGTTAGATTTAGGGCAGTAGTCCTCTGACAGGACCTTCTTGAAAACAAAGTCACACGATTTAAACCACTTTTGTAATTGCTTACACGTCAAGGAAGGTAAAGGTGCAGTTAATTTTATACAATTATTGACTTCAGTTGAGGTGAATCCAATGATTTATCCACCTTGGACAAATGATATTCACAGAGGCTGCTTTATTATATGACCCTACTTGAATACATAAAATAAGAGAAGGGCGACAACTCTAACATAAAGCTCATCACTGGGACGAAGCCACACAAAATACGAACACTGTCAGGATCCCCTGCGGAGAAGCCTAATCTATTATTAGCTGGAGTTCATCGTATTGTTATATTCACCTCTCACACACTTTCCCACGGTGAATATTGCTGTTTACAGTGACCGACGAAGCTTGCCTCAACCAGGAGAGAAGGAATCCTTATGTCATATAATAAGGAGTTACAATAAAGATTCTACACTGCTTGAGTTACAGCAGGCACGCCTCTCAACAATGGAAAGAACTAGCACAAGGTCTTTGAGTGCAGCTGTAAAAATATAAATGGTTTTCTGTGACAAAACACAGGATTGAGCCATTGCTATGACGACCCAGAACCCCTGATGATACTGCCATAGTTGCAGTAAAGGTGGTAAATGGATTAGTTTTTTGTTGCCGAATGCTCATACAGAATAGGCTACCTCTATCATGGTTTAACAGAAGTAAGAATTACAAGGTCAACAAGCAAGCGAACTGTTTGCATGTGGCGACTGCTCTATCTTAAAGCGGTCGAAAGAACAGTATTTGCAAATGTCCGCATTTTAGAGAAATGACATCACGCGGTTTTGCAGAAGGAGGAATCAGACTGGAGTGTCACTGTAAAGAACAGCAGTCCTTCAATAAAAGCACACCTCTCACAGTGCAACCCCCCACACTGAAAGAGTATTGCACTAGATCCTCCATTTTTAGAGCATCTTGGCCTTCCTCACATGTCCCCATCTAAGGTTTGGGCCCTGAAATTCCTCACGCCCTTCGATCACCCTACTTGCAACGGCCCTGGCGCTGGGCTCTTCCCTGTGCCTGTGCTCCCTAAATCGCTTGCAGAGTATAGATTCTCGTAGTCCAGGCGCGGTACGCCACATCTGTGGCGTGCATTTAGGACAGGGGAAGGTGCTACACAGTAGTGACGGACAGTAAGGGGGCGGAGCGGAGCATCTCTCGGGTGCCGTGGGTCAGTAGCTCCTGCACTGTGGTCCAGTCGTCCAGCAGCTCCTCGTTCCTCAGCCGGCTCAACTTCCTGTGGCTCATCTCCAGCACGGCGTTGCAGCCGGCCCCGCCCCTTTGATAGGCACCGTCCCTCTTTCGCTGTCGCTGCTCCTGGGCCAGCAGCAGGTGGCGCCGGCGTTCGGCTCTGCTGCAGTAGCGCCCCGTCTGCACCTCGCACGCCTCCTCGTCCGTAGTGTTCTCACTCCGCTCGTCCGCCAGCTTCAGAGCGCGGGCCCTCAGCAGCTGACTCCTCCCTACTCGAGGCTTCCCGGAACCCTCAGGAACTGGCATGCTGTAGGGACCCTCGGAGGGACTGAGCCTGTCGTAGGGGCCGCTAGCAGGATTGGACCAGGTCTCCATGGCATCCTGAGGAGAACTGAGCATTAGGTATTGGTCATCCCTCCTTTCCTGCCTCTCCTGGTCGCACCCCGCCATCTCCTGCCCATCCAGGGCCTCGCTGTCCAGCCCGACCTCGCTGCAGCAAGGGTTCCTGGGTAAAGGGAGGTGCTGCTCTGCTGGAGTGTGCAGAAGGTCCGGGACTGGCTGCCACTGCTCGTGTGTGGAGGCTCTGTAGTGACTGGCAGCGGGGTGACTGGCCCGTCTGCGATCCAAGTGCCGCAGAGAGCTGCTCAGGAACTCCAAAGAGGCGTTCCGCTGCTGAAACGCTGCCCTCCGCAGGCATGAGGGGGTACTGCAAGTGGACGGACCGGGCTGGGGGAGGAGCAGACTTCCGGAGGGAAACCTGTTGAACCGAGCACTTCCTGCCCTCCTGAACTGCAGAGAAGCCAAGTCTCTGGGCGGTGGGCTGGCCTCGGGGATAGACTGCAGGTCTAAGCAGGCTGGCAGCCTCTCCTGACTGTCCTCGCCTGCGTTTGCGCGGTATAGACGCATCTTCCGCTCCAGTAGCCTCTGAAAGTGGTGGAAGTCCCCGGCGCTGACGCTGTAGAAGCCCGAGTCGCTGAGCTCAGACGAGATGAGCGACTGGGACGAGGGCGTGCTGCCTGGGGTGGTCCGGTACCGAGGGGAGCCCAGCTCCAGGCCTTCCTCTGTCTCTGGTCCTGACAGCTCCCCCTGGTGGTAGCTGCCGTCGGTGCAGCCCAATCCACTGTCCAGCTCGTGCAGGAGGGGCAAGTAACTCAGAGGCACAGGGTCCTCGTCCTCTGTCTGTAAGACAGGCATACGTAGGACATAGAGGAACATAGGCATACGTAGGACATAGAGGAACATAGGCATACGTAGGACATAGAGAACATAGGCATACGTTGGACATAAAGGAACATAGGCATACATAGGACATAGAGGAACATAGGCATACATAGGACATAGAGGAACATACATTATGAATTCGGCGATGTGAATGCGTAAAGAGAAAGAGCCTGTTTTGGCAAATGTTTGGACCTGTAATGTATTTCCATAAAAATGCAAAAAACCTTTTTTTTCCACTACATTATAAAATACTAGCTTGCTTTATTACCTATTTGCTTGACAAGTGAAATTTTCCAAATTTGAAAAGTTTGAAATGAGTTAAAATACCTCTGCTATGGAAGTATTTCTATATTATTTATCAAAAAGGTATCTGATATAAAAATGTAACTGTAAATCCGGAACTAAAATGAGTGAATCAAGGCCACGGTAAAAAATATAAATATTAAGCAATAATCCCGGTTACCATAAACTGCCGATCTGTGTATGAAACAGTGTAAGGTGCAGCATGCTGAAGTCACAGAGACCCTCAAGCAGCGAATGAGATCATGTGAACCGTGGCTGAGATCACATCTGCTGCCGACCCAGCCTGCACCAATGGAAAAGCTCTGTCCAGGGCCTTCAGTCATAAAAGGATGTGTTACCATGACAACCATTCCAGAGGACCTGCTAGGCTGCCTCAGCTCATGTCTTACCTGACTCAAGAAGCCATCCGGCTCATCTGTGTTTGTGCCGCAGCATCCAAACAGACAGCCGTGATCTTTTGGTGTCCTGCTGGATAGCTCTCGGTCCTAGGAGAGCATTCCACAAGCAAAGTTAAAAATGGAAGCTCACATGAGACACTCAAAATTAAATGGCATGTAGAAATCAATAAAAGCATTTTATAAAGGTCATGGAATTGGTTCCAGAGTGGCACACAGCAGGATGGATCTCATTTGAGTAGGTACCATAATCAATAAAGTCCCACAAGGTTCAATGTTTGGTCATCTTGTTTTTTCATCCATCCCCTGTCCCTCCAGTTGATTTCCTATTCAACATCAATACTAATATCACAGCTGACTTCCTTAAGAACATCCCGACGTGTTCTTGGCCATTCGGCTGCAGGTCCTGCTGATCAACTGGCCTGCTTTCTAGTGCTGGTCTTCAACAACCTTCGCACATCTGACATCTTCTGTCCTATTGACTGATCTTTGGTCCTACCCTTCTGCCATGAGATGCTCCTTGGTTAATAAAACCATGCCCATGTAAAATTGAGAAAATCACTTTTGGACCCATAAGCAAAACTATGGGCCAATATCTCTGCCCATTAATGTGTAAAACCACAAGTCACATTACTTGTATTCAATGTTGACCCATCCCAGAATAGGCTGCATGACAAGGGATGGGTCTTGTTGTTTGTCAGTAGCAATGCTGAAACAGTAACTTTAAAATGATACTAATCATGAACGTGAAGGTGTTCCAGCTATAAAGGAGATGCAGGCACACACCTGAGGTCTTACCTGAAAGCCCAGTGTGCTGATGCGCTCCACATCTCGGGGGATGCTGGAGAGGTACTCACAGCCTCTGTAGTGATGCGGCAGGGAGACATGATTGCAGCAGGGCCTGGAGAGCGTGGGATCACACTGACATATGAGCCTCATAAAAAACCCTGACATACAAGAACACACACACTCCCACACACATCCGCACACCATTACTCAATAAAACTGGCCACGCAGCTGCCCCGTCAGCAGCCACACATATCCGATGATAATGTTACACCGAGCATGTTTCCTGATGACATTAACTTATCGCATCATTTTAACACGCTGTGGCCTTTGGACGAGAATTGCTGGGTAATCTGTTCTGTCGAGTGTGTAAATTCGGCACATAATCTGGTATTACTGATATTGAAACCCTTTTATCTGCTGACCCTAATGTTAGCTTTTTGAAAAAGGGATGTACAGCTTCTCTGCTGACAGAACTTTTTCAGACTTGTCCATTTAAAAAAAAGGCAAATGTTCTGCATTCATATTTCAACCACAGTGCCCCCCTATTACTAACGCTCACGAATAGCTTCTCCTCAAATACGTCCATTTGGCTGCTCTGTAATGCCTGCAAAACATTCATAAAAGCAATTGCTCATGAACCAACACCTTGCGGAAACCTGCTAGAACATGGCACCAATTGATTGAGCCTTAAGATTGTCAGCTTGATGTCTCAACCGCTGAACGTGCAGTACTTTGTCCGCATGTCTCAAGACACTGTCATGAAAAAAGAACAGAATTCATTAGTTGTTCACACCTACCTGTCCATGAAGGCCTGTAGCCGTGACGATGACCCTGTCGTGATCCCAGTGCCCCGGAAGCGGTCCCAGGAGCGTTCTGTTTGGGTGCCGCAGTCTGACGTGTGGTGGCCCCTCCACCTCCAACCCTCTACCTGCAACGTGATTGGCTGGTCGTAGTTGCTGAGGGCGCAAAGCGCCTCCCGTCTGTTGCCCTGGAGATGTGACAAAAAGACCGCCCCTCAAAATCTGTACTCCGAGTTCCAGCTCTGACGTATCTATACAGGGCAATCCACTAGTATTTGGACAGGAACAATTTTTCAGCTCTGTTCTCAAATCCAGCTCCTTGGGCTGAAACTATTGACTGATGGGTAAAAAGAGAGACCGTCAGATTTAATTCCTTTGTGGTGGGAATCATGGAGGTATTGCAGCCCTTTCAGTGAAGTGCCACTGTCCCAATAATTACGAACAATACTGCATGTCAGCAAGGAGAATTCGCCTGCTTACGATACATCTCTCTGTATGGGTTCGGTTTTTCGATCAAATGCAATGTTAGATGCAAGTAAACACAAAACACATTATTTAGAAATTATCATTTGCACTTAATGTAACCTCCTCAACTATGCGATCCCTTTGGTGGGTTTGTCAAATGCAACTGCTATATTCAACTTGAGGAAATTAAGGCCAATTTTGAATTCTTGAGGAGATCCAAAGGTTTCAAACAATCCCAAATACTGTATGTCTTGCTGAATTACAAGGAAATGTGCATGAATGATGTGCAAGATCTTGATATTTTCCATTTTATGTTATGCTGTGGCCATAAAAACATGACGTCCTGGGTTTGAATATTTCTCTCAAGATAAGTATGATGTAGCTTTGGCAACCAGCATATACAGAATATGTATGAGACGTTGTTCAACAGTATGAAACACAAAGCTTTTTCTGACTTTGAACCTACTTAAGCAAAAATCAGAGTTTAAGGACATCCATATAACCCCTGAAAACAGGTAATTGCCCCCCAAAAGATGTTAAAGACGGAGCCTGTATGCCATGCTGTTGGAGTCGGGGGCTGGGCAGGTGGCCGTCCTGGTTTATCCCCCGGCTGTGGTGGAGTGAGAATAAGGAGATGTGACAGTAAGGAACTGCTCTCACCTCATTTCCATAGTGCTTTCACCAAGCTTTCCACAGCCCGGCCATTAATTAAACATCGCCGACAGACTGCTGCCCTTCTGCTCTAAGACGTCTCAGGCTCTTAACGAGGAATAAAAGTCCTTTCAGACAGTGGTGATGCGATGATGGCACCTCCCAGCAAGGATTCACTCTGGAATCCGTAAGTATTTGGACAGTAACGCCGCTGTTTCGGCTCATTAAATACATGAAAGTGAAATTTAATGGCGCAAATGAGATTATCGTGCAAGCCTTTGATCTGAGGGCATTCACATTCATATTTTGGTGATTTTCCCAGAAATCACAGCCATTTTTACGCATGATGGCTGTGTGTTTGTGCTCAGAGAAAGCACTGAATCTCAACCACACCTGCAGGCTGCGAGCTTTTAGCATTAGCGGCATTTTTTTAACCATCTGTGTGCCAGAGTGAATAATTTCTGTAGCACCACAGTCCGTAGCAGAGGTTTGAATCCCACATTAGCACAGCTGTCCCTTTCTCTGTGCAGGCAAGATCTGCCAGGGGAATACGCTGCCCTCAAGCTGCAACAGGGCTCCCCTTCTCTGGGAGAGAGGGATAGAGACAGGTGGGGAGGTGGAGAGAGAAAGACAGAGGGAGGTGGAGGAAGAGATAGATGCAGCCTGTTCTACCCCTTTCACTCTCACTTATGTTCACTTCAAGTCACATGACTGCACCTGTCCAATCAGAGTGGCTTGTGCTACCATGAATATGCCTGAGGATGCAACGTACACACACACACACACACACACATACATGCACACACACAGGGAAATGTTCTTTCTGACATACGTCCAAACACTCACCCCCCCATGCACGTACACACACACTTAACGCTCACATGTACAAAGCAACACTCTGTTCAGATTCTCCCTCCCTCTCTCTCACTCACATACACACACACACACACACGTGCACAAACTCTCCCCTTCCCATACGCACAAAAATATACCCCGTCCCTCACACACACTCAAAAAGACAAACACACACGTACGCGTTGCGTTTTCATCTTTAGCAGGGACATCCTATAGACTTACATTTGTTCCATAACCCCTTTCCTTGACCTTAACCATAAACATTGCATACATAACCCTAAATTAACCTTAACCCTAACCTTACCCTAAACATCACTTAACCCTTAAATTGCTCGATTTCCTTATAAGTAAATCAGGCCTTGCATCTTTCGTAGGGACATTTTGTCCCAACAAGGGTGAGTGTACACTGACCACAAACACATGCACAGAAACATGCACGCAAGCTCACACACACATGCATGCACACACGCACACACACGCACACACTCATGCACGCACGCACACACACACGCGCGCACACACGCACACACACACACACACACACACACACGCGCGCACACGCACTCACACACACACACACGCGCGCACACACATGTGTCACAGCTGCAGCACACACCACGGAGCCAAACCAGAATCAAACCATTTTTAAAATCTGGACATACCCCCCCGGCTCATCTCCAAATACCCCCTCACCCCGGTACAGCACAGCCTGCACCCCAGAATCCCCCCCGGCCCAACCCCCCACACTCACCCCCATCCCGTTGTAATCCAGCGGCGCTGAAATCCTGCAGCCCATTCCTACTGCGGTGTGGCGGGAATCCCAGAGCGCGAGGAAGAGGAGGAGGAGCAGAGGCCAGCCAGGAGAGGGGACGGGTGACGGGCCGCCGCTAACATCGACGGCGACACCAACAGCAGCAACAGAAAAACAGCGGCGAGCGACTAACTGCAGCGAGCGACTAACTGCAGCGAACAAATGACTGCAGCGAATGAAAACAACAGACTGGTCTACGATGTGCGTCGATGCTGATATCAGCCTGTGGGTTTCCTCTGTTTCTCCCTGTGTCTGAATCTCTCTCTCACAGACTATCTCTCTCTCTCTCTCCCTCTCTCTCACAGACTCTCTCTCCCTCTCTCTCACAGACTCTCTCTCTCCCTCTCTCTCACAGACTCTCTCTCTCTCTCTCTCTCTCTCTCTCGGTTGCTCCACCCCTCCTCCATCCTCTCTTCACACACATATATCTCTTTGACCTGCAGACATTGGCTGCTGCTCACGTCTGACCAGCCAATCCAGTGTCTGGGAGGGAATAAGGCTGGTATTTCCTCAGAACTGGCGCTGTGATGATACTAAAGAATAAGAGACTGAGACTTTCACTGGGGAAATCTGATTTAATTATTCATTTTTGCTTGTTTTCTTTTTCCCTCTTCCATCTGCTGTCTTTGGGCTTCTCTGTCTCTCGCTCTTTCCCCCCTCCCTCTTTCATGACTGGAGAAACTGCCTCTCTGTGAAGGTGCAATGGTGCAGTACATCTGTCTCTGTCCGGTGGGTAGTGCAATCCTGCTGAAACCAGCCCATGCAGGGAGCTGACATGCTTTATGAGCGGAGCACTCGCGCTGACTGCACATCATAACTGACTGTGCAATGCATCTACCACACTATAATGACTGCACAGGATAACTGACTTTGCAATGCATATACCACACCATACCAATTGCACAGGATAACTGACTGCACATGCGTAATGCATATACTACAACATAATAACCGCACAGGATAACTGACTGCACAATGCTTATACCCAATGGTGGCACAGAACATCCCTTTATAACAACAATTAGTGTTGGCTAGTTCTCAATCATTTTCCTTTATTAACACATTTTTAAATTATAGTAATAATCCATTGGCAATTTAAGACACGGATTCTCTCCCCATGTGATCTAACAGTGACAAGATAATGGGCTAAATTCCATACAGAAAAATAATTTACGTATAAATAGGTCCATGCTTTCCGAAAGAAAAACTGCTCTGGAACTTCCACCCAACCTTTTTGGCACATCAGGCGACCAACCCCATGCTTCATGATCATTTAAATTGTTGAAATGAAATAAAATATCATTTACAACGCTTTCATGCAATTTTGAATAATGCCGATTTAAATGCACCAAAGTGCGTGTCCAAGTGAATGATCGTTGCCTTACTTTAACGGGGAGAGCTAGCAAAGCCTGATAGTGAGGAGTGTTTTCGGAGTGAATGTATTGTTAATTTAGAAAATGATTTAGAACAAGTAAGGACCACCCCCCCCCCCCCCACCGAAATCTCGAGTTCTGGGAACACCACTGCATATACCACACCATATTATCTGCCCATCATAGCTGACTGCACAATGCTTATACCACACCATGCTAACTGCAGAGGATAACTGACTGCATGATGCACATACCAAACCATGATAACTGCACATGGTAACTGACTGCACAATGCATACACCAAGCCAGGTCAGCAGCAGAGGATAACTGACTGCTTGTTGTACATACCACACCATGCTAACTGTACAAGATAACTGATAGCACGATGCATATACCACACTATGATACCTGCATATGGTAACTGACTGCACAATACATGTACCAAACCATGCTAACTGCACAAGATAAGTGCAGCACAATTCATACTATAAAATATGGACAGGCTAACTACACATGATAGCAGACCATTTGATTTACAGAACACATATAATTGTGCATGAAATACCACTCATTGCAAATAACACAGCATGCTAACTGCACTTTATGACAGAGGATTCAATGCACATATCAGATCGTGCTGACTTTACATTACAATAGACCAATCAATGCAGAAAACACTTCATGCTAACTGCGCACGATAACAGACCACTATCCTTGATTAATAATCTTTGTTATAAAACTGAAGCTTACCTTTTTTGTTCCCACAACTGACCTCAGAACAGAGAACTGTCTTGAAGTTTCACACTTAGCAACTGTAATCTACCCACAGTGTGCTTTAACAAAATGCAGGGTTAAAAAAAATTGAGCAGACTAGGTACCAAATTTTGACAAGGCCTCCATTATCATGATAAGCTGAAAAGTAAAATATTCTGTTGGGAAAATATTGTGTTATGTACAGTTTTTTGTTATGAATGCATGTCTAAGTGTTACCCTGGACCCATTGTACAAAGAAAAGGTGGCCAGATTTGACAGGACATACAAGGATTTGAACAATGCAGTGACCAGCAAGGTCCACACCATGATTCGCCATGTTCCATAGTTCAGGTGGTTGAAACTTGTCGCTCCAAATTTGACAAGTTATTCAATAGCTACCAGATCAAAGACATATCCCACGCAAGTTATTTAGAATTATTTTACAGAGCTGTGATGCATTTCAATTCTTACCATATCTGAAGGTATGAAGCCATAAGTATTATATTAATGGACACCTGGTTATATAGGGCAGTGTACTATATGTAGTGTACATTTACGGAATATGCACTTGAGGTCTGTAATGATTTTGTGGAGAGATAAAGGCTATTATTAATAACTGCATTATTTTGTTTGTCTTGATAATCTATTCCCCAGACTACATTTTAAAGGATATCCATAAGACTATCCATTTTTCACATGAGATAAAAACATGTATGCAGAAGCCTCCCGAAAAACAAAAAACTGTACATAACACAATATTTTCCCAACAGAATATTTTAAATTTCAGCTTATTATGATGGCGGAGGCCTTGTCAAAATTTGGTACCAAGGAAATGTCTGCTCAACTTTTTTAACCCTGCATTTTGTTAAAGCACACTGTGTACTAGTTTATTTATGCCGGAGGGGCGCGAAGATAGCAGATAGCATCCGTTGTCAAGGTCCATGTCATGTGAGTGAAAACCAGCAATACGTTACTCTTGAAAAGAGATTTGTAATTTGAGACAGGATTTCCTGGTTAAATTAAGGCTGAAATAAGATGTTGGTTAGTTTATGTCAGGATGAGATGTGTGTTGGTTAATGTTAGGATGGGATGTGTGTTGGTTAATGTTAGGATGGGATGTGTGTTGATTTATGTCAGGACAAGTATGTCAGGACAAGGTGTGTGTTGGTGTATGTCAGGATGGGATGTATTTTGGTTTATGTCAGGACAAGATGTGTGTAGAGTAACATCTATTTTCGTCTCACCAGAGAGTTGTTTGAACCACAGCCTCTGTGGGATTAAGACCAGAGCTATGCTCGCTTTCTCTTGTGCTTCTCTGAATAAAATTGATTAGATTTAATTGCACATGCTAGCACCCGCACATTCATATACACACTTACATGCATGAATACACACTCTCGCATAATAACGCACACGCACTCACACATTCATACGCACTCACCACATGAACTCACTCTCAGGCTCGCACGTGCACACACACACACACACACACACGTATGCACAAACTGACACAGACACACTCACACGCACTATAAAAAGCCTTCACATGTACCAGCACATGACGCACACACACGTGCTCGCAGGCATACAGGTGGTGAATCATATTGCTTTGGAGATCCCCCGTCACCTGCCCCCACACTCTGCCCTTTCTCTCTGCATGCATCCAGGCAGCAGGATCCACAACTGCCTCCTGCTCCAGTGTGTCCTTATAAAGCACAGTGTGTTTCCTGCCTGCGCAGTGAGGCAAGTATCTCCTGAGGAACACAGCCCTTATAACCTGAGCAGTAATATCACTACATGCAGCCGCAGCTTCTTACTGGGGGACACTGGAATTGTGCTCATTTACCTTCCGACATGAAGCTGTAAAACTCCTCTGCAGGGCTGAGTGATGTACTAGATGAGCAGAGATATTGGGCTGTTAATGAAGCAGACCAGAGCAGCCTGGTAAAAACTTATATTATCTCAGATGACAGCAGACCTGTGGTGCTTTGGGCCCTCTGTCCGATCGATCGGGTCTTAGGTTTTGCTGGGGTCCACATAATTTTCCGAAAAGTATGCAGGTGCAGGCTGTCATTCCAACTCATCAGTCACACACCTGATGCTGCTGATCAAGGTCCGCAGCTAAGACCTGAACGCCCTGCTTCCCAAATCACGGCCCTCGAGGGACCAGAACAGCTGGTTTTCCACCCTCCCTTCACCTGAAAGTCAGGTGTGATTGTAGTCTGGCCAATCAGGAGCAGTAATTATTCACTTAATTGTCTGGAAAGAAAAAAACCTGGACTGGATTTCGATTTGAGGGTCAGATTTTGGGGATCCCTGCTGGAGGGGTTGATTAGTTAGATCCAGGTGTGAAACTGCTTGCTCGGAGTGAAAATCGCGTGCACTCACCTTTTCTGGATGAGACTGCATACCCCTGGTGTTGTGAGTCCAGAGAACTGAAGATATGGGTTTGCCAATGTGGGAAATGAATGGTGTAATTGATCATTTGAGTTTAGCATTCTGAAAAAGTTTTTTTTTTTTCTGTGTGATCACAAGGCATGTTGCCGATAAAAATTTTTGCTAGTGCAAAGAGTTTTGTGGAGAATAGTTAGCAGTTGTGAAATATTTGTGTAAGATGAGCTAAATGTAGATCAGGGCGTGTTCACTGTATTTCAGGGCGCAGTTACTGTGTGTGTGGAGCTGAGCAGAAACTGGGTAAGTCTGCACCACCCCCTAAATACAGGGCAATAATCTAGCCTTGTTATTTCAGTGGATTTTACGGCAATATTTCTGTGCAGTTTATATGATTGTGCAATTTTAAATAATCCATGGCAGGCCCAGTGCATTCTGCAGCCCTATTTAGAGACTAAATTCACACACCTGGTCTTTGAGATTAGAAATTTTAGCAAAGATGCAGCAAAGATTTGATTTGAGCTTCTTTGAGTTGAATTTAAAACTCTTTAAGATGGTTATAGCTGGTATGCGGCAGGACAGAACTGGTTGAGTAAGCTGTCGGTCAAATTGTTGCGGACGAGCTAACAGCATAGGCTGGTCATCTGGCGAACAGCTAATTGGGAATATGCTAAAAGCGTCAAAAACACAGCTTAAACCAGTTTAGACTGGTTGAGGCCGGACTTTTCAGCAGGGAAGTTATGTCTCGTCCCTGTTGGGGCGTGTGCGTCATATTTACAGGGCCTGAGTCCCACGGTCCCCTCAGGTGGCGCTGTGCCTCTCCTGAGGAAGCCGCAGGTCTGGGCCCTGACTCACCCTCGCTAACAATAACGTGCTGTGAGTCAGAGCCGGCTGTGCCACGATTTCCGATCCATCAAATCTGGGGCCCGCAGGAGCGAGGACATGACATGAGCGGGGAACTCATGGCCGACACTCTCAGAAATAAAGGTACAGCTTACATCCGCCACACCGAGGAACACTTCTGTTCTCCTCTCTTCAAAAATGTACTGCGGGTGGGGCGGTGGTCTTACGGGCAGCACTGTTGCTGCACCATGTGGAGTTCGCATCTTGTCCCCTCAGTTTGATTGAGCTACCTGCGGGTCTCCCAAGGGCCTCCTGCTGGTCAGACTAACCGCAGGTCAGACAAACTTTGTGCGCCCTGTGATGGCTTGACACACAGCCCAGGGTGAGTACCTGCATCTCTCCAATTGCATGCTGGGATAGACTCCAGTTGCCAAACCCTGAACAGGAGCGAGGAGATTAAATAATTAGTTGATAGATGGATGGAAAATGTAAACGGAAAGTTACAACCACATTATTTGGATTCCAACAAGCATCCGGTACAAGCAATAAATGCACTGTCACAGGGGACGGATGAAAGACCAGTTGCACCCCTGAAAAATGGTTTAACAGTCACTTTGAAGAATCTAAACTGCAAAAAGCATGTACTGTACTCTGATGATTCCTGATTAGCAGTATGTGTCTGCTTAGTGGAGGTCTAAACAGCCACACTTTGCTGAGTAAAACTTCAAAATAAGGATATTAACAAAGGTCCAATGGGGCCAAATAGTAGTGCCTGAATTGCAGGTTCTTCGCTCACGAAAACAGTAACAAAGTTTAAGGGACAAAGTGGAACTGTGTCAGAAATTATTATTACATATCGCACAAACACCAAAAACAGCTACAGTGAAAAAAAGAGCTGTGCTCAAGAGTCGAAGCTCTCGGACAGGGATAGACAGACACTTGGTAAGACAGCTGCTAATAATCACAGATCTACTGCTCTAAAATCACAACAAAATTGAATCAATCCACATCTGTATCAGTCTAAACAAAAACAGTAAATTATGAGCTTCAAAAAGCTGGTATTTATGGCCATGTCTCTGATGATTTGATGTGGTGTGTGTGCAATTGTGTGTGGTATGATTTGACAGCCTCCTGTATTACTGAAATCGCAGCGAGAGGTAAAATCTAATGTAGCCTTTGGCACGACCCCAGTGAAAGGCTTTGTACCTTTAACATGTATGTGCTATTTCTGACAGTCAAAACAAAAGGTGAAAGGAGGTGGATGGTGCTTAGGGACGTGAGGGCAGAGGATAGAGACTGAATGAGAGTGACAGAAGGAGAGAGGGGTGAGAGGAGAAGAAGAGTAGGTCCTGTCAGTGTCTATCTAATTCTCTCGCTTAGTTTAACACACAGAACCCGGCAGACGGGCGTACGGATGCAGAATGTCAGTCCGCTGACCTCTTTTTGAAGCCTGGAAAAATCTGCTACATGTGCATGTGTTTGCATGAGTGCGTTTATGCATGTGAGTGACTGTGTGTACACATCTCTATGTGAATCTGTGCGTGATTGCGTGCATGAGTGTGTCCTTATGAATCTGTGTGTGATTGCGTGCATGAGTGTGTCCTTGCGAATCTGTGTGCGTACGCAACGAGTGTGTCGTTGTGAATCTGTGTGAGCCAGAGCGTTTGTCCACACTAATGTGACACTGCAGCTGCAGCGCCATACTCTGATACTCTGTCGCTGTTTAAGTCCCCAGAGGTGAGGCTGTGTTGCCCTCAATGAGGAGCGCGCGCACACACACACACACACACACACACACACACACAATCCTGCCACAGTTTGTTGTTGTGCTCACTGAGAGCCCATGTTTCTCCTCTCTGAGAGGGTGCTGTGACATTGCTGCAGTGTTATTGAAACTTTGGGCATTATTTCGGATCCCTCCCAGGGGCCGGCCGTGTCCCCGAATGCCAGTGTCAAGCAGGACGCGCCTCGCGGCGGAGCTGCCTGTTCTGTGCAGCTGTGCGACCCCAACAGCGCCGCGGGAATTAGCATTAGCACTAGCCATGTGCGCTCTGGGGGGGGGGGGGGGCAACGGTTATCTGCCTGCTGGAGAATATAAGTTATATTTAGCAAGTCCAACTACAATGTAACATACAATAATGCAGTTACACAGCATGTTGTGATGTGTAGTAATTTGGCAATATAGTGTGTAACATAAAGTTATGCCACAATGCACCATTTTTTAACATACAGTATTACAATAAAGCAGTGTTTGTAAGAAACATTTATGTGGTAATGTACTATGCTGTAATGCAGTGCATTGTCATGTACAATAATTTGGTAATGCAGTGCATTCAAATGTTCAGTAATGCGGTAATGCAGTGTGTAATGTACAGTAATGCGGCAATGCAGCATGTTGTGACATACCGTAATGCAGAATTACAATGTGTTGCACAACATAGAATACAGTAATGCGGTGATGCAGTGTTTGTAACAACTGAGGTGCAGAAATGCAATTTGTTGTTATGAGCAGTAATGCAGTGCATTGCAATGTATGGTAATTCTATGCGTTGTATCATACAGCAATGTGCCAATATGGTGTGTTGTAAAACATGGTAATGAGGTAATGCAGTTTGTTACGCTCCATATAAAATGCTCCACAAACTTCTAACACTGAGGTGGTAGTTTACGGTGAGAGATGAGCTGAAACATGGTTAACTGGTTGTTGCCTGTTTTTAAATTCTTTTCCAGAGTGTGAACCTTTCTGCCACAGGGGTCTGTCCTTCCCCTCCTGTTCCCTATATTACCACACTCCTCACAACAACACCAAACGCTCCAGCTTTTTATAAACACGCCAAAGACATCACACAGCCAAACACTCAAGCCGGGAGCTCATGAATAAAACATGTCAGCTGGAACAAGCCGAGAGAGTGAGAGCGAGAGAGAGAGAGGGAAAGTGTTAGAGAGAGAGAGAGGGGGGATGTCTGTATATGCGTGGGCAGAGTGATAATAGTAAAATATTCAGTGATTCTCACAAATTTATATGTGTGAAAAATGCTATTTTATTCCATTAATGTAAAATGCACTTCAGTGGAGTTCTGATGTGGAACAGAAAATTTGCTCATGACGTTGTTGGGAGAGTTAAATGGAAGAGTTGAACATGAAGAGTAAACTGCCACTGTATTCTAATACAGAGCAAACTGTTGTCTTCCATATTTCAGTTCTGTATTACACCATAGAGCACTAATAAGGACACATTCACTACAGTCCAAGCCCTGCGCTGAATTTTGCACAGTTACAGAGATTTCACCCAGAAGTTGCTAAATAATGCACACTTAGACAGACGAGGCCTTCTCAGTGATCAGTTATGCGTGATCGTTATGCATATGCAGCCTGAAAGATGGAGGGAGAGAGTTCATGAGTGAATGAACGAGGAAATAAGTGCCAGAGTGAATGCAGGAGTGAGTGAATGTGGAAGAGAAGGAATGAATAAGTGATTGAGGAAGAGCGAGTGACTGAGAGAGGGAGGGAGAGTGGATTAGTCAGTGAGAGAATTAGTAAGGACGAGAGCGTGAATGAGTGAGAGAGCTTGAGTGTGGGACAGAGCGTATGGGAGAACACAGGAGTGTGTGTGTGTGCGTGTGTGTGTGTGTTTGTGTATGTGTGCACGTGCGTGCGTGTGTGTGTGTGTGTGTGCAGCTCACACAAGCACGCGTCTGCACATGTGAACCTACGCCTGTGGCATCGTTACGGCCTCTTCTGTTACAGTTGTCAGACCTAAGGACGTATTCTCCCTCTGGCTGTCACGATCAAATTAATTTATATCGCTTTATGGAAACAGGCTGTACGAACACTAGACAAACCGCTAACCAATGCGATAGGCCTGCTCACAGGCTAATAGCAACCCTGGAGCAGTTCCAATCTTGAAGGCTAACACCAACGCTAGCAAGATCAATCATGAATGTGCAAATCCACAGTATAGTGCTAACGTAATGACAAAATTATTAAGAAAACAGGCATTACGTGTGATGCATGATAAATGATAAGGGAATCCAAAAAATGTGTAGAATTTTACACTGCAAAGAATGATAAGATAAAAATACTAGGTAAGATAAATTTACTTATTTTAAGACTTAAAAAGACACTTATTTCTATAACCATTTTTTTCTTAGTAAAGTCAAAAAACTTTTTTTTTTTTTAAAACAAGTAATTTTTACTAGCTTGCCAATTGACAAGTAAGTAAAAAATTCCTTTGTCAACAAGAAAATTTTTTTGTTAGTAACTTGTTTTAAGAAAAATGGTTTTAGAAAACAAGTTTAAGTCTTAAAAATAAGTAAATTGTAAAATTTACCTAGTATTTTTATCTTATCATTTTTTGCAGTGTACCATCAATATCAGCTCTCACACGGAATCCGCCTAACCTTATGAAAAATTACTACAGTTCTAAGCTATACTTATCCTATAGTACTTTGTAAATGGATGGCATTTTCGTCACCATAGTGTAGCGTTACTATAGTGATGCTATAGTTATTCAAACTACAGCAATACAGTTGTGTGGACTATTGTATATAATGGTACTGACGGTAGTACTATAGTTACCATATGATGGCTACAGTACTACCCCAGTTATACCATGCAAACTATAGCGCTACTATATTTATGCCAAAAAAAATACTATAGCATTACTAAGAAATTACTATAAGATGTTTTCAAAACGTTGTATAACACCCGGAGGCATTATTACCTCCATCCATCCATTCATCCATCCATCCATCCATCCATCCATTCATCCATCCATCCATCCATCCATTTTCAGCCGCGTATCCGGTGTTGGGTCGCAGGAGGTAGCAGACTGAGCGAAGTAGCTCGGCTCGGGCATCCCCGTCCCCTGCTACCTCCTCCAACCCTAATTATAACTCCCCAGCTGGCATTTTAACGTTTTTTCACTGTTGAATCAACGTCATGGATCATAGTTGAATCACTGTTTAATTATGATTTGATTCTGAAAGATGAATCAACGTTGATTTCGCAACGTTCTTTCAACGTTGGGCATGAGTACCATTCACAACCTCCACTTTTTTGGGGTTTTTTTTCTTTTTTTTGGCCAGAACGATTTTAAAAGGGGGCACAAATATTTTTGGGGGGTTTTTATGAGTGAAAAGGGGGTTTAGAATGATGGGGGAAAATTTTAAAAGGAAGGGGTAGATGCGATGCAAGGAAAAAATTTTTTTGCGGTAATTCCAGTTTCCACCACCGTGCTCTACCCTCGTGACATTCACTCTGTGTACGATCTCTCCAACTTCTTCTGACCTTCTTTCCCCCCCCTACATGGATGAGACTGTGAACAAAGGTTTACATGTTAAGTTAGACATTACATTAGTGTCTGCAGCAGGATTCAAATCTGGGAACCTGTGGACAAAGCAATTTCAAACACACCATACCCTGTGGGCTTAACCACTACACCAACTGAGTTTGTTGCCAGCTCAGCGCATCAGTTTCCATCCATCGCTGAAGGGTGAAAGACAACCAAAAGTGTGTATATATATATATATATAGAATAAAAGAAATAATATATTCATTTATTTTTCTTTCTTTTATTTATTGTTGTCAATGAGGAGACGTCATGTGAATATCCATTTTGATGTGTTTCATGCAGGTGAGTCGGCTGATCCATCGATCCTGGGTAGAATAATTTGAGCAGAACAAACCATTGTTTGTGGCTGAGTTGGGTGAAGGTTACGGTTAGGGACAGGGATAGGGATAGCATTCCTTATGAGTTGGGTTAAGGTTAGGTACAGGGATAGGGATAGCGTTCCCTATGAGTTGGGTTAAGGTTAGGGTTAGGGATAGGGATAGCGTTCCCTATAAGTTGGGTTAAAGTTAGGGTTAGGCACAGGGATAGGGATAGCATTCCTTATGAGTTGGGTTAAGGTTAGGTATAGGGATAGGGATAGCATTCCTTATGAGTTGGGTTAAGGTTAGGGTTAGGGATAGGGATAGCGTTCCCTATAAGTTGGGTTAAAGTTAGGGTTAGGCACAGGGATAGGGATAGCATTCCTTATGAGTTGGGTTAAGGTTAGGTATAGGGATAAGGATAGCATTCCTTATGAGTTGGGTTAAGGTTAGGCACAGGCATAGGGATAGGGATAGCATTCCCTATGAGTTGGGTTAAGGTTAGGTCAACAGTGTCATGGCTGCCACCTTTATAGGCTTGCAGCATGTATAGACGCTCTAGAAATTAAAGTGTAAATTCTCTTAACTGGATGTGCGCTCGACATTTTTCCACACCCGAATATTTCACTTGGTATTTAAACATTAAGGTAAGCCGAAAAAGTAGTGATTTTTTTCGATTTTGCTGGAGGTTGTGTGTGGTACTCTTATCCAACGTTGTTTCAATGTTGTTTCAACATTGAAACAAATCTTGTTCAAATTTCAGTGTTGATTTGAGATCATTTTGTTAACCTTTTTACAACCATCAGAGTTAAACTTTGTTTCTATAGCGTTTCAACGTTGAAACGACAACTGACATAATTTCAACCATATTTCTACGTTGAAGGTCGGTCGTGTGCCGGCTGGGTCTTAGTTCAGTAAATTCATTCTGCAGCTCAAGCAGAGTCAGGCCAACAAACAGTTAACAGCCTAATTAGTATTCAGTTTGACCCTGAGCCATTGATAAGGAGTGTAAATAGAAGGCTGACGTGTATGTGCCGCAAATATCCACAAATAATTCCCTTAAATCGCACATAAATAGTACGTGCACTCTCATGCTATTTGCGCGATAAAACAGTTCATAAAAATGAATGCGCAGGAATTCGTACAGTATTTTCATAATGCATACCCTTTACACCAGTATGTCGATATATCACTTTTTGACGTAAAAATATTGCAGCAAGAAATTCATGCCCTTATGAAAAATTACTATAGTTCCAAGCTATAGTTATCCAATAGTAGATGGATGATATTTCCGCCACCATAGTGTAGTAGCCTATTAGTGATACTATAGATATTCAAACCTCAGCAATACAGTGGTTTGAACTATATTAATATCATGGTACTGTTGACTGTGGTAATACTATAGTTATAATGTGATGGCTATAGTACTACTCTAGTTATACAATGCAAACTAAAGTTATACTATAGTTATGCCAAAAAAAAAAAAAAAAAACAGAGTATTATTGTGAAACACCTATAGTAGGCCTATATTTTCATAAGGGCAGGCGTGAACTGCATGTGGCAATTGTACGGAGTTTGACATTTCGCTCATAATACCACGTATATTTCATTCCGTCGCCTCGTCTTTGATTTTGAGTGGGGTGCAAACTAATTAAATCCATGCTGCCAGGTTTGGCAGTAATTGCTGGACACTTGGGCGGTGAGTCAGTTGGAAGCGGTGGTCTGGCACGCAGCGCTACTGCCCTGGACGACCAACTAAACAGCTAAAACACAGCGCTATGACTGGACCGTACAGACGAGCTCACGACTGCTATAGTGTCGTATGTAACCTGACCGCTGATTGTAATGGTGGGTTCGCCATGATTTCACCGAAGTCACGGTTTTTAACTTTGCGTGAGCTGTCAACATGCGATGACTCTAAGCCGCCCACCATCAAAAGTAAACATTGGATTCTTGGCCCATGAAATCCAAGGCCACTTATTCAGTCAAACACACTGACATTGATTAGCATCTATTTAGAGCAGGCTGTTGTTGTGGAAGTGGAGATTGGCTCAGTCATAATAATTACTTACGCATTCGGCTTGTCATGCTCGTCGCATGCAGCGTTATGTAAAGCACTGTTTATTGAGAGCTGGATCAAAATACATCTCATTCGCTCTACATTAACAGACCGCATACTTAAAATCTGTTATAATCAGAGGCTGTGACTCTTAGCTGTAACCTCAATAGTTTTGTGCTGGAGCAGGTTAAGCTTGAGCACATTTATACTGGACACTGCATTTAATAATTAAGGCATTGCATTTAAAAATGCATAACATTTGGTTAAAAATAGCACGGAAAAAAAGTTACGTGCAGTAAAAAGCAGGGGGAGGAAATCAAGGTTTTGGAATAAACCTATCCAGTATTTCTTGCTCCAGTCAGCTGGATTTGCTTATTACCTCCACTGAGGAGATTATGTGTTTGGTTGTGTTTTCTGGTCAGTTATGGATTATGAATTATGGAAAGATTACAGGCCCTATTTTCATGAAACTTGGTGTAATAGTGTTGTTTAGGCCCAGGGAGAACCCATTAAATTTTGGAGCGGATCAAATCATGGGGACGGAAACAAATTATTTTTCTCTCGTTAGCATTGCATGATTGGGCATTTGGCCACCGAGGAGGAACAATTGACATACATCTGAAAATCCAGTAGATGGCAGTAAAATTCAACAGAGACAAAACATACCAAATTGTAGAAATGTGCTGGATGCGTTTGCTTATTTTTTTGTCGGATAAGACTGGACGATTTGCCTGGGCCAATAGTGCCACTCTAGTCATGAGTGCGATTCTGCTGTCTGGAGGAGAAGTGAACAGAGTTAAATCAGCTTGAAATGTTCATGGGAGCAGGAAATAAATGGAAGGGCTTGTTATTTTCAGATTCCCGCATTAAAACCTTGGGTTACAATGAACTTCAAAAGTTTTCCCTGAAACAATTAAGAGTCAAAATGGTGCAGGCAGACCTGCTAGCGTTCTTACCATTTATAGACTATACAGAAATGGTCTCAACTGGGATTACAGTCAGTTAGTGCCTGAACTGTGCATTGTCATCTCATGCAGTGCTTATGGGCATTTACGTGCGCAATGACAGCAATTTATTTAGCTCCTGTCTTCTCAGAGAACCTAAAAAGGCAAAGATATTGAACCAGAGGAGAAAGGGGAACTGCGACAGCCATATCAGCCCATTGCACTGTGCTGCAGCTCCCCTGGTGCTGCCAGCTGGGGTTATTAATACCCAGCCTGCATTTGAGCTTCCTGCGCAGGTAGCCAGGTGTGCTGTATGGGCTCTGGGCCAGTAATGGGTGATGTACTGGTGTGACCTGTGTTCCCATTTGCCTCTCACTGCATTTCTGCTCAAGCGAAAGTGCCCTGACTCAGCCCAGCAGAGTGAGGAGTGATGTCACAACTGAGCGATTAGAATGTTCTTACTTGGAACATTCTAACGCTGATGTAACAATCTCCACTGGCAACTGGAAAGAATGGAATTCTAGAACAGTGAGTAACTTCAAATAAAAAAAAAATAAAAAACATGAAAAGGCTAGTTTTCAAATGCCCTTGTGATGCAGTATAGCCCTAAAGGCTTAAACAGAGAGTACAAAATTTTAATGAAATATACACAAGGGATTGCTGTGGGTATTGAGTTAATGTTTTAAATAAATTTTTTTTTTGTACCAAGGATTTCATTACTGGATCAGATGACATTTAGCACTCACATTTCCCATGTCTATTCTGGGGCCTTCACAGTCCCATACTGCTTTTGTGCGGCCTCTTTTCTTTAGCTATGCAATCAAAGCTGACACATGCTTGGGCTGAACATACAAACTCCAGAACTTTGAGCGGCTGTGTGAATCACATTCGCACGTATTACCTAGGGCCCCCAAAGGCAGGTGCAAATGAGGCCCTCGTAGGTGCCATGTGCAGAAAGATAAAAACACAACCTCTCTTATCATTTTGTGGGCACAATTTGTACTGTGATATCCCTGAGTGGAGCTGACAGATGGGCCGACTGAGAGAACGCTGCACAGTGTGCTGAGGTTAAGACTGCTTTATCAGCCTGGATCTGCGGCTCTGCACCAGCCGCTTGCACGTTCCACAGGGAGCGCCGCTCAGCCACACAGACACAGCTGTCTGCAGTTCCTTACAGCACAGAACAATGCATTTTGCCCTCCCTGACAAGTGGAAATAAGTCCACACATTTAAAGTGCGAAATAGTCATACCGTACTGTGCTAACGGTAGTGAAGCACAGCAATGGCTTTATCCATAGATTTCAACAAATAATAACCACTAATTTAAATATTCAACCCTTTTCAGCTGCAAGATCAAAAATACATGATTAGAATTTTCTCAGTTGAACATTCTGTTGCAGATGTACTGATTTCTGTGGAAAAATGATAATGATTGAGTTCTAGATCGTCTTTTTAGAAAAAGCCGTCTTCATATCCTAGTCTGTTTGGAGTTAAAGTCCAAACGGCTATGCCATGATCTTTCTGCACTCCAAGGTGGACAGAGTACAGGTGTATCTACAGGTGTGGAGTGTCCATCCATCTACTACCAAACCCCATCCGACGCAGTCAGGATCACTGGAGCCTATCCCAGCATGCAGTGGGAGAAGAGGCAGGGACACACCCAGGGCAGCTCACCCATCCATCACAGGGCGCACACACTATTCGCACACCATTCACTCACACACTCATACCTACAGGCTATTTAGAGTCTCCAATTAACCTGACATGCATGTCTTTGGTCTGTGGGACGAGACCAGGGTATCTGGAAAAAAACCCATGCAAACACGGTGAGAACATGCTTACGGCACTACCATCTGCCTCTAATTTAATTTTCAAAATAAGTTGAACATGTGATGATAAACACACAGCTATGATCTTACTATCACCAGCTCCATAAAGCCCTAAAAAGTGAAATGAAAAATTTCAGTTCACTAAAATTCATAAGGCAGCGTGGACTCTATTTTTATTGTTTTATCTTAACACTCTCTGCAGTAAATTATTGTAGACAGAAATTTCTTTTGATAATGTTGGTAATCACAGCTATTTTTATACACAGTGACTGTCCAAATACTAATGGACTGCATTATAACAGATGAGTAACGACGCGTCCAGTAATTCTAATTTTTGCGTGTCAGGGAGTTGGGGAAAAAACGCTTTCATACTGAATAGTTGAAATTATTGAATATGAATGATCATTAATGGGTTTATACTAAAATAATTACCTCAATCTTTGTAATAACCGAAATGAAGATACTTTTAAGCGGAAAATTAAGATGGGAAACGGAGTTGTATGATTAAGAGGGTTTTGGAGATACACGCTTGGTAGAGCAACCTCCAGTTCCCATTTAAAACCAGATCTTTAAACTTGGTATCTGTCTCCCTCTAGTGGCCATAATGCGCTACTACTAAACCATTCTCACTATTCAAATTCATGCACTTCGGGTGTACGCGAGACTATTTCAGATCTCAGAGATATGAAAGTTTCGGTGTTTTCGTATTTATATTAGAATTTTTGGGTTGACTACCCATTAAAGCCCCAGCAGTTTCCCGGGCTTTGATTTGACGGAGAAATAAAAATGGGTTCTCAGCTGCCGTGTCTGGTTAGTTAAAAGTTTTAAGAAAACATACTCCCTGATTTCTGCAGGTGTAGTTGAAGCTTCAGTATCAAATTCTACCGCATGTCACTGCTCAGTACAGTAATAAAACTGGTGGATCACGTTTTGATGCTGTGGTCTCATTGTGCTTGTAAACTGTTAGCCTTAATCAACTAGCCTGAGGCTCAAAGCAGTGAAATAATACCCAATCCAAGTATTTGTCACCACAGGCATTTGCCTGACAAAATGTATTTCCATATATTATTAATTCCAAATAGGCCTATTATTATTGTACATGCAATTACGCAACAAAACGTAATTTACACTGAATGTAAATTAACTAATTTTACCCCTGGATACCAACCAAGATTTGCCCATGCCACCTGTTTCCAGGAGCAGTAGTAAAACTTTTCAGAGGTATTTGATCATTGAGTTTCACTAACTCCAACAATACTCATGTTTGGTCTCATTTGAAAGAGACTAAATCCACAAATGTCTTTATAAAAATTCCACAAAGCTCAGCTCGGCTCCTAAGAACATAAGGACATTATAATACATGAATGGCCAGTTTCACAAGGGACAATTTACCATTTCTCACACCTTCAGACATCCACTACTCCACCAATCAGCGCAGCTTGCTTTCATCACGAAGAAGGGGGATGCCTTCTCCCCTCTTTCAAACCACATAAAAATATGGGCCTTTCTTCTGTACATGGGCTTTTTCCAAACAAAAACCCAACACAGAGTTTTTGACATCTGTGCATTAGATTTGGGAGTTGATATCTGCCTTTTCCATTGAATGATGTGACTGTCATTTGGTACTGAACTTTGATTTTCACCTTTCTTGGAACAATTTCAGGAGGTAAAGCTTTGGTTTGGTGTTTTCTTTCTTTTCTTCTGTGATTGTTCATGTCTGTTTAATTCTTGTCTAAGGTCATAGACCCTCATCTGTAGACTTAGACGTTGTGTATTCTGTTGCAACTTTTATTAAATTTTCTTCTTTTGAATTGAACTCTGAGTTTACATTTGATCAAGGTTGATTCAACGGGTCGGTCTGCCTACCAACAAATTTGTTAATTTAATTGTTAATTAGTGTCTTTGATGGTAATTAATAAATTAAACTGAATAAATGTATTTTATATGTTGGATAATTGGGGGGTTTTGACAGTAGATGCACTTGTGTTTGGGACTCAGAGTGCCGAACATTAACTGAGGGCATCTAACTGCCAGGACTACTGGATTCAGAAATTTTACATGATTCAATTAAACTTCACTTCCCCTACACCACTGAACAGGGAATAGCTTTAAGCAATCCCAGAACGATGACAAACACAGGCTCTCGTCGCCATCACTGACAGAAAAATATGTGCACCATAAATGAAAAAGAATTGGATTGTACTGAACTTTAATCTGTGAGTCAAACTTATTTCTTGGCCCACAACTCCTGTTTCCTGTAAATTTACATACAGTACATCCACCCACATGTGAAGCTAAGATTTCTATATCTTTTCTAAACTATATGTTTTCTAATTTCAATTTTCTGAACCGAGTTTTATTGAGTCTTTAATGTCATTTTTTTTTTTCATGAAGAGGGGTGGTTAACGCACATCACCTTGTCCAGGAAATTGTTTTCTTCGGTGCAATGGCAATTCCCTTTGAATGGATTTCGAAAAGAAGAGAAAGTGAAGATCAGTGGTTGAAATAAATTTTTACCACTAATTCCTCAGCTATACAACTTCAGCCTTTAACTGTGTTCCCACCATTTCCTAGCACTGCTTACTGAACCCCGATTGGCCGGTCACAGCAGAGTGAATTTCAAGGGAGGGGAGCTTAAAGAGACAGGAGCCAAAGCAGCCCGTTTCAAGAAGAGTTAGCCTGAGGTGCTGCACACAGCCTATGCAGCTGTAACTACGCTTTTTGACCATAAAAACAAAACAAGTTGTAGTATGGATTAAAACCAGCAAAATAAGAGCCTATGTCTGAATCATTATTGCAGTGATTAATTTGTTTCATCTGGCAACAATTTTTTAATCCTGACTGATGCAGAGTGTAGCTTGTCATTCCTACACAATCATGTTGGAAGACGTATTCCATGGTCCTGAAAAAGATGTTCCTGGGTTTCAAGAGGGGCAAATCCTTGGCCTAAATCTAACAAAAAAAAAAACAACTAAGGAGATTGCTGAAATCACTGGAATTGGGTTAAGAACTGTCGAACACATTATGAGAACCTGAAAAGGATAGTGGGGAATTGTTCACTTTGCAGAAGAAATGGGTCAGAAAGAAATTATGAATGGTCATGATTGCAGATCACAAAAACACTTGGTGAAATCCCATCATAAAAAATCGACAGTGGAACTCCAGGCTATGTATAATTCTGAAAGCAAGAGCATTTTTTCGTGCACAATGTGACAAGAATTTACAGGATTGGGACTAAACAGCTGTGTGGCCACAAGAAAGCCACTTGTTAGTGAGGCTAATCTGGAAAAAACAACTTCAGTTTGCTAAGGAGCATAAAGACTGAACGGTGGAACAATGAAAAAAGATTATGCGGTCTAAGATTATGTGGTCTAATGAGGTCAGATTTACCCTATTCCTGAGCGACAGGTACGTCAGAGTAAGAAAGAAAGCCCACGAAGCGATGTACCCGTTACGCATGGTTCCCACTCAAGCCTCTGAAGGCAGTGTTATCATCTGGGGTTTCTTCAGTCAGTCAGGTCTGGGTTTATCAATGTTATGCAGCTATAAAATGAAGCTCTAGTGGAAGTTGAGTCAGGACGACACTCTTGAATGCTTAAACCTGTAGTTTCTTACGTGATTTTAACTACCTTCCTCTCCTTTCACGCATGCTCACTTGTAATTTCTTGCAGTCATTGTCTGGGGCTGTCGATAGACATGACAGCTGACCTAGCACCTGATCTCCTCTATCCAATAGTACTGCATCACAGTCACATTGTGCGTCTCGCTATAATTCTGCATCAGAGCACACAATGTGAGGAACATCGTGCTTGTTTTCAGGGCACAGTGCGTTCAAGCATGTGGGCAAAAATGCTTGTGATGCGTTTCTACTCCTCCCAGCAGGCTAATTAATTTAATAATCTGCCAAAGCCTGTGGGTGGCATTTACAATAGTGCAGTCACACGCCCATCAGCCTCCTCTATTACACATACATACCGAAGCACTGTAAGCACGGCACAGAAAAACTGAAAAACACGCTGAACCCACATTCATTGCTGTTGGGCGTCCTACAGATAGTTTGTTTATGACTATGTCTTCCATATTTTAAGTTCCATCCAATCACTGAGTTGTGGTGAGATGACTATGCACTGTCCCCAGTGGGTACTGTGAGTGGAGGTTAACTTAAATACAAGGTTGCTGGATATCACCACTGGCCACTATTGCATTCTCCAAAAAAGTTGCAAATCGTAGATACATTACTGGGAACTGTTTAAATCATATAAGTCAATATAAGCCTTGGTGTATACTATGGGTACTTTTGACAAACAAGCCATATAGCTGGTTCAGGAAATCTTTCATGAATCTGAACTAGATAACTCGGTCGCCACAGGGACCGAGTTGTGCATCTCCCCGATCCCCGAATTTCGGACAAAATGGCCGCCGGCAGCCATATTGGACGTCCAAAATTGCCGAAAATCGGTCTTGAGCATTGTCAAATAAATATCTTTGCCTGTGCAAAATTTAAAAAAATTCCTGAAATAATAGTTGCTTCCAGAGTCCGGAACAGAAAATCTCTGCGGGCGCGGCAGGGGCCCAGGAATTAAACCACTGTATCTCCCGACTATTGTCGTCGGGGAGATACAATTACTGAGTTCCCTGATAATAGCTCCGAGTCAGACCTGGAGCAGCACTTGTGCCTTCAGTCCTTGTATCAAATTTGTTAGGATGTCAGGTTTCTGGTGCAGTTATTGAGCTAACTCAGCCATGTTGTTTGGAGAAATAGGGTCCTGGACTTTAAAAATAGGGATTAGCAGTATCAGATAGGCAACCATCTGTATGCCTATGTGATTTGCACAAAGAAAATAACCATTTTATATTATATTTATATTTTTAGCTGTAATTATTTAGATTATGGGCAATATGCACCCCCCCCCCCAAAAGAAAAAGTAAAAAAGTATATGGCAGATTGTGTCGATACCTTTTCATTTGACAACTATGTTACACTCATTTTACCCTTTGGCGACTTACAAAAAGAGCTATTTTAACTCTCCTATTATGTTCAAATTAATAAATCATTTTTGGTTTGAGGTCAGTTTGATCCCCGCAATGTGAAGCTACATAAGATGTTTGTAACTGAAAGTGTTACCCAATCTCCTCTCAGCTCATTTATGCCCTTCCACTGACTATTTTAATAGCCAAGTAAATAAAACACGACTCCCCCATCCTCCCCTTATACATCAAGCATCGGTTTTACATGATTACAGCAAAATGAATTAGACCAAATGTGAAATGAATGAGAAATTAATTTGAACATGTCCCCAATCTTGGGCAACACAACAAAAACTAGATGAAAATGATGGTTTTATGGAATAATTGATCCTGGGGTCAGAATGACCCAAACAATGCACTGATGCCATGTGTACTGAACATTTTTTTTTTTTTTTTTTGAGTTAAATAATGCGCCATATCGCAAAGCTCAAAACATCTCAAACGGTTTTTTTTTTTTTTTTTTGGTTTGTTTTTAACATGGCGATGAGTTCACTAGTTCACTTCACTCAAATGGCCCCCACAGTCACCAGATCTCAATTCAACAGAGCACCTTTGGGAACGGGAGATTCGCATCAACGTTGTTACTTACTGAACCTCTGTCATGAGAAATTAAGGCAATTCTGAAGGCAAAAGGAGGTCGAATCTGTTACTATCACAGTGTACTATACTAACCAGGCCGTCATTAATAGGCGGAAGAAACCAGTGGTCGGGGTGGACGATTTGAAGCGCGGCGCTTAAGATGCTACTAAAAAGGTACCCCAAGTCAGAGGATAAAAGGACATCTTGAAACCTGAGAGACAGCGATGCAATATCCGAAACTCGTTTTTTCGCCCTCCTCTTTACAAATTCACATATCACCCTCGCCTCAATAGGCTATTTGTCTCGTCGTCACCGAGGTCACCGCGTTGGTCACTTGAGAATGGAGGTATTGCTCGCATCTTTGCAGGATCGCCAGAAACACAGCTACTTTACTCAAACAAAGCACCTATCAAATTGCTGGTAAATATCAGTTATCCTATTGCTGCCGTTACAATTTCTTTCTAGTTTTGCTTGAATATGGTCCCGATACACAGCCCCGACTCTTTTACGTATCAGCAGTTCTCGGAATGCATTTCGTTCTGGATCTTACTCGATCACACAGCACTGGTTGACTGCGATCCATAAATGGAATGCGTCTCGATTCGGGTGACGTATTGTTCCTCGTCGAGCTTTATACGTCACTGTTTAAAGGGCTTGTGGGATTTTCCACAGGAAAAGGGCGTCGAGTGCTTCTAGTGAGAAAATCGCCCGTCAGCAGATATGACTGAAACCATGGCAACTTCGGCTACAGCAATACAGACGCTATTCTATCATAGTATGTTAGCAGTACTCTGCTAGGTAATCCAGTAAAATCGCTAACCTTGTCAACGCGCCGGCCTTGACATTTCCGATAAAGAGAAATGTTTTAATCAGTGAGCTATAGGAGTATGCACTCTCTGGGCCAGCACTTACTCAGTCCGCTTGAAATCACGTTTTATTGTGCAGTTCAGAAGTATCGATAAGTCACCTTTGCACTTCATTCTGTCTCCAACAAATTTCAGTAAACATCCCGGAGGAACAGGCTACTAGACTCACGCCGTATTGCTGTTTGTTCAGGCCGTCCACCATTGAAGCACGTCCACTACGCACTCCACGCATAGATCTTCCGCAAACAGGAATACAAAACAACAACAAATAATAATAATAATAATAATAATTATTATTATTATTATTATTATTTGGGGATGTGTTCAACCGAAACCGTTTAGTAGTCGCCTGCTTCACCCGCATTTTTAAAGAGTTATGTACATTATTATTATTATTATTATTATTATTATTCGATCAATTGTGCTATCATTGAACCAATTATTATTTATAGGCGCAATAACGTGGAATGAAAACACCAAGTTTCGGCTTGATTTAAAATTAGATCGCCAATCAGACCATTAAGTGTCCAATATTCTAGAGTTAGAGATCCTCTCAACCAAGAATAAACGGGTAGCTAAATTATCCACTCTAAAATACGCAAAGTTTATTGATTTTATAAAAATGAAAAGCATCATCACAGTTCTTCGAAAAGCTACAGGTAAAACGCATACTCTATTCAGCCCTATATTAATAGCAGGTCTAAAATAGGAAGCTACACTTCATGCAGGTCTGGCCTTCAAAATTCCAACAAATTAGCCCCCAATTTACATTCCATCGCGATTTTTTTTCTGGTAAGTTTACCAAACAGGATTTTAAGAACTGTGCTCACACTCGCTATTAAACTATTTACTATGTTGGCTACACCGTAGCTTACACTATCTCATTTCCCGCAGGGCAAGAAAAAAAAAAAAAAACAGCTGCACCCACCCAAGTTTTCCGACGTCATTTTCTCAACTTGGACAAACGGAAGCGTATTTGCATACATACCAGAGAGCTCAATTTTTTTTCCTCTCTCCACACTGCAAGCCAATCAAAATATACGTTTTAATACATTGTGGAAACAAAAGACGCTGATTGGTCAAATTCCCTATCAATCGATGACGTAGCCGTAAATGTCACCACTATGTTCCACTAAATAAAATAAGGTGCAATTCTAACTGAGTTCAGTCACGTACTGCACGACGGGCCACACATTGGTGCTCAGCTTGTTATTACCCTGTAAAAGGACACTTCAGCGTCGGCCTTTGGTATTTTCAGCTTCTCACACTTGATATAATTGGAATTCCTTATCCAAGACATCATTCGTAGAACTACAGCGGCGCAAGTTCATTGTCGATTCAGAGGATTTTTGCTCGGACTTACAGTGCAACATTAATTACTGAGCAACTAGCCAAAAGCTTGCTCCAAATTTGTGATTCAATTTTCACCCGTTTGGCAACTGCACCTAATCACTGTGACAAAGCATATTTGAAGCGGATACTGAACCACGGCTACACCGAAACTGAGATGGGCCCAGAAGTAACAGCGGCAGCAGGCTTTGTGTCCAGCTTGTTGAGAGCCAGGGGATTCCTCAGCGAGCAACAGCTGCAGATCTTTAGCGAATGCCTCCAGCAAGCACTTTCGGGTGGGTATATTTACACATCTATCGATTATCACTTCACATCACAGCAATTTCACTTGAACAATATGTGACCGAGCGTATATCAGCAACCCTTCCGTTTCCCTGTTTTATTAGCGGTTATGCTGCTTTCACAGCGGACGCGAAACGAATTTTTCACACGACAGATTATATTCAAAGTCAACGCAAAGATGCGAATACACGCGTTTTGGCATTGACTTTGAATGTAATCTGTCGTGCGAAAAATTGGTTCCGCGTCCTGTGTGAAAGCAGCTTTAGAAGCCTTTGTTTTAGGCGGTTGAACGGGTTCTGCTAGCGTACCCAATGGCGGAGCTGGCTCAGGGTAACTTCCTATTTGTCTGTCAATGATCTTGTTCCTTAAGCTAACTTAGCCAGCTGGCTAACTTTGTTGTTCGAGATGGGCGCGGAAATCAAAAGTATGTTAACAAATTTTGTATTTATCTTTCAGAACACTACAAACATCATTGGTTTCCAGAGAAGCCGCAGAAAGGCTCTGGGTATCGATGCATCCGCATCAATCACGAAATGGACCCCATCTTTAGCAAAGTGGCCCACCGAATTGGACTGAACAGCCATCAACTGTACCAGCTCTTGCCTAGGGAGTTGACGTTGTGGGTGGATCCGTACGAAGTGTCTTATCGCATCGGCGAAGACGGTTCCATATGCGTCCTGTACGAGGCCGAAGTCGAGGTCCCCCGGTCGGAAATCAGCAGTGGTTCCGCCGCACTGCACTGCAAGAACCACTTTCTACTGGGCCGCACCAGCCCTCCTAAAAACTACCTGATGACCGTTTCGAGTTAAATGTGTCCGGTGGATTGGGGCATTAGACGGGCAATGCGAGCTTCAGCGACGAGGGCAAACTTCAGCCAATGATCACCTTCAATTGATTTATTTCCTTATTTGTCCGACTCGGGTAGCCAAATTTGTTTAAATGTGTTTTCCCCCACAAACTATTTATTGATTTATTATCGCAGCTTTTGCTGTTGCTCCCTTTTAGAAATGATCTGTGAAGGAAAATTCCAGAAGCACTGTGTGCTTCCTTGTTGGGCAAGTTACTTTCGTCCTAGTGCCTTTGGGATTGTCTTAGCACTGACTACATTTTCACTGCCTGTGTGTCAGCCCTGTATTGACATTCAACGTGAAATTTAATCTGCAACGCACTGAGGAATTTCTCGCACACTTCAGTGAGAAAGGGTATGCATTTCCGATTAGGTGCAATAGTGATGTTTATGAAATGCAGCTTTTCTTCAGTGAAGGTTAATTGTCAATGTCCCCTGAGTAACTGGAAACAATGTGGCCTTTTGGACACTGACAATTGAATGGGTTGCAACAAAAACATAAAAGAATGGATGCACTACTCTAATGGAACCAGGTATTTTGCAACCTAAACAAAACCAAAAATCTGCCACTCCATTTTAATAAGCATTTTGTATATTCAGTATTTCCTCTTTTTAATTCTTAATTTGCATATGACTGCAATAAGATACCTGCCTTAAGCCAAGTCATGGCAATGTAAGTCGCTGCCAAATTAAGTTCTTTACCAGATTGAAAAAGCAAATCGTAATTCAGTCACAGTATTCAATCAGTTTGCACGCAGGAAATTTACTCGGGAATTATTGTTAAAATGTTTACTGATTTTCTGAAGATGCCTTTTGAATGTGAAAACTATCAAATTGTTTTCCCTGCGTAGGGAAAGTGGCCTAATTATCAAGGCCATATTATCAGGCGGGGTGGGGGGGTTGGGGGAATTGTCTCTGCTTTAGGAAGTGATGTAATTTGGTCTGATGAGTTCCCCTCTCGGGCTCCATTGCCTGTTTTGAACAAGCTGTGAGGTTGTGAATTCCTTGCCACCAAACTGACGGGTGCTCATCGCACTGCTTGAATTGGCTGCCTCCTCGGCGTGTAGCATTCTCAATGAGCTGTTGAGCAGCCGAAAATGTTTACCATTTGTTTTATTGTGAAATGTAGAATTTGTAAGCTAATTTGAGAGCACGGTATGCATTTAATGTACTTTGCTTTTTGTATGGAATTTGTGTACATATAGATAATTGTACGGTTTTGTACTTGACAATGTCATTTTTAAGATAATAAACTTTCATTACTTTGAAATCTATAACTTGCCATTTCAGCTTGAGAACTTTGTGGAAGGAATTTGGGTTGTAGCAGTGTTCACTCCCTTTTTTGTGGCCAGTCCAATTTGACGGACAATTTTTGTATATAGATCCTGTGGAATTTTATGAATGAAACTTGAGTCCTATGAGAGTGTAGATATTGCAGTCTGCTTTTTTTGGTATATCTGCATAAACAATGCCCAAATTACACTTACGGACGAGGTTGAATTTAGAGATGTACAGACACATACTGACATTGGATATCGTTCCAATATGGACTCGCATAGCTGGATTGCATGTCTGAGACATCGAGCAGCTCTGGTATCAGATGCCATTATTTAAATTTAAAAAGTAAATTTAAATCTATGTATTTGCTACACGTTGTTTTACAAAGTTGGTAAAGCAATGTTTTGGTCGAGCCCGATGTTGCCTTTCACAGAAGACAATGAGCCCAGTCTCTCTCACTGTGAGGCACACAGATATTTAAACGCTGGTATCGGCCGATACCCATAGCTTGGGTATTGATATCGAGCCTTAGTCTTTGTAAATCCCTATTTGAATATGCACATAACATTCTTCTGTGCTCTTGGTGCAATGCCATCTTTTAGTGTTCCTCTGTACGTCCCTATGATCAGTCGCAGGGATTTTCATATTTGAAATTGAAAAGCAAGATGGAATGCCACGGGATTTTGTTCATATCATCTCCAATAGGATCTGTTAAAATGCAGATCTGTATATTGATTTATAATAGTCTTTTTTTATTCTCAATACGTTGGAAAGTGCCATCCAGATGCTTAAACACTAAGACCACGATAATGGATCTAGACAAAGTTGATCCACAAAAGAAACTCCCGATTATCTGACATGGTGTCGGCATCAAGCTCACATTCAGATTTCAGTTGTTTTGAATTGTAAATATACAGCTGTCAGAAAAAGCATGATGACCTTGTTTATCACACAGCTTTGTGACTAACGAAAGTCATTACATTTAAAATGAGCAACTTTAATCTATTCCTACAAGTTTTCTGCTGTGTGTTCTGCAACTGGCTAAAACAAATGATTGTAAAAGTGCTAATATTCTGAGTAAAAAAAAAATTGATGTAGCTTGAATCATGACTTTCTAACAAAATCACATCATCCTGGCAAAGAATGCAGTACTGCGATATTTATGGAATATTTGACCATTTCTCTTAGAAAAGGTCAAACGTAAGTGGTAAAAAGTACGGGCAAAACTAGAAATATGAGTAGTGTTCTCTCCGGCACGTGTACGAGATGTGCCCAGTCTGTGTCTTAATGACTGTGTATAACTTGGACTGCCCATTTCAGTTTAATGTTCATGTCCAGAATGTAACAAAATGGCTTCCCTGGGCCATGGTGCAGGCGACCTCATGAGTCCCCGCGTTCCAAAATCTACAAAACAGGTCAATATGAGCAAGCATTTTCCTTTAATTTAGGCTTCTCTTATTTGTAGTACTTTTAACATAAATATTCAGCCCATTAAGACAATGTTCTCAATCAGTTGCATTTGTTTGTCTCAACTCAAAGGGGTTGGTCAATTTCACTTGTCAGCCAAGCAGTCACCAAAATAAACTGCTGAGGAATTTTTTTAAACCTTATTACAAGGCTGAAAGAGCAGTTATATATTTTTTTTTTGGAGTTTGTGTTTGTTGGTGTGAAATGTAGATGTGTGTGTGAGGTAGGAGTAGATGTATTACAGTCTGCCCCTGGTTTAGTGAACAAGAGAGCCTTTCAGTCGCGTGTAACTGGGGATATTAGTGTCCCATTGTCTCCTTCGTTGACTTCCTTTAGCCTCCCTGGTCGAATAAGGGAGACCGTTGATGCGGCAGCATATGCTGGACGTTATTCTGCTTGCGCTGTACGACTGTTAGGCGTCCATAACAGGAAACGCATCTGCCACTGTGGAGAGTACATGTACTGTGGCGTAATCGGTGCTGAACTCAGCAGTTTGGAAGGTTGTTATGTGCTCTTATCCACAGGCGTGTCTGTTTTCACGCTCGCTTTCACTGTGTTTACGGGAACGTGGGCGGGGTCATGTCCCGAGGCTGTCCTGCGTTCTGAAGTGCACGGCTTAATAGCTGGCTCTCGGCCAAGTCATAAATTCAAGCCAGAGGGTGGTCCCTGAACTTTTTAATTGCATTACCCAAAATAGAAATTTAGTGTATGGCAAAACAAAAAAATCTGCCGCGGGGTGTGTTTCAGTCTTGTAATGAGACTTAAAGTCTATTTACTTTTTCTCATGGCGATAGTATAGACTTGTTTCAAGTTGCTATTTACAGGAGACTTTTTGTTCATTTTTTTCAGGTAGAGAGTATTAACTTGTTTAAAGTTGCAGTTTGTGCGACAAGTTAGTTTCTTGCTCCTATTTCTAAAAGAATCAAACGTCTTCGGCAATGTGTTTCTAGTATTTATAAATGATGTAATAGGAATAAGATCTTTAGCGTAAAGATAAGGCTAAAATACTGAGACTAACTTATGTTTTGTTGTCTGCAGTGTACCTTTCGGGGGGCTTTTAAATACACATGCCAGCATTAGCGCCGCCAATCACTGAACCGCGCAACCTGAAGCCGGACTCATATACAGTACATACATGATCCCTTTTGGATCGAAACCCCATCGTTAAAGAAACACCACTATAAGGAGCCACTGTCTAGATACTCTGTCAGGCTAATTAGAAGTTCTACTTACTTCAGTGCTAGACATTTCACTGAGATGGTTTCTTTTGTCATCATGGAGATGAATTGACCGATGGTTCTTGTACAAGTCTGCTGACAGTTGCTTGCCCCTAGCAGCACAGCCATCGATCCCCAACAATAACTGCTAGTTATAAGTACGCGCATGATGTTGTTGACCTTAAAATGGGTGACTGTTCCTGCAACCCAGTCACTGGGTTGGTTCCCGAGATTTTCAGATTTGACACTGCCAGCCCACGTGGTGAAAACCTTTGGTAACGACTGATATGGACCATGCTATATGTCCCATGTTCTACCTATATCATCCAATTTAATCATGAAGAAACATGGGAACCTCAGATGCCCTGCATTAAACTGCAGTCAGCAGATGTGGGGGTGATTTCTTTTTTAAGAAAAAAAAGGAAGAAGAAGACTAAGAAACAATGGAAAATGTCAGGCTAACCGTTGACCTGACATCAATCCCTCGTTCTGGTGCAGAACAATGTCCTAACTGCATGATAAGCACAAACCACAAGCACCACAACCCATTGCTTCTCATCTACCACCTGGCTGTGTCCCATTGTGTCTTCATACACATACGCGTGCGAGAGGAAAACAGACATTGCGTGTCTCAGAAATAACAGCACAGGGGTATTACAGAGCTGTGGTGGCCTGAAGACAATAAACCCAGGTAGTTGGAGAGAACTGAATATTGTCCTCAGATAAATTTGATGAATGAAATACCAGCCCAAGGAGTTTCCATGATTTGACCTGAAATCTTGATGGTGTGAGGTCATCGAAAAACGATAAAATGTTCTTGATTGAGCATTCTAAAGACTTTGGTGACAATCAGTGTTTGTGGTAGCTGAAAGCATTCAGCCCTTAAACACAATGTTAAAACATTGAAAATGAAAACATTCTATAAGGTCTATCCTTCAGAGGGTTAAACCCTGCTGGAAGGGTCTTTTTTATGAGCGGAATCTTGTGTTATAGCAGAGGAATTTCATTTCCTGTACCAGTTCTTCATGAATGATGTTGTTTTGGTCAAATTTTGCAGTGCGGCTCACCGTTTTTAGCTCCCCTGGTGAGATGTTGTTGTGATCTGAGTCTGGTTAAGAGGCCTTTGCAGTCTGTCCGTTTATGCTTTGGCAAATTTTGAATGAATCTAGGAGAGTGTGTGTAAATGTCTTCAGCTTTTACTAAACCTGCAATCTGATCTCCATTTCTTTTTTGCTACACAGGACAAAAGTGTGGCTAAGGATGAAATATTTTTACGCCTTGCAAAATTTACAGGATTATCAGATTGCAGGAGAGAGAAATAAAAGTTGAAGTCTCTTCATAGCATGAGAACCCTTGTTAAGAATGGCTTTGTTTTGCAGCGTAGCTGGGTGGTCTGTGGTGGGTGTGGACATCGTGCCAGACAGCCGGATCATTATGCCACAGCTGTCTCGCAGCAGCCATTACCAGCCTCTGAGCTGAGATGGTTGTTTTCTTAATGTGCTCTGAAAAGCTGGAGCGGAGGGATTGCGTAAACGAAGGAGAGAAAACAGACCCTTCATAGATCTCTGCGGTCTTCATAGCTGCTTATTATCCGAATGTGTTATTTGAGGGAACACTTGAGGCAAGTCGAGGCATCAGCCCCCCAATCGGACAAAATACTCCTGGAACTCCTCAGCATCTTCCTCTTCTTCTTATTGAGTTTCTCTGGTCATTGTGAATTGGACGCTAAACTTCTAGAATTTGCAACAAGCGAGCAATCTCTGTGTGCTTGTATGGGCGTCCTTAGCCTTTCTTAACCACCGTTCATCCGATCAACTTCAAACTTGGTAGGTGTATTGCTGAAGACCTCAGGATGTGTAGTGTTGAGAGTGAAATAGTTTGGCTGAGCGGTTCTCAAGAAATCTTGAAAAAGCTGCACGCGGCAATACTGGCGGCTCAGCCGTAGGTCCGTTCTGAACCGGCACGTTGAATGGGCACGGCACTAGTGTTCTTAAATCAGTTTCCAGAATTCAGCTATATAGGGATAGACCCCATGCGCCGGCAGGATTTTGTGCTGCTCATAAAGACTCAAGGGTGTTCCAAAGAAATCCCAGCCAACAGCGCAGTCTGCAATCTACGAGCAAAAACTCTGGAAATTGCCAGAACACACTTAAACTGCATGTTTATGTTAAGAAATTGTCGAACTCTCAAAGCTTGCTGTTCAGAAGATTGGGCAAGACACAGCTGCTTCTCAGCAAAATGGTCCAGTCCCGTGCAAGCTAGCGAGGAGCTCTGCTACTGTGTGTTGAAATGGTTTTTAGAGGCATCTTTTATACCCATTTAATACAACCTTTTATACACTGATGGTTCAGGGTCCATACCATATGTAGTCTAGTGATACAGTGTATACTGTTGTATATTTTGTACCAATAGTGGTGTGAACTGTATTTACGCAAATATTTTAGTGTAGATTATGTTTAAACTGATGATGTAGTGTGTAGTACACATACACAAAGGCATAATTGTCAGATGTGTGGTGTATCTACCACAATTGATTATGCGAGGTATGTACTCTTTCGGTTTAATGAGTTGTTTATCTCTTAATTTGTACTGTACGTACTCTCATGATGAGGCGTATCTGAACCATGTACTGTTCCTAAATGAATGCAATCCATCCACACTGATGATTAAGGGGTCAAGCCTGGGTTCACTCAATTTAAGTACTTCTAAACACTAAAAACACATAAAAATTGTGTCAACTGAAAAAAGCTCAGAATGAAATTTGATTTTAATCAAGTTTAATAAGTTTGTTACCGTGAAAACCATACATTATTGGTGAAAAATGTGAAATCTTGTGGCAACAATATCTCAGAAACTATACCATATTTTCCTGTGATTCTTCTTTTGTTTTGAAGCTAATATCGCCAGCTATACAATGACATACTCATTCTGGGTATTTTCATGGGAAAATATTTTGAAAAATTATTTGGTCATAGAATTTTAGAAATGGGTGGTAGAACCTGCCTGGCAGATGGATCATAAATACACCATGTATCTACCTACCCAAAAATGGCTATGTCATTGTATAGAACATGACAAACTGATGCTATGTTGAAAATTTCAGAGCAATACCTTGAAAAATGTGGATTTTATGCCCGCCACAAGCCTGATAAACTATGAAATTTTATGATGCGAAAAATTGCGTTTTTCTCATGAAACTAATGCACTGGAGGCGTTCACATGATAAAAATCCACTTAAAAGATAGTTTTTTGGTCTTAAAATCACCTTTTATGAATTTTTTGAAAGATTTTTAACAAAATGAAAAAAAAATATATTTTTTCAAGTCTGAACCTAGTCTTGACCCCTTAACACTTAAAGCACCGAATAATTTTTGAAAAAATAAAAATTTAATTGTCTTGTGCTGTTGAAAACCTATCATGTGGCGACTTGTTTAAAAAATATCACCTGCTGGTGCTCTTTTAAACAAGTGACCACATGATAGGTTTTCAACAGCTTTAATTTTGATATCTTACATCGTTGAGCAACAATAGCTGCATGTAGCGCCCTAAGGGTCAAGTGTGCTCAGTATATGCGCTCAGTGTATGTGGCTGATTTGGGGCCCTTTATGGTCGTGTGTTTTTTCTCCAGAGCGTGTGAATGTGGAAGGGGAGCTGGCCCGGGGTGTATTTCCATGAGAAAGGGCCTGGAATGTGTCCGGAGCCTCGGCACGGCCGTCTCTCTCCACCTCCACCCTCATCCCTCCATCGCTCTGTGCCCATTAAACCGAGGGACCAGAGGACAGCGGGCGTGGAGGAACTCCTCTCCTGCTGTGTTTTCCACGGTGGAGGCGGGGCAGCGAGGGGACTCGTATGCCTCTGTGGCACGCGAGCGGGACTGCAGTCCTGCCCCGCTGGGCTGTTCGTCCAAGGGGCATCTGCTGTTTAGAGGACGGGGACAATGGAGGGGCCCACCTCCCCCTCTCCCCTCTCCCCTCTCCCCTCTCCCACCCCCTGTTACTCTCACCATGGCTCTCTGCCATCTGTGATCCCCCTCCCCACCTCTCTCGCTCCCCCACACCCCACGCCCCACACCCCACACCCGAGCCCCTGACCCTCACCCTGCACTACACTGGCATTCTGAAAACCACCCCACCCCACCCCACCAGACACAACAATCTCTCTCCGGCCTTCAGGCGGGGCAAAACAACACTAAATGAGTCCATCTTAATAAATTCTTAGGCTTATATATACTACAGGTAATAGGAATAACTTGAAAGTCTTAAAATAAGACTTATCTCACGGTGATATGCTTGTTTTATCCCGTTTTTTTTTCAGTGGAGTGACAAAAATATTTTACTAATTGATCTTAAGACTCACCTGAAAAGTAAGGACAGTCACTCATCGAGCAAACAACTGATTCAAGACAAGCTAATATTTTCTACTTGAGATGACGAAAGATTTTAACTCCCATTGAAAGAGGAACCACCTTTAAAAACAGACATGTCTTCCTCTGGGAGATTAAAGTGTGTACTGCATGTATTAAAATGTCAGCACCTCAAGCTATTTAACAACAGCATGACCCAACACATAACTTTCTGGTGTCATCACTGCAGTGTTATATTTTTATGAAGGCTCTGATAGCATCTTTGCAATGTCATATTGTTTCGATGGCGAATGTGCGAAAATGTGGTGACGTTGCTGCTTTAATGACATTAGTATTGTTTGAAAGCATCAGTAAAATGCAGGTCTCCTGGGAAAATCATGTGAGTGCATTTGATGGTTACAGATGTGTGACTGCTAGTGTAGGGCTCATAGGCTGGTAAACAGATCAGAAGCAGAATAAAGCTTTAAAGTTTACAGTATTTGGTGCAGAAAAGTTAAGTATTTCTATGAAATAACTTTATTGTGAAAAAAGTAAAATTAAAAATTTGTATCAAGTTAATCTACCAGACCTAGTCATTCTTGACAGTAACAAAAATTAAGTGCTGTTTTTCTGATTTCTTCCGAATTGGATGCTGAAGTTGAATTCAAAATCTGAGCAAAGGTGGCTTTGTAAAGAAACATTTGGGAAGTTTTATTTTTCTGGTTATGTCTGGTTAGCTTCGATATTAACCTTGACTGAATTCAAAGACATGGAGCATAATGAACACATTGTCTCTCCCCTGAAACAGGCAGTGACAGGCCTTAAACCACAAACCCCTCCCTGATTAAAGCATTTGAGGAACCTTGGAAAGGGCTGGTGACCTATAACCTCTAGCAGCTGCACCACTGAACCATGCTTTGTTTGCCCGCTAAGCCAACTTCTGATTGGCTAATGCCTGTATCTAGGCAGGGTTCCCCTGTGAAAAGTTTGCTGAAACTTTGTTGGGGCAAGGCCCCACTTCTGTCTGGCCCCACAAAACAGCCAATGAGAGGGAGGTAGAGAAGGATAAGATGTTATTTGACATTCTACTCTTTCATTTAACATAATTTGCCAAACCTCATTTGAAACAAAACTTTCACCACCAGCAGTTATGTAGCCCCACTCACTTGGAAAACATTCTCTTGCGAATAGATAAATCATCCGTAGAGCTGACTGTGAGCAGTAGGACTCTTTTTTAGTGTCATGGAGTTTGAGAATTTGGGTCATTTAAATGGAGAGAAAAGGGTCTGAGAGATGCGAAATACATATTGTTACTTTCTATTGATATTCTTCAACATTGAAAACATATCTGTTTACTGCATAAATCAACAAGTTTTTTTTGTTAGAATCAATGGACACAATAGCTTCAGGAACATTTCAGCTAAGGTCTATGTTGTTCTCTCATCTTAAATACCTTTTCCTTTTATTCACAACAAACTCGTCACTATCACCACTTGCTTGTGTTACCTGTGAAAGCTGAGGAATTCACATGCCAACATGCAGCCACGACTGCAAAAGGGTTTCTTTACACTTATTGAGTTATGAGTGCAAGTTTTTACTCCGTTCTATGACTGCCTCTATTCCTCATGCCCAAATTAGTTTCTTCAGCGCTGTCGGTCAATTATGAGGTTAGACCCATTTCTGCTTTTTCTACACATGATCACTATTCCATCTTTACCGCTATGGATCTGCTGTGACCCACAAAAAGTGCCAAGAACACATCTAAGAACCATTTCAAACTCTCTGGGACCTTAAGGAACCCTGTAATTCTGTAGAAGATTCCTAGTTTAGATCAGGGCAACTTTGTTGGGCAAATAAGTTCTTTGTCAGAGCGTTTTTACACTTCTAACCCATGATATGAGGCCCTGCTCGTTGGAGTTTCTAGGTGGCTTCTAAAACCTTATCATGGTGCATCATCCATCGATGTTCTGTAGTGCTGGACTTCAAAAGGCTCACCTGTTAGGATTCCCTTTAACAGGATGTGATGCGTTCACTTAAAACAAATTCATGGACTTTGATGGACAGAGCAGTGTAGTGAAAACTGCTTATTTACATGAAGGGGCTGGTATTCCGCTCAACTCAGGCCAAGAAATGCTTAACGTGCTGAAGATATTACAGGCAAAGCTAAGGCTCCAGAGAGTACCTCTGTGAAAACAGGCCAACCACAGGCATCTCTCAAAAATATGTCAAAGATCGACTGCTGCCATGGGTAAATTTGAACCGTTAAATGATTTTGCAGTTTACAGTAGTTTTAGATTGGTCGGAAATTTTAGACGGAACTGCATGATATAACTCCACATCCTTATTATAAGAGCGTGAGGTATTAGGCAAGCCCATGTCTATGAGTCTACCTTGATATGACACCAACTTTTCACAGAAATTTGCCTGCGAATGGTAATTTGACTGCCACAACTGGAGTGTCCCAACCCCTCTGTTATGAAGGTTCCTCATTATTCGTTAACTTAATGTTGGGATTGTCCCTTGGAGAACATATTTATGGTAAAAAGAGCCAGTTTACAATGAAGTAAACAGTACTTACCAAATAATCACTAAGTTCACTGAACATGAGTTGCTTTAAAGGTACGAATGGAGAGGAATTAATATAGAAAATGAATGTGCGTACAAACGCATAGATATTTGGACTTGCACCGAATTGCAGTAGTATGACAGTTACCGTGTTTGTCATATTTTTCTGTGAAAGTGTATCTCCAAAATGAGTATGTCGCCCAAATGTCTGTTCAGTTTCGGAAAACTTTTGCTTTTTAACTTACAGGTGTTATTTTTACACTGTTCCCAGAAAGGCGAATGCGCATCTGATACATTTTCTCTGGTGGCGGACAGTAAAGAGCAGAATAAAAACAGCAAAGAAGGCCTCCACTCCTCTCACGAGCTCCCACGCATGATTTATATTTACACTTCGAAAGGCAAAGTTTCGAGCGCTGTATGTCAGGTGTTTTCCACCAACACGGCCGCTGCAGCAGTGGTGGTTTTTGGTCCGTGGGGTTTTTCCTGGTTGAGGTGAAGTATTGTAACTGTGCTGCAGTTCAGCAAACGCAGCCTGTGTGTGATGCGCGCAGCCAGAACCGAAGCAGAAGTCAGCCTCAACAATGTTTCAGTTTCATACGTAGACTTTGTTCAGTTACTGTTTTTGGATAATTAAGCATAAAATACTGCCAGCAGTGAAAGAAAATTTCATTTTTCAGGCAAATAGTAGCTAATTTAGATATGCTGTTTTTTGGTGATTGTTACTGTATTCTTCTATGAACAAAACACTAGTCAAAGCAGACTTTTTTTCTTTTTTTTTTGCTGTGAGCGCACTGTGAAAAACAGCAAACATTTCAACGAGCATTCCACTTTTATATTTAGACTTAAAATCTTCCATTCTCTCACAAGTAGAGAATAATAGCTTCAGTTACTGTTTGCTTGACAAGTGAACAAAGCGTACCAAATCAGAGAATCTTGAAAGGAGTCCCGAGAAGTCAAAGTCATAGGCCATAGGAATAAGATTTAAAGTTTGAACATAAGACTACCACTACACAAGATATATATTTTTTAGATAAGGCCCCAAATAAGATGCAAATTTTTCAGTGACTTGTTTCAAGAGATTGTAGAGGGGGAAATAGACATCACTCACAAAGCTAGTATTAACATGAAACAAGCTGATATGTTCTACTTGAAAGAAAACTACATACGACTTTAAGGCTTATTAAATGATGCAGAGAGTCGGGCTGAAAGCCAGTGTCCCCGGCAGACTGTGGGAGAGGAAGCCACCATCGCGGATTTGTGAGTTATAATTAAATACAGGGGCGGTTTCCGCTGCCCCGAAAACGACGCTTACCGCCGCTTCTACTGCGCCTCCTGTTTCCAGTCGCTGCGGCTGGGCAGAGAACAGCTGTCACCGAAGCCTCTGCACACCCCTCCTGATTGGAGCACACTGCTGCATTGTCACCACGGTTCCAACCAATCAGAGCTTGTTACCAGGTTGCTGTGGAAAGCTGCGCTGCGAGGCGGCTGGAGACATGACAATAAGTTTGGTATTTGCTTCCCGTTTGATGAAAGTACTTTGTGCTTGTTAATAGCTTATCATGTACACATTTATATTGTAGTTTAATTAATGCTTGTCCATTTAGTTTTCTTTTTAAGTTAACAAACTTTTACTATTACCATCGTGGGCTTACTGAAAGACTGCTGTTGCTTGATTCCTCCCCCCCCCCCGAATTTAGGTTTATATTGGCGTAAACAAACATACTTATACGGTGTGAGAAAGTGTTTGCTCCGTTGCTCGCGCCCCCTGTGCTGGTGGGTACCAGGAAAACTGCTGGTTTCTCTGCTGGCAGTAACTGAACACCTTTGATCTTGAAAATTACAGGTCCAATATCACATAATCTTCAGTTGGCTTGTAATTTGGCCCATCCACTTGCGTATTGCTGTAACTGAAACACAGCTTTAAAGTAAGTGATAACGTAGGGTAGAGCGGGGTGAGATGCCCCCTTATGCAAGAATTATCATAACTGACGGTAAACAACTTGAATTAATCTTTTTTTTTTTTTTTTTTTTTTTTGCTTGAATGGATAGTATGTAAAGTTGGCTAATATATCTAGAAAGATTTATGACACAGTCACTATAGAAATATTTTTAAATGTTTAATTACTTTTTAAAAAAAAAAAAAAAAGGTCATCTTACCCCACCCCTGGGGTAAGATGCCCATGAAGAGACTAACTTGAAAAGCCTAATACATCCTGGTTTTACTGCATTTTACATTAATAATTATCATATTATAGTTGTCTTAATTGGCAGGTACACATAATACAAAAGACCAACATCTTTTTGGAAATTTCCTTTCTAAAGAAATGGGGAAATAAAGAGGTACATTTTCCTAAACTTAACTTTTTATTAACTGACTAAACACTTAGGCACAAGTGATGGCAAGGTACTGTTGGCATTAAATGCATCAAGGAATAGATGGTTATATATTGCGGACTACTAAAAAATATGAGGCACCACATTAAACATATAGCGGTATGGAACGTATATGAGTATCCATGAAAAGTCTTTTAGATTAAGAGTAACCACAATGCATTTTACCTAATATATTTCTTTTTAGGCCCTTATGGGTATTGATCTATATATGATTCATTATTGTGTATCTCCACATGGCCCTACTTTTAACATGTAGGGATGCACTTAACTTTCCATTCTCAAGTTCTTAATAAAAATCATCATGTCTGATATATTTCCAATAAATCAGGGCTGCCCAACCCTTTTCCTGGAGAGCTACCATCCTGAAGGTTATCACTCCAACCAAAGCAAACCACACTTGCTATCCCAGTTATAGATCTTGACGAGTTGCCAATGAGCTGACTCAGATGTGCTGAATGAGAATGGGAGCAGATACCTACAGGATGGTAGCTCTCCAGGAACAGGGATGGACAGCCTTGCAGCAAATAGAACATTATTTTTTTAGGAAAAAACTTCATAAAACTGAATGACTAAGACTCAAAATGGGGTAAAATGTGGGGAATCTTACCCCATTTTGAGTCATAGTCATTTGGTTTTATGAGGTTTTTCTCTAAAAAATTTAGGTTTAGGCTCATTAACCCCAATATTACCCATTAACAGCACACAGGACCCCCTTTTATACATAGAGAAGGCATCAGAGAGTTACACTGACATGTCCTGCAGACTCCTGGAGCATTCAAAAACTTGTGGCAAAATCATTCATTTGGTCATTTTTTATAAGAAAGACAGTTAAAAACACAAATACTTTGAGTACTCATATGTCACTTGCCCTGTTGACTCATCTGTTGCTCAGGATTTCCCTCCAGGTGGAGGTACATTTGTGTAAGTCAAGAGCCACATACTGGGCACGGCTGAAATTGAATTATAAGCAAAGGGCATCTCACCCTCAGGGGCGTCTTACCCCACTCTACCCTACTTCTGAACCGGGTCCTGAAGCCAAAAAGGCAGGATATCGAACGTGCTTCAAACGCTTAAATGCTCCTGGATTTGTCTATGTGAAATACAAACATAAAGAAAGTGTCAAATGTAATTAAGTTTTGTTTTGCTTTTATTCGTTTCTCTTTTTTCTAAAAATTACAAACAATTTGGGCAACATCGACGTAAAATACGACCCGAAGTGGTTTGGAAACCCAGTTCAAATGTAAGGTTACAGTGCACAATCCTGGAATATTTTGTCAGACATTTAGTTCCAAAAATAGTTCAAAAGTGAGTTTAAAAAAAGTTGGAGGGCCAAAATTGACAATTAAAGTAAGCCAATTCCTTTTCAGACGTGGGAGTCATACTTTTAAAGGTGAAATCCTGCCCTCTTGTGGCTGCATGCACTGTAGTTGGGTTGGGGGAACGCATAGATACAGTCGGCAACAAAGGGAACGCCCACAAAAGTGGAGCCGAGGGGGAAAACAAACCGGTCTCTGCCATTGGCCATAATGCCGAAGAGTTGCTGTGTGCTCTTGTGCACCGCTAATAAACAACAACAACAACAAAAAAATAATCACCAATTAAAGCTTTACATTTTACCAAATAATAAAATGGAACCACAAAGAAGGACAAAATGGCTTCAAGCCATCAGAAGAGAGGACGAGTTTGGCAGATTATGGCGGGACCCCACAACAGAACGTGTATGTCTGCAGGCCACTGAGTCGGATCATTCGCCCGGTCTTTTAAAACGTATGGACAACAATCCAATTCCAGTATATTTTCTTTAATATATCGATCCTTGTCAGCCGGCAATAGCGACTCAAAGTACGTCATGACAACTTCTTAGCGTTAGCAAGACAAGTTTAAATTCCGCGTTTTTACAGTATAGCGGATGGGGGGGAAGGATTGTTTTCCCCCTCGGCTTTAACCAGATGTGACGTTTGTGGGCGTTCCCGTTGTTGCCGACTGTATCTATTGCCCGTGCAAAAAAGTCGATGTTTGGAATTAAAAAAAAAAAAAACCTCAAGAACCTATGATTGAATCATTATTGCAGTGACTAATATGTTTCAGCTGGCAATAATTCTTTTAATCCTGACTGATTCAGTGCGTACCTTTTCATTTCTGAAAAAGTCATGTTGGAAGATGTATCTCATGGTCATTGAAAAGATGTTACTGTGTTTCAAGAGGGGTAAATTAATTGATCAGCATCAAGTGAAGGAAACAGCCAAATGGGTTGCTGAAATCACTGGAATTTGGTCAGGAACTGTCCAACAATTTATTGAAATCTGGAAGGACCTTGGTGAAATGGCAACTTTATGAAAGAAATGGGTCGAAGAAAAATCATGACTGATCCTGATTGGAGATCAATAAAATGCTTGGTGAAGTCTTATCTTAAAAACATCAGCAGTGGAGCTCATGGCCATGTTTAATTATGAAGGTGAGAGCATTTCCACATGCCCAATGCGACAAGGATTTGGTGGATTGAGACTAAACAGCTGGTTGGCCACAAGAAAACCACATTAGTGAGGCTTATTGGGAAGCATGACTTCAATTTTCAAGGGAACATAAGGAGTGGACCTACGCGACAGTGCATACTGAAGCTGAATCTTTGACCTATCTTTATTTTTAAACTGGCTGTTTTTAATCAAAAGTATTAGCCCTCAAAATCTAAGCGTGAGAACTCCTAATCACATATTTGTGATTTCCAGAAAGAGTGGAGCGCATGTTTAAGTACTTATCAGAGAAATGCTATCCCATGAAATTCTCATTCATCCCCCCCGCTCATGTAGTTCAGGACTCACTCTGACCAGATAGAGAGTGTGATTCCATTTGGAGCATATGCTTCAGGTTCGCTGCGTGATGGCATTTTTGTTTGAGTAGTTGCAGGCGTAGCGGAGCAGTGGTGGAGTTGCATGTGCTCCCAGTGGCCATACGAGTTTCCTCTCACAGTCCACAGTCCACACTGGTCAGGCTCTCTGGTATCTCTGAATTGCAGTGACATAACTGAGTGCCCAGCGTCTGGACCCCAAAAAGTGTTTCAAACTACCCCATTGTAATACTCTGGAGTTATTATAGCCCCTCTCCCAGTGCATGCTGGTATAGGACCCAGGTTAGATAATAGATGAACTGATGGATTTGAGAATGGACTCTTATTGGTGTTAAAAATCTTTGGAATGAGTTTGGGATAGTTTTCACTCTTCTTGTTTATGTGATGCTCTTATTGTGGAATGCAACTTCAGTTGCTCTTCCAAAAGTTCCAGTTTTAACATATCAGCCCACAGAACCTTATTCCGAAAGGATGGGGATCATCAAGGTTTTTTTTTGTATTGTTTTGTAAATGTGAGACAAGCCTTTATGTTCCTCTTGGTTGGCAGTGGTTTAGGCTGTGCGCCTCTCCCTCAAACAGAATCATAACAGCTGACCTTATCTGCAGAGCTGCGCAGCTCCTCAGATGATCGCTTGGGCTCTTCTGTGACTCCCTGCATGAGTGGCCAGTGTTCTCTTGGTGAAGAATACTGGTGGGAAGATTCACCATCGTTCTAAGCTTTGGAGATGAAGACTCTCATTACAGCGCAGTGCAGTCCCAGAGCCTCAGGAATGACTGTAAAGCCCTGTCAGTGCTGATATATTTCAACTACATCTCCTCTCCTCTCATCTCCTCTCGTTTATTCTGATCTCTGCATAGGAAGGGCCTTATAAAGATTTTCTCGCCAGCTTCGCCCTGCCTAGGAGATCTTTTTAAGTGATTTTTTGATTCAGGAGAGCTGGTTGTAATCAAACTTGGGTGTGTCTAGTATAATTTAACCAATTATCAACAAGATTTTAATTATAATTTTAATTTCACACAGAGCCAAGTCGTGTTCAACAGCTTTTTCAATCAATAAATGAAACGATCAGTCAAAAACTATGCTTTACATTTACTCAGATTGTGTTTGTCATATATTTGATTTTGTCTGAAATCTGAAACAAGTTGCAGCACTACAAGTGTCAACCTTGTACTCTTCTTTTCATGTGGTACTTAATAAGCCCAGACTGCAGTGTGTGTGCACTGAGGTCCTGTAATGTTTGGGTTTAATATGTGATATATTAGCTGATAATTACTTGATAGATGTGATTAGAATATTCAGTAAAACACATAAAATACAATGACATCTTAGTTACATCCAAGCTGTGCTTTTTTCAGTACTTCCTTCTCAATATTATATGGATTGTAAATAATTATTGTCTAAAATGATAGCAGTCGATATATAATATACCTTGAACCTACATTTACCGAAGTACTCCAGAAAACGATTATTTATATTTATTCCTTATATAGTAATTCATTGGAACCCTCATACTTAAATTTAGCCCCTCGTAAAACATTACATAAAATGTGGACAGTTTTTGTCGATTGCTTACACATTTCAAAAGCCATTTTGAAAAAAAGGATTTCTGGGTTTTGATTGCAGAGTTTCATTTTTACATTGAAGTGAGATGTGCAACAAGCCATGGTGAAAAACTATAATAACAATACAAAATTCCTTGTGTTGGATTCAGAAGGCTGTTCGATAACTTTCTTTAGGTTTTATTCTCAACATCCTTTATTCAAACAGTATATACATCCATTCACAGTATAATTCTATATTGTGTACAGATTAATATGTCCATATTAAACATGGTTGACAGTCACACTGAGACATGCTTTTTTCTCAGTTTTAACACACAAAAAAACTTTATAATTGCATATTAGAGGATACTTGTATCTGTGAGTCCATCAAGTTTCAGGAATCATGTCAACAGCAACACACATAACATTTTCCTTTTCCCGCTTCTGTTAAGGGAGCTATTGGTTAAGTCCAGTCTTTATGAGGGAGAGGGAGAGAGAGAGAGAGAGAGAGAATGTGTGTATTTGAGAGATGTGAGACGTGTTGCCAAAGATCGGAGCGAGAGCAGGAGAGAGGGTGCAGGGGTGTCAACGTGAGTGTATATGGAAAGGTCCAAAAGTATTTGGACAGTGACACAATGTATTTTTTTATTTTTTTGGCTTTGTTGTCCCACGCATTGGATTTGAAAACAATGAATATGCAACTTTACGAGCGGGTATGTACGTCAATAGCATGTGACTGCAATGACTGTTGCTGTTTTTATGCAGTTTCACCGTCCAAAGACTTTCGGCCCCCCTGGGCTCGTGCACTCATGTGCACACCAGCAGCGACAGCAGCGGCAGGATCGTTAGCAGAAGAGATGATAAATGAGGAGGCAGCCCTCCTGACATCCTCATTTCCTCTTCCTCGCGATGCACCATATCCTCCAGTACCTCCTCTTCATCAGGGAAAGGGGGCGTGGTAGACTCTTCACTGGGGGGCTGCCCCACGTCTGAGGGGGCGGTGCTCTCGTCTGTCTCCGTGGCGACACGTGTTGGGGTGGAGTGGTCCGAGGGGATGGGGAGGTCGTCCGTTCCAGGGACGTGCTCCTCTGTTGTTCCCTCGATAATGCCCTCTGTTGTTGCTGCGATTATGCCCTCTGTTGTTGCTGCGATAATGCCCTCTGTTGTTGCTGCGATTATGCCCTCTGTTGTTGCTGCGATTATGCCCTCTGTTGTTGCTGCGATTACGCCCTCTGTTGTTGCTGTGGTTACGCCCTTTGTTGTTGTCTCGGTTACACTCGGCAAGTCAGCGACTTAGGGAAACATAGTGAGTACCATAAGTATTTGGACAGTGTATGGCTCAAAACAGGATATGGATGTTAATGCGTGCATTATTACACTGTTGTAAATTGCCGTAATTTTACAGTAAATTGCAGGTGCAGATTTGCAGTAAATGCTAAATTCTGCGTGCCCCCATCCATTTCACTGAAATGTACAGTTAATTTACCTGTACAAGCATTTTTTTATCACCCAGCATATACTGGAAGTAAAGACCACGGGCTGCATATCCCAGCCACAACCTGCCTCGCACCCGCCAGCAAAATGTTTTTTTTCCCAAATGATTAAGCAATGGGACAAGTCTAATTTAGATTAAATTTAGGTTTCAATTATCCATAATTAAGCAGTTAGATTTCATTTACGGTCTCCTGTTATTTTATTGCAGAAAGTACTGGTATCGCTGCTGCCAATTAAATTCACTGTAATTTTACAGCCAATTATAACAGTGTAGAGCTGACAGCTTCTACTTTAACGTCTAATTCAGTGTTTTCAAATGCAGCGTGCTGCAATCCAGCGCCTACATGCAAAACTGTAGCATCATCATCTAAATAGTGACAGGCTTCGCAATTCATTAATACTGCAGATTTTTAAAATGCCAAGAATTTAATACTGTGATTCTGCTCATTCATAGAAAATCCTAAAAGTTTTGATGTGAGATGTGAATTCAACAATACAGTATGCAGTAGACTGAGAGGGTACATGCTGGGCAAAGGTTGTCCAAAGAAGTGCAAGGACACGTAATGTCTATACTGGCACGATTATATGACACATCTCATCCAGTGATATTCCAGCATGACAGCAGCAAACCACATTCTGCACAGATTACAAGTGCATGGTTGAGTTAGCATCGGGCACTGGTGCTATTTCGCAGTCTGTTTCTGATTGAGAAAGTATTTAGCATTGTAAAGTGAAATATATGGCAATGAAGGCCCTGCAAAATTTTGCAGTGGAAGGCCTGTTTAGAGGAAGTAAAGGGGAACATTTCACGTGTTAGACTTAAGCCGCTTTCACACTGGACGCAAAACAAATTTTTTGCATGACAGATTACATTCAAAGTCAATGCGTTTCGCGTGTATTCGCGTCTTTACATTGACTTTGAAAGTAATCTGTTGTGCAAAAAATTAGTTTCGCGTCCGGTGTGAAAGCAGCTTTAACCATCTGGAGTGTCAAGTGCCTAAATGCTCAATGAACGTGATTAAACCACATGATGATCAGCAATAGACGGTGCCAACTTTTTTGGATTCTGTTGCAGTCATCACGGTGCATAATTTCAACAAGTGATTAAATGCATGTTAGAACATCAAATAATGTGTTGCTGTACTATTTTCAATAAAGTAGAGGGGGAATTGACCCGTCAAATCAATAATTTTTAGCCCGCTTGGCCTCTAGGCCAATCGGGCTTATGCTGTGGTTAGATGCCTTCATGGTGGTCTGTCGTGCGTCCGTGCGTCCGTAAACTTTTTGCCTTGTCAGCGCTCTAACGCCTTCAGTTTTTCATGGATCCTTTTCATATTCTATATGTGTGTATATGGAATGAAAATCTAGGCCAAGTTTGATTTTGGCTATGTTTGGCCAAGCGGGTGCAGTGGCTTTGCCACTATTTTTGATTTTATTTGCAGTTTCCTTGTTACACCGACTTTTTTGGAATTACGACTCTAAATGACCTTTCTTATTCTACAGTTTGTATCTATGTTAGCACAAATACAGCATACCTGATGCCGGATATCAGTATCTGGAAGGTGTCACAGGTTTGAGGGGTTATAATTGCTACATGGTTCAGTCCATTCCAACAGGGTCCCCTCAAAATGAAGGGCAGACTGTCAACATTTATTAGAGGGTGTGAGGGGGTACCCCCACATTGAGGGAGCTGGGCAGAATTTAAAATGGTTGAGTCACCGTCAAAATCCACCGAAGAGCCAAAACCTTTTGATCATTCACAGATGAAGGACACGTGGCGAGGGCAGGGATATATGAAATGTTAAGCAATCAGTAGTTTCTTTTCATCAACATGCTGGGACAAATTGCTATGGCTTGAAAACTAGGTTGAAGCATCTGAAAAGGGGCTTGGCTTTTAGGGTGTTGTCAGTCACCAGCGGTGTTGTACCTTCTGTCAGTGGTCCAAAGAGGGACAGACCATGAACTGGCGACAGGATGATAGGCCCTCAACCCATCAATGCACTCATTGATGCTCAAAGGCAATAAAGTCTATCTCATCCAGTCTAAACTAACAGAAGAGGTACTATGGTATAATTCACATTGAACTTTAGTGCGCTATGAGGAGGAATAAGGCATAGCACTTGGTGCACCCTGCTGCATGTGGGGGCTCGCAGACACAGATTGATCAACCCCTCTCCACCATCAAAAGCATCTACAAGGGGCTGACGCCATAACTTGGGCCAAGGAGCAGAGGAAGAAAGTCACCTGGTCGACTGAGTCTGGTTTTATATTCCATCATGTGGATGGCTGGGTATGAATGTACATGGGGAAGAAATGGCACCAGGATGCATTATGGGAAGAAGACAAGCTGGTGGAGGGAGTGTGATACTGTGGGAAATATTCTACTGGGAAACCCTCGGTCCGGGCATGTCTGCGGACTTAAAATGAGCCGCCTAACTGTGGCAAGAGGTTTCTGTCTAAGTAAGTAAGTAAATAAATAATTTATTTATATAGCTCTTTTCACAGATAAAATCACAAAGTGCTTTACAGTGCATACCAGGAATAAAAGCAAAAGCAGATCATCAGGTACAATGGAAAATAGTAGCATCAAAAATTCAATAAATAAATATAAGCAAAAAATCACAAGCTCACTCAAAAGGCAATTCTAAAAAGATAGGTCTTCAATCTCCCTTTGAAACTTTATACACTGTCTGCAAATCTAATTTCAGTGGGGAGAGCATTCCAAAACTTAGGCGTGGCAACAGAAAAAGCTCTATCACCACAAGTCTTTAGGCGGGTGCAGGGAACGGAAGTTTTGATTGTTGGATCCAAGAGAGAGTGGGACAGAGTGAAAGTGAATGAGTTCAGAGAGATATGCAGGTGACTGACCAAGTAGGGCTCTGTATGTTATAGGGAGTATTTTGAATTGAATCCTGTAGATCACAGGAAGCTAGTGTAGGGATTAGAGGAGAGGGGTGACATGGGTGTGTCTGCTTGACCCAGTCAGAAGCCTAGCAGCAGCATTTTGAATGGATTGTAAACGGTGGAGAACAGATTTGATGAGTGAAGAGAACAGTCCATTACAGTAATCAATACGGGATGAAATGAAGGCATGAATGAGCATTTCCAACTCTGCCTGAGAGACCACAGACCTCAGTTTGCTTATATTCCACAGGTGAAAAAAACAAAAAAAAAACAGGATTTAGTCAGAGACTTAATATGAGTGTCAAAAGACAAGGACTAGAGATGATAGAGGCCCAATGTTCTGTTTTATCCTCGGAACAATTTTACCTGGTGCAATGACTAAGGCCTCTGTCTTATCCGTATTTAATTGTAAAAAAATCTCAGCCAGCCAACCTTTAATGGCCGATATGCAATCAAGAAGCTTTGAGAGCTTGGGCATCTCTTTTGGACTAAAAGAAAAATGAAGCTGCATGACATCTGCATAAAAATGATAAGCAATGTTAAAACTACAAATAACCTGGCCCAGAGGCAGCATATACAATGTGAACAGTAAGGGGCCCAATACTGACCCAGGGGGACACCACAGGTAAGGGGTGACGAGGCAGAGAGAAAATACCCAAAAGACACTGCAAAGCTTCTATGAGAAAGATATGGAGAAAACCATTCTAAAGCCACACCTGAAATGCCCACTCAGTCGCGTAACCTCTCAATCATGATGTGATGATCTACAGTATTGAAGGCAGAGCTGAGATTGAGAAGTACAAGTACAAAACAATATCCAGAGTCAGAGGCCAACTGAATATCCTTATGTACTCTGAGCAGGGCAGTTTCTGTGGAATGCCATTTTCTAAATCCAGACTGAAATTTATTAAATAGTTTTAAATTTTCTAAAACCAGCATGTGCCCTGTCACACAGCACAGATTGTTTGGGAATGGTTTGAGGAAGATGGCAAAGAGTTCAAGGAGTTGCCTTGGCCTCCAAAGTCCCCAGACCTCAATGGGGTGCAGCCTCTGTGGGATTTGCTGGAACAACATGTCTGATCCACAGCAGTTTCACCTTATAACTTCCTGGACTTAAAGGATTTTCTGCTCATGACGCCAAATATCACAGGGCACCTTCAGAGGCCTTGTAGAGTTCACAGTTTGGCAGCTCAGAGCTGTTTTGGCAATTAGCTGAGGACTAAGAGCCCACTTGACAAGCGGCCATTATCTTTTGGCTCATTTTTATGGGGACTTCACTGTATGCCCGTGCTGCTGCACGCACAGGGAATGGAGAATGTAAAGGCTAAGCATGGGTGCTCTCTTACCACAGATGTTCTGGTGACAGTGCGGCAGGTCCTCTGGGCAGTTGGAGCAGGGCTCTCCCTCCTCATATGGCCACTCTCCACGAAAATTACCCCTGCAAGAGCCTCAAAGATCAGCCAAATTACCCAGCAATAGCCTCAAAAATCAACCAAAAACCCCTTCAAGAGCCTCAAAGATCAGCCAAATTACCCAGCAATAGCCTCAAAAATCAACCAAAAACCCCTGCAAGAGCCTCAAAGATCAGCCAAATTACCCAGCAATAGCCTCAAAAATCAACCAAAACCCCTGCAAGAGCCTCAAAGATCAGCCAAATTACAGCAATAGCCTCAAAATCAACCAAAAACCTGGCAAGAGCCTCAAAGATCAGACAAATTACCCAAAATAGCCTCAAAATCAACCAAAAAAGAGCCAGCCAAATAACCCAGCAATAGCCTCAAAAATCAACTCAAAAAGATCAGCCAAATTACCCAGCAATAGCCTCAAACATCAACCAAAAACCCCTGCAAGAGCCTCAAAGATCAGCCAAATTACCCAGCAATAGCCTCAAAAATCAACCAAAAACCCTGCAAGAGCCTCAAAAATCAGACAAATTACCCAGCAATAGCCTCAAAAATCAACCAAAAACCCTGCAAGAGCCTCAAAGATCAGCCAAATTACCCAGCAATAGCCTCAAAAATCAACCAAAAACCCAAGAGCCTCAAAAAATCAGACAAATTAAGAATAGCCTCAAAAATCAAAAAGATCAGCCAAATTACCCAGCAATAGTCTCAAAAATCAACCAAAAACCCCTGCAAGAGCCTCAAAGATCAGCCAAATTACCCAGCAATAGCCTCAAAAATCAACCAAAAACCCGGCAAGAGCCTCAAAGATCAGCCAAATTACCCAGCAATAGCCTAAAAAATCAACCAAAAACCCCTGCAAGAGCCTCAAAGATCAACCAAATTACCCAGCAATAGCCTCAAAAATCAACCAAAAACCCCTGCAAGAGCCTCAAAGATCAGCCAAATTACCCAGCAATGGCCTCAAAAATCAACCAAAAACCCCTGCAAGAGCCTCACGACTTGGGAGCTCGATTTTGACCACTGTTGAGCACTGTTCAGGCTGTCATTGTGTTGTTCTGCCATCTGCATCGTTTGCACCATGGACACTGTAGGGAGCTTATATCAGCCTTTAGAGAACAGCCAAACTCACTCTAAAAGCCACAGAGATCAGTTAAATGGCCCCACAGATGAGGCAAATTATCCTTGAAAAAATCTCAGATATCAGTTAAACTCCCCTTTCAAGAGTCTAAGCGATCAGTGAGCGTCATAGCGATCCTGCAAGAACCTTAGTGACTGGACAAATTACCCTGCAGATCGACAAATCTACCCCTACAAGAGCCTCAGAGATCAGCCACACTAATCTTGCAACAGCCCTCCCCCAAAAAAAAAAAAACTGCTCGTGCAGGAGAGCTCAGAGATCAGCCAAACTCACCCTGTCAAAGCTACAGTGATCAACTGATTTGCCCCACAGATAAGCAACATTACCCCTGCAAGAGTCTAGTGTTGCATTGCAGGCACCAAGCTTCCAACTTTGGTTATCTAAGTGTGTCTGTGTGTGTGTGTGTGCGTGCGCGCGCGCGTGTGTCTGTCTCTGTGTCTGTGTGTGTTTATGTGTGAGAGCGGATGCGTGCTTGTTCAATCACTGCTTCTTTTGAGTAACTTGTTGATGACGGGGGAAATGACCAACAGAAATAAATTCTAAAAGCTTTCATTTGATTAAAATTCTTTGCTATGATTGACTGATGTTTACTTTTAGCACATATTCACCTGTGTTTTACTTTAATCTGCATGGGTGGTTGTGTGTTGCAGAGGGCAAAGGACAGTGTTTTGTGTCACACTTACGGTGGAGAGTAGTTACAGACCAGTATGGTGGCCCCAGTGAATGAAAGGCCCTCTACTTCCCCACAGTGATGCGAGAAACAGCCAACCTTCACCGATTCTGCCCACACCACCTGCAACAGCCCAATACTCTTCATCATCATCATCATCATCATCTCCATCATCAGCACCACATCATCACGTGTGTGTGTGTTTGTGTGCCTGAGAATGTCCAAGTCATGCCGCAAACTGCTGCGCACCTGTGTGTGTTTGTGTGTGTGTGTGTGGGTATGGGTATATACGTGTGCATATACAGTGTTGCAAGCCTGTGTGTGAGTCTCAGTGTATGTACATGGGCGCGTGACCGTCTGTGTGTATGTGTGCATGTGCACCCATGCTTGTCTTTGTCTAAGTGTGTGTACATGTGTGCTTACAAGAGCATATGTGCGTGTAAGTGTGTGTGTGTGCATATGCATGCGAGTGCATATGTTCAGGATGCCTTTATACTGTATGTGCATGTGTGTGTGCCATGTCGCTTGTCAGTGCGTGTGTGTGTGTGTGTGTGTGTATATGCAGGTTTGGGTATGTGTCTCTGTGTGCAGTGTTGGTTACCTGTGTGTGTGTGGAGATACTCACCTGTGTGTGTGTGTGTGTGTGTGTGTGTGGGGAGTTACCTGTGTGTGTGTATAGAGTTACTCACCTGTGTGTGTGTGAGTGTGTGTGTGTATGTTGAGTTACTCACCTGTGAGTGTGTATAGAGTTACTCACCTGTGTGTTTGTGTGTGTGTGTGTGTGTATAGAGTTTCTCACCTGTGTGTAGTGGCCGCACAGCTTGTCCTTTTCACAGCTGTCGTTGTGGAAGGTATAGTCCAGGTGCTCCATGTACCAGCCAGTGATAGCCTTCGTGACGTTGAAGAACCCATTGGTCGCATACAGGTTTTCCCCCAAATCCAGATCCTCCAGTTCGGGGTTGTGCTCCCATTTGCACTTTGGAGCATATCTAGCTGCTACTTGTGCCAATGAGTCATCCCAGCTCTGGAGAGGGACATACACTTTCCTGTGATGTCACACTTGACAATAGTGTTCAGAGAAAGAAGTTATGAACACGTTCTCCAGCGTCCCTTCACCGCGGAACCCTTTTCTGCTTCGTTTGGTTCTACACGGACGTTGTGTGCTTATAGCAGCGCATGTAGACTGTAGAGTAATATGTGCTTCACTGCACTCGAGTAACTGCTGTAACAGGTTATATTCGAATAATTAGACTGAAGAACATTACCTTACTTGAGCAGGTGTGGCAGGACAAATAATACAATTTTAATCGCTCTCTATTTTTAAAATGTTCAATATTCAGCCTGCGCTGACTGACTGACAAAAATGTGTCACAGTTCAATGACTGACGGTTTATTTGTTGAGGAATATCACCACTATCTGCGATAGTTTTCTTTACACAATCTACAGTCAGTAGTTCAGATTCAAATGGAGATGATATTCCAATTATACAAAACAGAGGGCGCCATCGGCTAAGCAATCTCAGTTCGACAGTCTTCCCAACCAGTCGAATAGTCGCAACTGAGAACTGGGAGTGCACAGAGCGTCCCTTTACCGCGATTATTGGTCCTGACTTTTTTTCTGTCATTTTCCTTTATAAGCACGTTTTCCAATAAGAATAATCCATTGGCAACTAAAGACAGCCTTTTCTCTTGCTGCGATCATAGGGCGACGAATAATAGGCTCAATTCAGTTCAGAAAAATAATTATCTCATAAGTCGGCCTCTGTTTTTAAGAAAAGCAAACTGCTCTGGAACTTTTGCACGACCTTTATGTCACATCAGGTGATCTAACCTGCGCTTCACGATCTTTTACATTGTTTATATTAATTCAAAGGCCAAGATTAGAAACATCTTAACACAATTTTGAATTATAGCTGCTGCGCAGCAATGGTCGGGGTCGAGCAATTTTAGGCAAAATTAGGCAATTCTGAGCAACAAGCAGAGTGTAGGAAGATGGAAAAAAGGTGGCATTCAAATGTGCATTTTACATCAGTTGAGGCTTGAACTCACAATTTCTGGCACAAGAGACTATGCTCTATCTCACTGAGCTAATTGGCAAATGGAAATGTCACATGTAGCTTCACAAATTGACTGAACCAGTCACCTGTGTGCAAGACTGCAGCTGTTGGTGTGTAAAGGCAGATTTCAAACAGCTGTGAAAAATTCAGTAATTAAGACAAAAATCCGAAAATACACAAATTGCATCTAGACAGCGTGGAGATGGTAATTTGTTTTTAACAATGATTTATTGGCTCCATAAGTGAAAAACTGATATTTAACTCTTAAATGCCCAACTATAGTAAAAGTTGAAAGAAAAATCAATTTATTCTGTTAATATGTCCGGGGGAGGGGCTAATAACAACCCAATAGCAATTTAAAATTTTTGGTGACCTTTGACCTCATTTTAATTTTGTGACATATATGTCACAATGGGCATTTCGGGGACCTTATTGCTAAAATGATTTGAATGATAAAACAGTTGACATATAGCTGAAGGATTAGTTATAGCTTATTTTTCATTAGCTTACCTGTTCGTCTACTTTATCCAGTGATGAATGGGTGCTGATCTATTGTGTAGATTCCTCCATTGGGGCGGCCATATTGGAAAGGTTAGCTGGTGCAGCCAGTGTAGTGTCAGTTCCACTTTTATGCATCAGATGGCAGCACTAATGGTCTAAATATGTCACTATGGGCATTAGGTTGCAAAATTAATGTGGAGTCAGTGGTTTTGACAACCTCCAAAATCGTGTGACAAATTTGTCACAGGGGGCATTTAAGGGTTAAAAATGCCATTTTTGCATTGACTACAATTGTTCTCATGAGAGCAAAATTCAAAATGCTGTAAAAAATTCAGTTTTTGAGATGAAATTCTGATATTTTCCAAACATCATCTACCATAACTCCAAAATTTTGTCATTTTTTCAATGAACATTGAAAATGTATTTAGCAAGAATTTGCAAGTATATGTTTACAATACCGTTTACAGTCAAACATTTTGATGCACTGTAGGCTCAATATTCAACAAATCAAAAATCTGTGGGATCGTTTGTGTAGGACAGTCTGAAGATGCTCTGTAGCAAGTTTGGTATCAACTGAGCAAAAATTGTGGGAGGAGATAGGTTTAATAAGTTTTACAGTTTTTTTTAAAAAAAAACAGAGTGATGGACCTCATAATTTGCAATAGGTTTAAATGTACAAAAGTTTCTTCAGTATTGGGGCTACATTTTGGTGAAAGTTACAAATCTGTAGCACATATGGTTGATTTGTTGTGAATTTTCAAAATTTTGAACTTTAGAGGCTTGCTGTAGTGCCACCATCAGGACTATTGGCCTGTTTTTGCAGCTGAGGCAATCTGGCATGGGACTGGACCTTTGTACAAAGTTTATGATTTTTCGCGCATGGGAAGTAGGATTTCCTCGGAAGAAGAAAAAGAAAGAAGAACATGCAGGATAACAATAGGTTCCTGGCAGCTTAGGCTGCCTGGCCCCTAAATAAGGCTGATCGAAATGCACCAAAATGCTTGTCCAAATGTATGATTGTTGTCTCATCTTAAGGAGGAGAAGTAGCAACACCTCATTGCGTTGAGTGTTTCCTGAGTAAATGTACTGTTAATAAGGAAAAATGATTGAGAACAAGTCAGGACTGAGAGTTGTTCTGTGCCGACCCAATCTTCCGTTCTGGCTATGCCACTGGTCCAAACTGAGTGGTGAAAAGCTAAGCAATAACCAATTTACAGTGACTGCATTCATCAGAATTTACAAAAATTGAATAAATAAACAAACAAATAAACCATGTGCAACGTACTGTGCAGCTGCAATTTGGACCAATCCCAAAGCAGGAAACTGAAGGTTGCAGATGAACCCAAACCCAGCTGTATCTATTTTAACTGACTGCTCTCAATAGCTGTACAGCCAAAGCAAGCCTGTAACAGAGGAACAGTACAAATGATTTTAAAAGTCAGCTGTTATTTACTGTAAATTTCAGCATTTAAGTATTTTACCACTTTTGCTAGCGGCATTATGACAACTTTTGCAGGCTTAGAGGAAAATATTTTTATAAGAGAGGGATGACATTTGCTGGAGCCATTCCAAGCAGGCAGTGGGTGAGAGACAGGAACACAGGCTGGGCAGCTCGCTGCTCCATTAGTTGCATTGTTGTGCTTGATATATTGGAGCCTATCTAATACATTTTTTTTGTTGTTGTTGTTTTATCATAAATGAGGTTTTCTTTGTTCTCCTCTGAGTGACATTTCTAGAAGTGTTGTCAGAATGCAATGAGTCCACTTCACAACTACAGAGGGTCACAGTATAGTGGAATCATGCGGACATGCTCATGACTGGTGTGAGCACTACATTACCCATGAAGCATTGCAGCTCTTTATTCACATTGAGCTTTGTATGCTTACACAGCGATAATGTCACCTGCTGCATCTATACAAATTATTGGTGCTGTCCAAGTCATATTTAAAATTAAATTTCTGTATAGAAATGATAAGCTTCAATTAGGAATTTATCTTGCAATTAAAAAAACTGTGGATCTGGTATGAGCAGAATTACAGTTCACTCAATATATTGCAACTATTAATCAGTAGCAGGACAATGAAATGGTCCAAAAGCAGGATACTAACATGAAAGGTCACTACACTGTTGTAGGCTCCTGTTGAATTCTGTGATCTACTTCAAAACTGAAGGAGATTGCGCTTTACCCTTGTCACTGATGCCCAAAAGTCGCGGAATAGTCTCAGAGTATGTTTTTCGATCTGTGGCCCCCGTGCACTGTAAGCCCAGACAGTGTGGTGCACTCAGATGTTCTGTGGAAACTGATCACCTCAAAAAATTGTGTCTGTCAACTTAATGATCTTGTGTTCACAGCACTTTAAAACCTGTTAAAATACCTTTTTAAAATGTGTACCTTTTTTTCCCCAAGTACCATATAAACAAGGCTATTAAGTTGGCTAACGCAAGTATTTGAGTGCATCTGAATTTACAGTGACACCCTTAATCGGATCCAAAAGCCTTGTGTTTTATGTCTATTTTGCTAATGTTAAATTTTTTTTATCCCCAATTTATAATTCACTTGACCTATTTTATGTTTCATACCCCCATGAAACACCTTGTAAACTTGTTCTTTTCTTGGTGATGTCTCAAAGAATTCAAATGATTTCCTCACTTTCAACTACCACTGTCAAACGTCAGGTTTGTGTGTGTGTGTGTGTGTGTGTGTGTGTGTGTGTGTGTTTGAGAGAGAGAGAGAGAGAGAGAGAGAGAGAGAGAGATTATTTATTGTCATTATTATTTGTATTTCTGCATTGTCTTTTTTATGTTGTTGTTTTGTCTTTCCTATGCTTTGGCAACATACGTTTTATATGTCATGCCAATAAAGCAAATTGAAATTGAGAATAGAAATCGCAAGAAGAGAGAGAGAGAGAGAGAGAGAGAGAGAGAGAGAGAGAGAGAGAGAGAGATCATGTTTCCAAACCCCTATCTAGCCAAAGCACTCCATATCCGCTGGGAAATTCGTGGCGCATGAAACTCTCACTGCCTCCAATAGGAACACAACCATGTGTTTGGCACGCAAGCTTTCAATTTCCTGTTATGAGACAACAAAGTCATTCTTTATTCGCAAAGCGATTTTTGCTGACAATAATCCCGTGGCACCATTGTTCATTTCGCTCAGCAATTTCTGAAGAGGAGGGTTAAAAAACACCCGATGGTTTCAAGCCAACAGAGAAACCAGAAGCGCTATTCAAGCACGGCAGGCACCGAGTCATCATCAGCCACTTCGCGCAAACGTGCCATCCAAATGGCGTCTAACATCTGCTGCTCGCTGGAACCGATGGGAGTGATTTGGCGTGTATTGCAAAGATTCACTTAATTGCGAAAATGATTCAATACTGCTGTTTGTCACTTTCCACAGGGATGAAAAAGCTGAAGCTGATTTTAAGGTGCATCTGTATTTGCGTATTTGGAAATAAAGTATTCGGATTAAAAAAAAAAAAAAAACGTCGCATTCTCATGGGTTCATCAACGTAGTTTCGCTCAATCAAGCAAGCAGCGCATTTGAGGCTTATGCATTCGACAGTCAGAGGGTAAGACGAACGTGATACTTGAGTATGTGTTCGAGACGCAGCATGAACCATTCAAAATATTGATGGAGTCGAGGTAGGCTACTTGGAGTGAGACATTTTATCATAATTCAGCCGCCAATAACGACAGTCATGCCAAGAAGACCGACTGCGTCTCGTGTAAAACATTTGGGCTATGCTATGCTCCGTACAGACCTCTATGAGCAGGCTAACCGCCTGGATATAACCAGCGCAACAGGTGCTTTTTAGCCGACCACACTGAGCTGCGCGTTGAAACGTTACCCAGATGAACGATGCTACGAAACGAAACTGCATCTTGATATTTATGGTAGGAGACTAGTTTAACGCCTCATGTCTTTCCTGCAGTTCTCAATAAACCCCAAATATAATATGATGCCAAAGGTGAACGCAAGACATAGCAGTCAGCATTGTTACATCTGAGAAAGACGTCAATGCCATCGCACGTATAGCAATGTTGGCGGAACTTTGAAAGAATAACATTAAAATAGTTCCTGTGTTATTAAATGTTATCGTTATTTAATAGTGTTGTTATTATTAGATAATATTTGGGTCACAAAATGCAAATCTCACTACAACGTGTATTATGAGGGGATGCTGGTAACAGATACGCCATTTCTAGACGTCACCAGGAAAAAAAAAATCTCCGAAGCATGTATTTAAAATGAATGTTCACTGAGCTGTTCAGACAAGATGTCTCACAAAACTCATAACCCAGGATTACACTGGCTCAATTTCCTCCAGGAATTACATTGGGCACTTTGAGAAATGTGAAATCTCTAGACTTCATGGACAGCGAGTGTTCCAGTACTCATGCACATCATCCGTTCCTTCACTCAAACGAAATTCTCATTACCTTCACCAAGGAGGTTATGTTTTCACCCGTCTGTCTGTCTGTCTGTTAACAGGATAACTCAAAAACTTACGAACAGTTTGGCTCAAAATTTGGCAGGGTAATAGGTGGTTGTCCAAGGATGAGTAGATTTAATTTTGGGGGTGATCCGAAACATATACTGGATTCTGGATTTGAAAGAATTAAAATATATCTGTCTAACATGGGTCTGTGTGACATTTCTGACCGGATAACTCAAAAAGTTATGAAGGTTTTGGCACGAAATTTGGCAGGATGAGGTGGCAGTCCAAGGAAGAGTTGATTCAATTTTGGAAGTGATCCGGAACGTGTTCGGTAACCAAAAGAACAGATATATGGCGTGGAGGAGGTATATGGTCGACCGAGTGCCTACTAGCTCCCATTTGAAATTAAAGGCATCAACTGACTGCAAAATGACAAATCAGAGATAGCAAAGATCCCAGTGGATCCTCTGAAATGATTCAGGAAGGCCAGAGCTCCCCTCTGAAATTACCTCAGAGGGTAAAACAGAAAAGTCATGCAGGTAAACTGATGGGCAAATGAAGCAGCCCAAGACATGCTCTCGTGTGGCTTAGATGTGCTGTACCATGCAGTTCTGTAGTAATTGGGCACAAGAAGGACTATAATTCCCCAAATGGTTTTTGACAGTGTGAATGTGGATAATGTAAAGCTCACAATCTCTGACTGCATATTCTCCATTTTCAAATCCAGTGTTCAGGAGTTTGAAGCCAATGGTTGTGCTGCTGTTTACAAGCTGCGCTGCATAGTGCCGTATGTGATTGGTGTGATAAGCTGATATGGTGTCAGTGTGATGCGGATGGAGCCGCACACTTCAGCTCTTACCATCTTTCGCATGTTGGAGGCAGTGGGCTGGACTTGCGAGCGAAAGAAGTTGTGGACTTGCACGATGTCATCCTGGTCCTCCAGGTTCAGGTTATAAGTGCAGACAAGCCAGCAGTGCCCCAGTACTGCAGTCCACACCACGGAAATCCTCAACATGGTCACAGCACGTGTGTGTGTGTGTGTATCACTCACTGTGTGTGCAGCTCTAACGATGCGTGTACATGTGTGCACCTAAGTGTATATCTGACACAGTGTGTGCCTGTGTGTGGCTGTGTATGTTTGTGTAAACCTGTCACAGTGTGTGTGTGTGTGTGTGTATGTGTGGTGTATGTGTGTGTGCGTATCTCCTCTGTCACCGCAGTTGCCGTTGCACAGATGTGTGTGTTTTTGTAAGACTTTAATAATGTGTATGTATCTCTGTGGTGTATATCGTGTGTTGATGTGTCCCTGTGTTACAATGTGCCCCTTTCTGTGTGTATGAGTGTCTATGTGTTTTCCTGTTAGAGAGAGTGCCTGTGTGTCTGTGCAATATGTATTTTACAGTGTGGGACTGAATGTGTTTATGTGTATGTCCTTTAGTGTGTGTATCTCTGACGCAGCATGTGTACGCGCGTGTGTGTGTGTGTCTCCCTTCTCTCACGCTGATGTCCTGTGTTTCGGGCTCTTATAAGACGGACAGATCGGGGATACACCCATTCCACTGAGAGAGCGCGAGCACTGACTCACTGCCGGCAGGTCTAACACATTCCAGATACCATGTAGAGCTGACACAGAGAGCCCTGGCTGACACACACACATACACACACACACACTCACTCACACATCTTTCTCAGTGCCACTCACTGACCTTACTCAACCAAACTGCTGCCCTTTCAAATGAGTCTGACGCAATCATATCCTTTGACTCTTATATGAACACACACGTGCCTTACTCTGACACGCTTACACACACGCTTGCTGAGAGTCATTGACCCTCTCTTGCTCACACACACACACACACTCACACACATTCACTGAGACACATTACCCCACTCACAGTTCTGCACACTTCTGGCTCATGACCTGTGAGCCACACACATTAGCGTCTCTGGAATTCTGGCGGACTTATCTGATGCACACCGAGTCAAAGCTTCAATTGAACTCGTCCAAACGTTTCATAACATTACGCGGGCAAGCTTCTTCTGATTCTATCACCCTCTTTTATTTTCCAGTTAAACTCATGTTGGGACAGGCAAACCTGGATCGTACAATTCAGAGGAAAAGACGGACAGGGAAATAATGTGATAAAACAGTCCTGTTATGTTCTCCAAGCAGCTGAAAATGCACTGTGTTTGGATGGAAATGAACCATGTTGAAAATTGAGTTTGAACATCAAAGATTTGGATTCATTTTGTTAAATCTGAGTTCTTGCATTTAAAAACTGAATATTGCATAACTTTGGTGACTTTTGTCTCAAGCCTTCCTTCGTTAAAAGTTGTCATCAGCAACCTCGATTACATGTTCCGTACACCACCGCACGACCTATACCATGCCTCGACATTTCAACCGACTTGCTGCACAGCCTGAGTTTGTTTCAGGAAAAAAAAAAAAGAATTGGGTTGTCACAACTAAACACAAAAGAATTTTAACAGCAATCTTTTTGCTTGAAATTAAAAACAAAAATTGAATGCAAACCAGACGGACTGAATTTAAAAAATCAGAATGTAATGGCAAATAGTGACGTACTGTGCATATGGTAGTTCAGTGATATAAATATTGCAGTTTGTAAATTACAACGTCTTTGCTGGGACTGATTTCCTGCAGTCAGCTGTCTGCTTCAGAGAATTATCAATTATAAATAAACAGTGCTCCCTACAGGTATTTAACTCTTAATTTCTTCTCCAAAATTTAGTACTTGTGAGGATTTTCCACATACATTTTTTTTAGCTCGCATGGTCGAAGTGAATATGATAAAAGTTGTGCATTAAAAATAGCCTAGGGATTGTTTTAATCAATATGTACCCTCATCTTATGGAGTATTTTCCTTAAATTGTAAAATGAGAAGGTTACGATCGTCCCTCCCTTGGCCTGTGTCAGCTCTCGGCATGATTTTGCCTGCATGCCAGAGCGCACACAGAGCTAAAAAACACTCTCCATGCTCTGTGCCTTTGTGTGTTCTGTGCCTCTCCTTCCCTGCGGTTGCCAGATCTGCGCCGCTGGGTTCCTGTGCTCACTCATGTGAGACTGAGACGATCAGAAATGCTCTTTTTGTTTAAGGGCAGATATGCGTTAGTTTGAGGAAGCTTTTGGAATGTTTATCTGGCCTGAAACTACTAACCGATGAACAACTGAGGGTAAGAAAGATAGAATCCAGCCACAGGTTCCTTCCATCTCTCAGCTGAACCAGCTGATGTTGAGGACTAATAATCCTTCTCCCAGGCTGAAGATTTTATCTGATCAGCAAATCCAGTCGGTTGGAACAAAAGACTGTTGCGGACTCTAATTTTCTGGAGCTGGACTTTACAGCTTTGCTCATTACCGCCCAACCATGGCATCTCTATTGTTCTTTATCTCTGACCAGGGGCTATATCCATGACACCTACAAGCAGGAGTTGGATTGATGGTATAGAGTCAGTTTTCCCTGGTCAATAGCCTACCCTTACCATTTATGAGCTCAAATTAACACTGGTCCCAGATCAGCACTCCTCCTCTGAGATATTTCAGGAATATTGTGCATGAGCACCAGTCACCCAAGAGTTTCCATTCCTGTCTGCACAGGGGAGCGGTGACTGAAGATTTCTGTTTCAGCACAACGATAATACTCCAGGATCCACTTATCAAGCGCGCCACTGAGGGCTTCGATAAAACCGTCCACAACCTGGTTTTTGTGGAAAAGATCCCCCACCCCTGCAATAAACTGTCATCAGTTGCTGTGCTGGCACACATGATTGAATGGACAGTGCAGTCAGCATCTGAAAAGCTGTAGAATTCTCTGTGAGCAGCTCATAAATGTCCGAACGTGTTTGTCTCTTGTTTTGATTCTCAGCCGCTGTAATTTCCTGTGGGCTCCTCTCCCGTGACTCTCTGCTGCTCCTGGACCAGCTGGCTCTCAGCAAATTTTTTTCTGGTTTGTTGTTTTATTTCCCCAGAAAATAGCATTCCATTGCAAGTTTTAATTTTGTGCTTATCCCAAATTTGTGTCATTTATCCTCTGTTTATGTTGGTGGGCATTATATCCATTTATTGGAAGCAGACTTGATAACTGTGATGCTGTATTTTCCTTTCACAAAGCCTAATGACACCCCGAAGCATGTTCAGCTAGCACGCGCAGCTAGATGGCAGCTTGCATGTGTTGCTAGTTTAAATTGTAATTCTAACCAGGATGGATAAAAGTGTGGTCCTGCATTGCTTTAATGTATTTTACAGTTTAGTCATTAATTTCACACTTAAAGCACTCAGTGCTGAAATTCATTACAAACTTTTCATCCAAATATGTCCCCATCAGGTCAGCTCAAATGTCCAGCAGTAAAGTTTAAAAGTACATTTTTTATGTCCAAAAGCTGTGTAATGCTCCACCAAATTCACAAAACCAGAATTATTACCTCCATTACAGAGCTGAAATCATACTTGCTTTGAATTTTTATTTCTTACTTTACTGTATTTGGCATTTTCCCATTCATGCATTTCTTCTCCAGGTTATTCGTGGACAGAGTGGTGGGTGTGCTGGAGCTTATTCCAGCATTGAGTGAGGGTTCGGAATATACCCTGCACAGGGTGCCAGTCACAGGGTACCCAGTCTCTCATACTCTCATCACTGGGTAAAATATAGACTCTGTATGTCTCAGGATGGCATGAATTCCATCTATACACGAGGAGACACCACACAGACTTGGCCCAGCTCAGAACAATTGCAGGTTTTTCTTGCTGTGAAACAGCATTACAATATCATATACAGTATTATATCACTGCAATCTTTCAGTTTTTAATGTATTCCAGTTTCTCCTCTGGACGTGTGCTGTGTACAGTACTAGTCATATCAGGACTGTGAATGGGCCCAACCACAGACAATTGTGAAAAGCACAAAAAGTTTAACATAAAAGAAAATCAAACAGCCAAAACCAGAGATGGAATTTGGCACAGAATCACTGGGTACAAAACTTAGTCTTAATCTTGAGCGCTGAATACATTTTCAAGGAATTAAAAATGTAGTTATCCTGAGCTGTTGAAAACCTATCATGTGGCAACTTGTTTGATGATGAAAAAATAGCGATTTCTTTGCATGGCAACGCTATGCCCCATTCACCACCATTGTAAGCCTGTTGGGAGCTTCGGCTAAAAAGCCTTGTATTTCGAAATGTTGGATGCGTACGGAGGTGGGGTATTCGACAAAAGTTAGTACTCGTTATCATGTTTCAATACACCCCACGTCAATTTCACACCGGAGTTCTCCTTTACGCCACACATCAATTCTGCTATAGTATTCAGTTTTTCTGTGAAATACAAGAGGTTCAACTTTTATGAATAATTTGAAGATCCCCTGTCATGTTTTTAGGGGCCCAGCCAATTAGCCATCATAAGCCATATCAATATCTGTTCCTTTGTGGCATCACAAGGGGAGGTGACAGCCCAGAGGCAAGAAGGGCTGATCAACTTCAGGGAACCAGTTTATCAGTTATTTCACTGGTCTGGGTGGTCTCTACCCTTTCAAAAAAAGGGGCGAAGTAAAATTAAATGGCTTGAAGGTTTTTTTTTAAAAAAAAGATCACCAGATAATGTCAATGAGGATTTAACAAAAATACCATATTTTGTGAAATAAAAAGACAAAGAAATTAATTTCATTTTCCAGCACGTGCAATCAAACAAGTTGGGCATTTACTGGACTTAGAGGTGAAGGTGAAGCAAGTGCTGCACATCTGCCTGTCTGTCTATCTATCTATCTATCTATCTCTCTCTCTCTCTCTCTCTCTCTCTCTCTCTCTCTCTCTCTCAGAATTGGACATTACCAAGAAGTGTTTGGGTATTGCATCATGAAAACAAGGCTACGCACGAGATGAGATCATGTGACTAAGTTGAATGTTTGAGCTTGGTCGCTACCCGTTTCCATGTAGGTCAAGGGTAGCCTGAGTGTGCGCCTCCTTGGTGTCCAGTTAAATTAGCAACTGACTCAACTCAGCAGTGTTAACTGAGGTGTACTTCTTTGCATTAGTGAGATTACCAAGGGAATGGTAGATCTGCGGGGATGTAGTTGTGCAGCCAATGATGATCACAAACTGTTTGTAAATTCCTGTTTGAGAGGGATACCAGTACATCAGTAGCATAGCATTAGCATGTATTTTTGCATACATTTTTATCAACTGAAAATCTGAAATTATTGAGATTCCCTGGATGGGATCTTGAAGCAGAAAAGTGGGAGTAGATTTTGTTTGGTTTAAGGTCTGCAGCTTATTTATTTATTTATATTTTTTTATTCCTTGACTTTGTTTAACTGCCAAAAAGAGGGGCGGTTAGCTGTGCATATGGTGACATGAGTATGTGTGCAAACACTGCACAGACACGCACTGCTAGGATACTTAACTCTGATGGTTGGAGGGCAGGGTTGAGTTTGGGTCACCTGTGAGAGAAAGAATTGGGGTGATGAACTTGGCCTGTTTTTAAAGCCACGAAAAATGTCACATACAGCTGGGGCCAGTTCAGAAAAGTAACACACGATGATTCTCACAGTGGAGAAATGATTGAAGCATCATTATCACATATTATGTATGAATCTGCTAATTAACACAACATAGTGTAATGTTTGAGGATATTAGTGTAGTTGTGACGTACATTCATTCTTTTAAATCTTTTGATTGGTAGAATCCTTTAATGTCCTGAACTAATGCAAAAACAATGGTGAAATAGTTCAGCACATAAAAGGGTTAATCATGAAAGTATAAAAAAACATTGCTGGGAAAAAAGGCAACGGGGAAGTCAAGATAAAAGCAGTTCCATTAGTAAAGAAGGGCAGGTACACTTGGACGCCCAAAAGTCATGCTTAAAGGCAGCCTCCGTATTTTACATTTTCATTGCCTTGTCTCTAAAGTCATCAATAATCCCCCCCCGCCAGCTCAGATTCAGTGTTTACTCGCACCCGTGTTCGACAATCTGTGACCTGGGGGTGGGAGGTAGGGGTGGTTGAGAGGGCTTCTATTCGGTTCTAAGTCTTCACAACTTAAAAATGTATTTAGTTTTGGGCGCTTGCCAGGGATTTTATGCAAAAACATGGACAAAGAACAGAAACACGACACTTAAAAATGGTGGAATGTTGTAATAATTATTTTAATAAGCCACAGATGTGGTGCTGATACCAGAAGAGAGGACGCGAGGCCCAATATTTATTTTGCTCTGGAGGAGAATTTTGGGTGGAGACCATGTGACCATGTGCTCAGGTTCATTAGACTGGATAACATAGCCAAGTCCTTCTCTCATACAGAGCAACCAAATGCTCCCTTAGTAATGTGTGTGTGTGTGTGTGTGAGACTGGTCTATTTCTCTTGCGTAACTTCACACTCAGTATTTTGAGAAAGGATATGATTGTATGTGTTTATGTGTCATTTTGTTGTGTGCATGCATTCTTATTTTTAGTCTTAAAATATGAGTAAAGTTCAGCTCAGAGAAGGTTAAGCTTTTCAGGGATGTCCTGGGAAAAATGTCAGATAAAACAAGTTGCAAATTCACCTCTCCATCTGCCAGTAAAAACCCCAGGTTCCACCAGTCGCCAGTCAATCAACCTACCCACAGGGAACCCTGCTGTCCCAGTCTTTCATGCCTGTGTCCCCCCCTATTCAGAATATGAAGAGTTGGAATGCAAAACCCACAAAGTCCACTCAACCTCTTTTGTTTTAAATTGAGTTTTTTTACTCAGCATAATATGTACCCTGAAATTCAACAGTCACCCCAGCACAGAAGGACCTCTGTGACCAGACAGGTCAACACGGCGTCTCCGGATCAGGACTTTTACCTGTGCGATTACATCTGCCACTTTGTATCCTCAATGTGGATCATAGATCTGTAATTGCCGATAGGAGGACTGCTTCATCACCATCAGCTGGTGACCAAGAAGTGGAGTGTCATGGTTTTGACTGTGTTTGTGGTTTTTAGACTCTCTTTGTGGCTCTTTTCGGAACCACTTCTGTTCCTTTAATTGAGGGTATCGCCAATACGCAAAAATTGCCCAGATTTAGTGCTTTCTGTAAAATATCTTGCTACTTCAGGAACCCCCTTAATTCCGGTGCGTTACTGAGGTCACGGTTATCGTTTAGCGTCAGCACGCACGCAGACGTAAATCAAGCCGAGGAAAATGTAAACATTCACTAAGTGCACAGCTAGTTTCACGAGCATACGGGCGAGTATGCAAGTAAGTACTCGATGCGGTCAGCGGAACCACGCACGCCTAGGCAGCGTTCGATTTTTTCCGCAGCCGCTAAAGAGACCGGAAGCGACTGGGTTACCGAACTATCCCATAATGCATCTGAAACGGGGCACGAATGTAACATCCGGGCATTTTTTGCGTATTAGCGATACCCTCAATTTTCGGATTCCTTCCAGCTGTTTCGTCAGGCGTGGGCGGCACCTTCCTCTGAGCCTATATAAGCCAGATGCCCGCCACGCCTCCCTCGCTGGAGTGTCTGATTTTAGCTAACACAACAGCCAGAAGATATCTGTAGTCAGGAATTGTTTGCGAAATATCTTCGCGTTTCTTTTGTGGTTCCTATTTCTCTAGGGAAATTCCCCTTTCTTCCTTTCCCTCTCTTTCCTTTGTTTTGCACCATTTTGGGTGCTTTGTTTTCTCGGTTCCCGAGATACTTCCTCTTTCTCCCTCTTTCGCTTTGCTTCCTTTTTTCGGATGGTGGGCATCCTTTTGGAAGCGCGAGAGCTGTCTCTGTTGTTTAGTCTATATCTCTCTCTGTGAGTGTTTTAAGTCCGTGCTGCTCTGGTTTTCTCCTACCGCTGCACTGGGCCTCTTGACTCTATCAGCCTTTCCTGAACACTCCAGCCAGACATGGAGTCGCCAGCAGCGGCTACGCTACAGAAGATTGTTGCTAATCAACAGTCGGTGCTAACAGCGTATGGCAAGGGCCTTACGAGTTTAGGCAATCAACAGGCAGAGCTGGTGGACAGAGTTTGCCTACAGGAGAATAGGACATCCTATTAAGTCTCACCGAAAATATTAGAGCATTGTCTGCTCAGATAACACAAAATGTTTCACAAGCACAATCCATACACCTTCCCCGAGAGCCTAAGCTCCAGTTACCCCCAAGATACGGAGGCGAGGCAGGGAAATGCAAGGATTTCATTGCACAATGTGAAATATTTTTTAAATCGCAACCCTCACAGTTCTCGAATGAAGAATCACGGGTTTCGTTCATTCTATCCCTGTTGTCTAGCACAGCCCTCACTTGGGTGGGACACTCATTCGATCTAGATCGCCGGTTGTTAATTCGATAGATACTCTCGTGAGGGAGATGATTTCTGTTTTTGATCAGGATGTGTGTGGTCAGGACGCAGCTATGTGTCTGATGCATTTGAGGCAGGTCTCTGAGAGCGTCGCAGAGTTTTCTATTTCTTTCCGCTCCTTGGCCACAGAGACAGGGTGGCCAGAAGCACCCCTTATGACCGTTTTTATTCAGGCTTTGGCAGAGGAAGTAAAGGATGACCTAGTGACGTTAGAGCCTTGTGTATCTTTAGATTTGTTGGTTCGTACTGCTGTGTGGATTTATAATCGTATCCGCAAACGTAACAAGGAGAAACAAACTGCATTGGCTCCTACCAGCAAAGGCGTTAATTCTCCTTACAACACACACACAGCCCCAACTCCGCCCACTGAAATTCCCACTCCTAGTGAGCCCATGCAGGTTGATAGTTCATATGAGAGCCAGAATCGTAAGCCTGTTTGCAAACAAATAATTTGTCATCATTGTAACAAGCCGGGGCATATACATCCACATTGTCCTGAGCAAGGGAAACGGGAAGTCCCTCTAGCGGTATGGGGAACACTAGAGGGGCAGGCTCAATCTCCCTTTCGGACATTTATTTCAGTGGAGTTAACTGTGGGGAAGCAGAGAATAATTGTTGAGGCCTTTTTGGATTCGGGGGCCGTTGATTGTTTTATGGATGCGGAGTGGGCTAAGAAACATTCCAATCCCATTTGCTCTCTCTTGCATTCCCTCATGGTCAGATCTTTGGACGGTCACCCATTGGGATCGGGGCTTATAACCGAGGTCTCTGAATTATTGACTATGCTTATCCCATTTGGCGGTCATTCAGAGAGAGTTCGTTTTTTCCTAATCAATTCCCCGGTTTTTCCTGTGGTTTTAGATCATTCTTGGTTGCTTGAACATAGGCCACATATCTTTCGGGGCAGTCAAAATAATACAGTCGTCCAGTGGGGCTCTGATTATAGGTCTCACTGTAGTGAGATTCTGGCGTGTCACCCCGAACGTCAACCTATGGGGGAGGCTGATGCTTGGAGTGATGACGAGGAGGGAGGTTTACTTAACACACCGGCTTTAGATAATGGGATGGGGGAAGAGTTGGAGTGGGATCCTCAATTTGACTGGCGGCAGCCAGAAGAGGAGGATTTCGAGTCAGAGGATTTTTTCGACTCTGAGTCAGTTGTTGAGTCGTTGGGTTCTGAACAAGACTGGTGTGTAGAGGCCACGCTGAACTTTGGTTTAACTCCCAACATTCCAGGTGATTATGTTGAACTCGCAGAGGTTTTTAGCAAACAGCGAGCTTCGTCTTTGCCTCCGCATCGCGATTACGATTGTGAGATCAAACTTTTCCCTGGTATTACTCCCCCCAGGGGTGCATTATACTCACTGTCTGGGCCAGAGCGTAAGGCAATGCATGAGTATATTCAGGAAGCTCTAGCCCATGGTTTTATCTGACTCTCTACGTCTCCTGCTGGAGCGGGGTTCTTCTTTGTTGGGAAAAAGGATGGCGGTTTGAGGCCCTGTATCGATTACAGGGGCTTGAATAACATAACCATTAAGAATCGGTACCCTCTGCCCTTAATGAACTCTGCATTTGAATGCCTGCAGGAGGCGTTGTTTTTCACTAAATTAGACCTCCGCAATGCGTACAATTTGGTCCAGACCTGGGAGGGGGACGAATGGAAAACGGCTTTTAATACTCACGACAGGCAATACGAATATCTTGCCATGGCTTTCGGATTGGTTAACGCCCCCTCTGTGTTCCAGGCACTTGTTAATGACGTCCTCCAAGAGATGTTGGAGAAATTCGTCTTTCTCTACCTTGATGATATTATGATTTTTCTTCAACTCTCTCGGAGCATAAACAACACGTCAGACAAGTGCTTGAGGCTCTCCTTAAAGCCAAACTTTTTGTCAAGGTTGAAAAATGCATTTTTTCATGCCAGGACAGTCTCATTCCTTGGCTTCATTGTATCAGCAGGGTCGGTCCTCATGGATCCGTACAAGGTGGCAGCGGTCAGAAATTGGCCTGCCCCTCAGAATGTTAAGGAGGTTCAGCGATTTTTGGGCTTCACTAATTTTTATTGGAGGTATATCCACAATTTTAGTGTGGTGGCTGCCCCCATTATTGTGCTTACTAAGAAGAATGCCTCCTCGTCATTTGCTTGGTCTCCAGCAGCTGAGGTTGCTTTTCAGGAGTTTAAGAAATGATTTAGCTCTGAGCCGATCCTTGTTTTGCCCGACCCCTCCCTCCCATTTGTAGTGGAGGTTGATGCTTCGGAGGTCGGAGTGGGTGCCATTTTGTCCCAGTGCCCCCTTCGGGACAATAAGTTGCATCCCTGCGCCTACTTATCCCAGTTGTTGTCGGTGGCCAAATGGAATTACAGCATTGGTGACTGGGAGTTGTTAGCAGTTAAGTTGGCGTTGGAAGAGTGGGGCCATTGGTTGGAGGGGGCTGAACATCCGTTTGCGGTTTGGACGGATCACAAGAATGTCCAATATATCCAGCAGACTAAGCGTCGTAATTCCCGGCAGGCGCAGTGGGCATTGTTTTTCAGTCGCTTTAACTTTACGTTAACTAATCGCCCCGGCTCCAAAAACATCAAGCCTGACGCCTTGTCGCGGATTTATGACCGCTCGGGCCACGATCCCATTCCGGAGCCGGTAATTCCAGCAGCTCAGATTGTGGCTCCCATTCAGTGGGATGTTGAGTCTGTTCTGCGGGAGGTCTTGCGGTCCGATCCTGGTCCTGGTGGGGAGCCGCCTGGCTGTTTGTTTGTCCCCGTAGCGGTGCATTCCCAAGTGCTGCAGTGGGGGCACTCTTCCCACCTGGCAGGTCACCCGGGAGTTCACCAGACCAAGCAGTTCTTAGCCCGACGCTTTTGGTGGCCCAGCATGGGTAAGGACATCTGGGAATTTGTGGCGGCATGTTGCATCTGTGCATGGAACACAGTTTCCCATCCCCCCCCCCCCGGTCTGTTGCAGCCGATGCCCGTTCCCAAGCGTCCGTGGAGCTATATTGCTCTAGATTTTGTTACAGGTCTGCCGGTTTCGGAAGGCAACACCATCATTTTGGTTGTGGTCGATTGCTTTTCTAAGGTCGCCCACTTTATCGCCCTGCCTAAGCTCCCTTCGGCGCGGGAGATGGCCCTTCTTGTTGTGGACCATGTGTTCCGGCTGCATGGTCTGCCTCAGGATGTGGTCTCGGACCGTGGCCCACAGTTTACGGCAAAATTCTGGCGTGCTTTCTGCAACCAGCTAGGGGCTGCCATGAGCCTTTCGTCTGGTTTCCACCCTGAGACCAATGGGCAGACAGAGCAAATTAACCAGTCGCTAGAAAATACACTTCGGTGTTTAGCGGCTGACAATCCTTCTTCGTAGAGTCGTTTTTTGGCATGGACCGAATACTCCCATAATTTGCTGTGTAAGTCCTCCACAGGCCTTTCCCCGTTTGAGGCTCAGTTGGGTTATCAGACTCCGCTTTTTCCGGAGACTGAGAGGGATTCAGAAATTCCCTCGGTTAATCATTTTGTTTGGTGTTGTCGGTCAGTCTGGGCCAGGGTCCGGTCCTCTCTGGGCAGAAACAGAAGACCGCCGCTCATAGAAGGCACCGTTTGGCCCCATCTTATCGGGTTGGCCAGAGAGTTTGGCTTTCCACTCGGAACCTTCCTTTGAGAGTGGAGTCACGGAAGTTGGCTCCCCGCTTCATTGGTCCTTTTCAAGATAGTGCGGAAGATCAACCCTGTCACTGTCCGATTAAAGCTCCCAAGATCCTTGCGTATTCACCCCTCGTTTCATGTTTCTCAGCTTAAACCAGTGAGCAGAAGCGTCCTGGCACCGGTCGACAAGCCGCCACCGGATGATTGAGGGGGAGCCGGTTTACACCATGCGTCGCATTCTGGCCAAGAGGTGTGTTGGTTGCGGGGCCCAGTTTTTGGTGGACTGGGAGGGATATGGTCCTGAGGAGCGGTGCTGGGTCCCTTCTCAGGATATCCTGGATCCCATCCTGATATCTGAGTTCCGTGCCCAGGGTTCTATGTTAAGGTCGGGAGCCGTTCCTTAGGGGGGGGGTCCTGTCATGGTTTTGACTGCGTTTGTGGTTTTTAGACTCTCCTTGTGGCTCTTTTTGGAACCACTTCTGTTCCTTTAATTTTCGGATTCCTTCCAGCTGTTTCGTCAGGCGTGGGCGGCACCGTCCTCTGAGCCTACATAAGCCGGATGCCCGCCATGCCTCCCTCGCTGGAGTGTCTGATTTTAGCTGACACAACAGCCAGAAGATATCTGTAGTCAGGAATTGTTAGTGAAATATCTTCGCGTTTCTTTTGTGGTTCCTATTTCTCCAGGGAAATTCCCTTTTCTTCCTTTCCCTCTCTTACCTTTGTGTTGCACCATTTTGGGTGCTTTGTTTTCTCGGTTCCCGAGATACTTCCTCTTTCTCCCTCTTTCGCTTTGCCTCCTTTTTTTCAGATGGCTGGGCGTCCTTTTGGAAGCACGAGAGCTGTCTCTGTTGTTTGGTCTGTATCTCTCTCTGTGAGTGTTTTAAGTCCGTGCTGCTCTGGTTTTCTCCTACCGCTGCACTTTGCCGCTTGATTCTATCGGCCTTTACAGTGGAGTGGAATACTGAGTTGAGTCAAACAGAATAGAACATTAAGAAACCAATGCCCTGGTGACACGAAGAAATGTATTATCGATTTTAATCATTCATTGACTATGTCAGGGTGCAAACATGCCTGATGGTCATCTAGCCACGAATTTTTCCCACCAAAACAGACGTTTTTTTCCTCATTGGTATTTACAGAGTCCATCTGCATTCGCTCTGTTCTCTTGTTAGGTTTTGAGCATCATCATTTCTGCTTTTCATTATCATCACATTTATTGCATCACACCATCTCTGACAGAGCCTTTTCCTTCGAGTGCCATAAACTTGAATTCCATGAGATTCAAGTTAACTTTACTGACCTTATACTGCCAGACGGGTGACAAATTGACAGAAAAAAATTGAATAAATCTGAGGAAAAACACAACTGATGCAGATGCTTCTGTTCATATTTCTGGTGTGCTGTAGATCCACTCATCCCTTTCAAGGCAGAAGGCTGAATCACTGCAAATCAGTGCAGAGTTATTCTCTGCGATCACCTTTATATCCTGTGATGAAGCTCCTACCATGATGGGACGGATCTCTTGCAAGATTATAATGGCCCAAACCCCACAGGGCACAAGAATGGTTTATGGTCACTGAATGGTTTATGAGCATAAAATGATCCTAAGCATAGACCACTACCTTCACAGTCACCAGATCTCAAACCAACTGAACTCAGATGGGAGATTTTGGCACAACGTGTTAGACAGAGCTCTCCATCATCATCATTAAGTCAGAAAAAGGGGAATATATTCGTAGAGGACTGGCACTCCATACCTCCAGTGAAGTTTTACACTTGTAGACTCTACGCCACGGCGTGTTCAGCTGGCCTGGCAGCTTATGGAGGCCAAACACCTTCCTTAGACTGTTTATGTTGATTTTTTTCATTTATTTTCACCCATTTGTATCCTGAACTTGCCTTGCCAATCCCCTTTAAATCCCCAACTACCCTTACCAATGGCCCACCATTTGCCATCTCTTTCCTACATTTACTTTTCTTCCTGTTTGCAATCAGGTTTAACAAGTATCCGTCTTCAAATGACAGGGTGCCTCCCTGGAAGACATTATCTGCCCAAGTAAGTTCCTCTGGGTCAACAGCCTTTTGCATTACCTTGGCTTGCTAGCTTCCTACCAATAGACAAATGGTTGAAACGAGTGCAGATATTTTAAGCACAACATGGATTTTGAAAAAAATTATTATGATAAACTGAAATGAATTACACAAAACGTCCGCATTTCTAGAGAGTTGAGCCTTCTGGGGAACTTCTATAATATGCCAGAAAAGGCCATATAGCACATGGTGATGTCATCAAAGGGCAGTGATCGGCCATTAGAAGGAATGATGCATTTGGAACTACAATTGTCATGTTGCTGTACGTGCACATGGTACTTGCATTAATAACATTTGCTTGTTCTACTTTAGGGGGCAGTTCGCACTCACCAAATGCTCTGGAGTGCACTGCTGTCCAGGCTCTGACTGCTTTACAAATGGAAATCAGAATATACACAGTTATCCTGTGACTTCAGGACTAGCAGTCTTTCTCAATTGGTCATGGTATGATATGAATTTTACGGAGAAACGGGGTGCCTGCGAGTACAGTGCTGTTCCAGCTGATGCTCTCACTCCGCGCTCTCGGTGTTCAGGTTGCGGTTACGTTCCCGTAGTCTCCATGGCAGCAAAACATACGTAACATTACAAACATACGTAACATTACAAAACAGTCATTTAGCCCGAACACCCATCCAGATCTGCCCGGCATTATGGGGAAAATATCAAAATTAAGAATGACTTTACAACACAACGAGTCAATAACAGAATTGCATTCTTTGTGACTGCATCATGGAAGTAATGCAATTTCATTTCAGAACACATTCTTTAGATCAGGCCTCCTTTTTACCGGTGACCAGATGATGTAAACGGCTGGAAGTGTGTTAGTGTTTTTTGTTTGCTGAAGATTATTAAATGCCAGAATCAGAATCTAACTGATAGACACTTCATTAAAGTGTATTATTGAGTGTGGTGTGCATTGCTATGATAACCAAATAATATCAATTTAATTTTTACTGGTGGTTACCACATTACATCTTATACTGAGTTGGAGAGCTGACAGATGTTAGCATTAGCTCTATGAGTGATGACATTAATTTCCTCTCCAAATCTGAGGCCTTTGCAGAGCACAAAAATAACTTCAAACAGCTTTTAGAGATTAACTACTGATTGCTTGGCAGAACATTTAAATGCCATCTTTAGGAAAAACATGTTGAGATGTATTGTGATATTACTTGTTGTCCAAATGAGTTCTGTTCTCATGATCAACATTTAAGCACACTGTATTTATTGCATAACATAAGGACAAGAACAGCCAGACAGCTTAACAAAGATCATAATTTTTCTACTACTAAAGTGTATCTAGTTTGCACTATTTACCAATATTTTGGATCATATCTAACGCTATATCAAGCCTGGTCTTGATTATGAAAACCCCCAGAATTTCTGCCTCTAATACTGCACGTGACCTGACACGCCATTCTACGCAAGGACTGTTCTCTGTGTGTAGCTATACTACACGATGCTAGTGCAGAGTTTACCTTTGGCTAATGTTAATTTCTGAGGAAAGAAAAAGCGGGCCCCAGTGACTGCAGTCAGTGAGATTTTGTTCAAACAATGTTGAGCATCACTGCAAACTGCCCCACTACTGAAAGTGGAGGCTGTATTATACGTCTCCTGTCATCACTGTAAGAGTGTATTTTACCCCAAATTGATGCTGCCGTCATAACACAGCAATTAATGCAAAGTGCGTGGGAGCCCCTTAAACCTGCCAATCAAGCTTCAACAGACATGATTGGGAGGAAGACGCTTAACACTTTGTGCAGCTGACAAAAACAGATGCTCTCCTGCCCAGCACGGGTGGCCAGTGCGTCATAGAGTTCTGGATTTCAGCCAAGAAAAACCCTCCTGAATCCAGGTCCACACTACGGCTGGCTGAGCACCACCCAGCGGGGCTGCTGGTGCGTTTGGGACTCGGTCCCAGATGTCGTCACCAGTACATTCAACAACAGAGCAGCTTCTTAACCCTTCCACTGCTGGATACAGTAATAAAAGTCAGAGTTACTGAATGGATATACATGCCATTTTTGCGACATAAAATATCATTTTATCAATATCAATTGTCAATATAGACCTGTGAGGAATCGATACAATACTAATGGGACAAATACGTCCCACTGAAAAATACTGGTGGGACATATGTATCCCATTAGTACTGAAAGGGTTAACAGGATCATTTGTCCAGGTTTTTAAAAAGGTGTGTTTCTGACAGGAGTAAGCGCAAGCCATGTTCCTGCTCCATAGATGTGCTATCTCGGTATTGGGTAAACGATTCCAACTTCCCGCTCGAGCACTGACCCTAGCTGCGGGATCGACGGATGAAAGGATGACAGGAACGGAGAGATGTGGGGTGATGGGCTGCAGATGTGGAGAGGGGAGGGGTCATCCGGTGCTTAGGTCATGTTAACAGCTGTGTGTTTGTGCACCCCACCCCAAATCTGCCGCCGCACTGATGTCATCCCCCGGCAACCGCCAATGAGCCGGCCAAGAGCAAATAAAGGGCCCCACCCCATTCTGACTGGGACTAAAACAACAGACGCCACCCGAACAATCACTGACAGCCGAGTACAGACCCTCCGCATGTCTGAGAGATGCTCCCACGTCCACACAGCTGGCCTCTTTTAGTTTCTTTAGTTCACAGATAACTGGAGTCCATAAGAATTTGAATGATAACACTGTGTACTGAGAGATGCAGTTCGTACGTTGTTTATGCGATATGGATGTACGGTTCATGCCCACAAATAAGTGTACTTACTTTAACGTCCCCTTTGAGACAATAGAAAGGATCAGTGTTTCTATCCAACTGCTTATTCTAATCCATCCTCGTCTTCACTTGTCCATCCGTGACCTGATATTTGACTGAGGTTCGCCATCTCAAAGGACATTCCAGAAGAATTCTGCTCGAATAATTACACACAAGAGCAGAAGATTATTGATGTATGAGCAATGCAGCGGTCCCGCCTCTCTTTATCAGCCGAGTCCATGACTGGCCAGGCATTAAACTAGTGATTAACTGAGTAAGCTAAAAATCTGTTGACTTTATTTCTTCATTCCTATATCATTTCCTTCCATCTCATCCTTGTATGCTCTGCAAGGGGCCGAGTTGAGGAGCCAGGAAAGGTCACAAAGAGTCCAAGCAAGTGATCAGGATGAAGCCTCGATCTGTGTCTGTAAGGCCTCTTGATTGGTACTTTTCCTGGAGATCTTGAGTTCTGTTTTTCGGTCCGGCCAGAGTTAACCATGTCTAATGCTTGCGATCGCTGAATCAGGTGTGAGAACATACAGACTGCTGTCCAGGAACAGGATCCCTGATCTGTGTGATGGGAAACGGAGGGGTAAGTCATAAGAAAGACGGAAAGTAATAGCTCAGCATTAAGTCTGATTTTTGAAATCACCCAAACTTTCACTGTGGAGTAGAGCCATCAGCAAAGATTTAGTGAGAAAGGCTCCATGGCTCTCCATTAATCTACTTGTCTAAGTTTCTTCCTTCCCTAAACTGAAGCATTGGAGGTAAACAAAGCCTCAGTCTCCTCTTTCACGCACATTTCTCTTTTATTGCTGCCTGATTCACAGAATTTTAAACTTGCTTTATTGGCTGGACAACGAGTTAACTTTCCAAAGCAACAGAAACATAATACTGTGTATAGCAAAAGAGAAAAACATGAATTCCATATTCACAACATGCAGCAAGTCTGACTCATGATAGTCACTAAAAAATGGAAAAAATAGAAAAAAATGAGCACACTGATGATGTAAAAATTCTCTCTCTCTCTCTCTCTCTCTCTCTCTATATGTTCCCCTCAGTGAGCAGAGGGTTCGGAACACTCCTGTCCTGAGGGGCCATATCTCTGTTAGCGATTGGCATCTGTCGAGGAATTCTGTTCAATATCTGCAGCAGTTACTCGCTCTATTAAAAAAAAAAGCTATTTAACCCTTTAAAATATGCAATGACAAATATGTAATTATTACATTCCTAACCAAACAATCAAATGCTGACATAAGAATGAGCGTCACATTGAATACAGGGCCATATTCAATCACAGACCCAGAAAAAAACCTCTAAAAAATAGAAGAAATTAGAAAAGGGGAAATTTACTTCCTCGTCTCCCCATGTATAGCTGGGTGATATAACTGCATTTGGACATTAAAACTGTAAAGGGCACCAATTACTACTTTGTTTACATGCAAACTCACACATTAAAGTTTATAGTTTGGTTTAACTTCATAAATTTTCACTTTAAATCAAATGTGTTGTAGTTCGAGATGAAACTAACACCTACAGAGTATTTTAGCAACCCCGACTAATATTTAAACCCCCATATTTCTTTTAACTCATATTTAATTAAAAACCCACAGCGACTCTGTCTCCCTTAAAATGGTAAATGGTCTCCAAATATTGCAATCAGGCAGTAAATTTGCAAACTGTTAATGCAATTGACGGCGAAGATTTTTGTTCTCTGTTTTTCATTTTCTTGAATGGGTACAATAAACAGAGACAGACTGCCAGCAGTTTGTTTTTCTTCGTCTAAACGTGGCGGTTTGTAACAATGACAATCCTGCTGAGGGATTTGGCTGTTCTGTTGCGGTTCTCCAAAACCTTTGATTGCGAGTGAAAGGGAGGGAGCGGAATGCGCAATCGCTCCCATATGTGCCGAGAATGCGCCGCCTCGCCTGGAATATTAGCTTATCACTGATTTTTTATTTTCTCTGATCATTTAAAGAGGAGACAGCTGTCCCCCCCCCGTAGTCTGCCGATGCTCCGATAATGTCGAGTGACAATGACACTCGCGTGTTAAAGAAAAGAGCATGTGGGCACATTTGGGGCGTGTCCATGGACTGCGTAAAACAAGGGCGAGTCCCGGTATCAAAAAGGTTCCCTCCTTTCCTCTTCTCCTCCTCTAGGGCTCATTTTAAAGTTCTCAGAATTGTGCGGTTGTTTTTCGCTGCCTTCCTAGGTTTTTTTCCTACATGCTCTTACAGTTATCATTTGACTGAATGGGTGTTAGAGAGCTGCCAGACGGAGAGGGTCGCGACAATTGACGAACATGAGCCATCTTGCACAATTAAAATGGTTGGATTTTTTTTTTTTCTTTGAGGAAAAAAAGTATTAATCTCGGGTAAAACCAATAAAGTATATTATTGTAGAAGTAGATTAACAGACGAAATGATTCATTTAAAATCTTTCCGGGGGGAAAAAAAAACAGAGGACAGCTTCAGTGTTCCTTAACTTATTAACTTCCCTTATTCCTTTTCCTTTGCCCAGTTAGCGGACCAGAGTCTCCTGAATTACAGGAGAGCTCGATAATGTCATGGTCATATGCAAGGAAGGAATGAGGGACGGAGTGCAAAAGAAAGAATTGGACGGAGCCCTTAGATAGGGAGAGGAGGAGAAGGAGACGAGTAGAGGATAGGAGGATATAGGGGAGACCGGGTCTAGTTGTTACACTTTTTCTTTTAACGGCTGTAGAATTGACATTATCAGGTTTTTGTTATCAATATGCACTGTAATGATAGAAAGTTTATTAGACTACATGATTGATCTGCAGCAACCCCTATATTCTGCGCATGCGTAATGCTGGTGAGGAAAAAATAGACCCCTGTCTCCTGTAACAAACTACCCCGTGTATGGGGTTGTTTGTTACAGCAGGGGTAGTTTGTTGCAGGTTGTGGGGCATTTTGTTACACTAAGAATTTGCTTAAGTGAGACATGTTTCCCACTTAAGTAGGTAAGTTAAGGGGGATGCCTTACTACTATTATCCCACGAAGCCACAGTAAGGAACCTCTTGAGTCATTCTCTAATGGCATTTGCCAAGTTTCGTTATTCGTTTGTAATTTCAAGGCATCTTTCTGAAATACAAAAAGGTAAAAAGTCATTCAGAGAGGTAATTTGATCTTGCCCAAGTTGTTACAGGTTTTGGGGCAAGTTCTTACTGTAACAACTTGGGTGTATCAACTAGTCCATTCGCAACCCTTCGCTATTGTCCCGACATTTTGAAATGTTCTAGTGCAATCTTTACATGGGTGTGTCATGACACAGTGGCTAATGTCTTCCTCTCTCATAATCCAGAAAATCTCGGGTATGTATCAATTACACTTGATGTGAATTGAAATCTCCCAAACACCAAGAAAGTTACTTTTTCGAGCATTTTTCCGAAACACTAACCTGCGACTTTCGACATACGTCCTTCTGTCACGTAAAGACGCGGGTCACCTTCGCGGAGCAGCAGGAAAAATTAGAGCGCCGTCTGTGTTTTATTATCAGAACTATTTAGAATGTAACAACATGGACGTGTAACAACTAGACCCAGTCTCCCCTACCTTAGTCTAGTGCTGATGAGGGTTCAAGTGCCTCCTACTGGCCATCATCAGTCGCATTCTAAGCAAGCGGATGTTCGGGTTTTCTCTGCAGTCGTTCTTTGTGTTCGGTGTTTAAACTGTGAGTGAAAAGCAGCAGAGGCTAACTGGCTCGTGCTTCAGAGGAATGAAAAAAACAAAAGCATAACATGCACCTGCCCCAACTTCACTGAAACGTGTTTCAGATCACATTTTGCAATAGCGATTATTTTAAAATAATATGATTGATGAGTTAAAGCAACACTTACTTTGCCTGTTATTTAATTAAATACAGGCATAAAGGAATTAACAAATTATTGCTTCCTATTTATTTATATTTTATACATTGTCCCAATTTGCCTGGAATTAAGGTTAAACAATAATATTCCATGTCACTATAAATGCCTTTTAGAAGACAAAATGGTTCAAATTAATTTTGTCTTGCAGCCTGCGGTCACTACTTGCGTCTTTTGATGAGTGATGAATATCCGACCTCACCATGTGTTCCGCAGGCACCGCTGATGGTGGCCATCCTTAATGGCTGAGAGCCTATCGCTAGCAATGTGCTGCGCTGCCTGCACCAATCTATTGTGATTAGCTGCCGTGAGCAGAGCAGCTGCATAACAGCAAGCTCTTGATGGTGTGCTGGTGGAAGTTCATGAGGATGCTGGCGTTCACGCCTAACTTCCCCAGCCTTCTCAGGAAATAGGGCTGCTGTTGAGCTTTCTTGGTCACAGTGTCTGTGCGTAGTGTCCAGGAGAGGTCCTCAGTGATGTGCCCACCGAGGAACTTGAAGCTGGTGACCCTTACAACTTCAATATCACCATTGGGGACGGGGATGTGTCCACCCCTCGCTGTCTCCTGAAGTCCATGATAATCTCTTTAGGGTTGCTGATGTTGAGGGAGAGGTTGTTGGTCAGTATCCTCACCTCCACTCTGTAGACCGTCTCAGTGCTGTCCGAGATGAGGACCCGTATGGTCATGTGATGACAGCGAGCACTGCTCGGCAGCACAGTGGTGAGTAAACAGGGAGCACAGGAAGGGGGTGGGGCACACAGCCCTGTGGTGCACCTGTGTCCAAGATCAGCGAGGAGGAAGCATGGCTGCCAGTTCTGCCCTCCTGGGGACTGCCCTCCTGGAGGTCAAATATCCAGCTGCAGAAGGAGGACTACTGTCCAAGATCTATGAGTTTTGAGAGGAGTTTTGGAGTAATGAGAGTGTCAAATAGCGAGCTGCAATCAATGAGGAGCATTCTCACGCTTGTATTCCTTCTGTCCACTCAAGTGAATGCAGTGGATGTCGCCAAGGCGATGGCGTCATCAATGGCCCTATTTGGTCTGTAAGCAAACTGAGGGGGGCCCGAGGTGTCAGAGGAGAGGTACGGATGTGGGTTTTAATTAGTCGCCCGAACCACTTCATGATAAGTGATGTCAATGTGACAGTATTGTAGTTGTCTAAACAGGTGGCCACTGGTTTCTTGGAGATAATAATGATGGCTTGAGGGGAGCAGGAACCACAGGCTAACTAAAGGTGAGGTTGTGTTACGCCCTGAGCCTCTCCATATTGTTTTTACCAGCAATCCAGCGATCCTTGTCAGTTTCTTCCTTCAGTTTATCTATGTACTTCTCATCATTTAATTATTGCCTCATGCTTCGCCATTCCTTTCATACTCCCAATCTTGCCTGTTTCCTGCTGTTAATTGTTGTCACGTGTATTTAAGTTCCTGTTCCTGTCATCCCGTTGCTGCACTGCATCTTCTGACCTCAGTGTTAAACTTCCCTGACTCACTGAGTAGCAAATTATTAGAGATTCTCTTCCCATTTTGCGGTCTTGGCATGTGCCTTCTGGACACTCCTCCGCCCCTGTTAGAAGGAGTGTACAGCCTGCAGGTCATGGTTAATTCGCTGATCTCGGATCAGCCCCTTCAACTACACCAAGCCTGAACCGCTTTGTGATCCAGTCTACCCCAGCCTGACTCCAAACTGTCCCCTGACTAAAATATCAAACGTTTGTTTGAGTTTAAGTCCTCTTCGGAAGTTAAAGCAGCCAACTGGCTTCTTCTGTGATTTTCTTCCGATAAGCTTATCAGGTCGAAGATGTTGGTGACATACAACATACCTCTAGGGTCAGAGCTGTAGTACATACACCTTACATTGTCCCTATAGTCCCACTTAGCAATCCTGGTGGACTTGGAGGTTGTATCTGGCTGCTTTGTGGATGTCTGGGTCCCCTGAGTTGAGGGTGGTGGTCCATGCATTGTGTTTAGCACAGATCTCCCGGCCAACCCAAGGTTTCTGACTGGAGTACAGGTGCAGACAGTGTCGCTTTTGGAACAGCATTGTCAATGATTTTACTTTAATAGCAAGTGACAGAGTCTGTGAATTCATTGATGTTGCCATTAGCTGCGTTCTCAAACTTCTGAAAATTCATTTTCTCGCTCTCTTTCTCTCTGTCTCACTCTCTCCTCACTCTCTCTCTCCCTCGCTATTTCTATATATCAAAATGTTAAAATGCATCGGGTGTTTAATTAAGTCTTTATAACATGGATGTGGCATTAGCTTGCCAGCCACATTACATTAAACCATTTCCACAATAGAGGGCGCTCTCATGTGCAAAATTGAGCCAATGATCTGATGATGCGCGATCCCTCCGCTGTATTTTGTCCTTAAAATCATACTACGGTGTCCCATTGAGAACCAGCTAATTTAAACTCTAAGGGCTCTATCTTTCACACTGCCCTACCCTTTGCCACTACCCGCCACCCGTGAATTACGCATTTAGCAGCTTCCACTATCCCTAAACGTATCTTGCGGCCACACTACGCGCTAAGCATTGTGCCGACTCCTTTACTAGCGCCTAGAGGTGTGCCCGTGGGCGTGTTTATGCGCTTTCCCTACAATTGCTATCTTGACCACACATATTAGGGAAAGCGTATAGCGGGTCTTCAAACCACTGGCTACCCATTTGGGCTTTTACAAGAGCGCGCCCAGGCGGCTTCAATGCGCGTCCACTTGGACACATGTGGACGTGCACATGCGGCTCCACTTCCCGAATTAACTCGCCTTTAAAAAGCCACCTTGCTTTAGCCTCAGTTGAACCCCTGAGAAAATGGCAGAGATAGTACTATATCGCCTTGATTGCCAGTTAAATAATAGAAGACGCCCACAACGCGTGTACCACCAGCGCACCAGCTACCTGGGCCTTTCAGGTAAGTCTATATTGTTTGTATTTTGTATCAATCATTTTCTCTGCTTTTATAATAATATATAATTATTATATATAATATATATTAATGATATATATTATATATAATACTCTAAAATTGTAATAATACAAGTATTATTTCCCACAGAATGAAAATGCGTGACAAAACTGCACCTCTCCCGTCAGGCAGTGACAGAATTATGTCACCTGGTTGCAGATGATGTAGACACCGTTGCCAGCTGTCCGTATGCCTTGCCTGTTGCTGTTAGGGTTACTGTGGAACTATTTTTCTATGCTAATGGGTCATTCCAACACCCACTCAGCTCAATTGAAGGCATGACCCAATCTGCCGTAAGCTCGGCTATAACTGCAGTCACTGCCAGCATAGTGCGACATGCCTGTAGATACATCATTGGCATCCCTGTGACACCCAAGAGACAACGCAGGGCAAAGAGGGATTTTTTGGCAAGATATGGGTTTCCTAGGGTTCTGGGTGCCGTCGACTGCACACACGTTCTGATTCGGGCTCCGGCTCTGAACAGTGGCGCCTATGTGAATCGTAAGGGAACCCATTCCATCAACGTCCAGGTGATTTTCGATGCATGGGGTTACATTAAATGGTTGCAGTCAATGTAGGCATTTATTTGGCTGTGGGTATTTTCTAAAATGGGATTTTGTTCTATGCTTCATTTCAGACGGGAGAGGGCGTTGGAAGTGCATGGCGAAACGCATTTTTTTTTTTTTTTTTTTTTTTTGAAGTTTCCATCACAAAAGGGGTAGGCTTGATGTTTTTTTTTTATTACATGCCAAACATTAAACAATATGTCAATGTCAAATAATAATACAATTCATGATTAACTAAGCAAAAACAGATCCTCCCCTGTCTGGATTTGACCTCATGCACGAGCAATTTCACTTCGTCTTCGGAGAAACGTGGCGATCTTCTCTCTCCATCACGGGTTTCGGTTTGAGGATGTGGGATAGCGCAGCCTGCTCCTAAAGGCAATGGCACCTTGAACACTGATTGGTTTAAGTGGCGTAACGCCCAAACCACGTCTATGCATAATATAACGGGTAGTGCAGGTGTTTTAGGGATATAGGCAGGTGTGCAAGATAGCAACTTTTGCGGGGGAACGCCTCTTACGCAATGCTAAATCCCCAAATAACGGGTTTAGGGACTCTGGCGTATGATAGGGCCCTAAATACCAAAACTAAGTTGCAAAAACAAAAACAGCGTCACGGGTTACTGTCCTAGACGACTAATGTGTGCAGATCAAGATATTTCACAACAATGAGGATGTTTCATAATAAGAGCGCAGACTTTCTGCCTGTGTAAAGGTTGTCATGGCCGGCAATCAGATTACCGCTGTATTCTTTCTACAGGCACTACATTTGTGCAACACTGCCGCCCACAGGATTCTTGCTGCTGCAGCATGATACTGCACCTAATAACATGAGGGCGGCCATTGCTGCTCATTGCCCACAGGACTATCAAAATCTCTCCAAACTGAACAGCTTTTACTATCGGCGCATTGTGACGTGTAGCGGCTTCATTATGTTTGGGACAAATGAATGTATTTTTCTTGATCTTGTTTTGAATTTTAGATGAGCAGACAAAAAAAAAATGAAAAAAAACAAACAAACAAATAATAACATGCTAAAGTTTAATGTACATTCTCAGATTTCAGTTGTAGAGATTATAGTGACATCTTTCACATAAATTTCAGATGTTGCCCATCCATTTCCGGGTACTTTACTATTGAAAGCACACAACCTATGCATGCCAACTCTACCACTTTTGGGGAGTTTTTTTCAGAATGAAATGCCCCGAAAGCGGTAGTCTACTGCCAAAAGCGGTAGAGTTGGCATGTATGCATAACCCATCATCTATCATGATTTTCTTTCTTTTGTGACTGTTTATTACTTTGGGTTATACTATCCTATTTCTGGCTGTTTTTCATAGCTGTTTGTTAACTCTACTCACTCCTTCGTTTGTTGCATAATTGTTTATCCTGACACTTTGCTCTGGTTAATATGATGCTTACAATCCAGTCTATATTTTGCTGTTCATTATGGAGATGACTGATGCAGTATATGAATCATACCTTATTTAATCTATGTTTTGTACCTATTCTAATGACCTTCTGTGTGCAGTGCTATGTGTGCTCCACATAATTTTTAATAAATAAATGTAAAACAGTGCAATTAGTTCTTGTTTATCTCATTTGGATTAAAATGTCAAGAAAGATAAATGGTGAGGCAGTACCAAATGTTTTTCTCTAATTACAATGCACAGTATGTACAGGTTCCATGCTGCCCAGTTCTAAACATCAATACAAATGTAAATGTGAAACCCAATATGCGTATATCATTATGTTTCCTTTTCTTAATGGAAGAACATGGAAGATTGAGGAGTTCTGTCTCGGTAATTCCAGCAGATATTTTAGCCCCTAAGAACCATACAGGGCCATCCCGCACTTTTGGCAAAATTGATTTAAGGTAGTCAGCACGTGCAGAAAACTGAGATCTACAGAGGGGGTCAACCCAATCTGCCCACACAGATTTTTAATACAAACAAACGTCTTCTCTGCCCCTGTACACACGCACTGCACTGCCTTAGCCATTATAGGCCATCCCAAAACCTTCCCATAATTTACTGTAAACATGGAGGCTTGATATCTCACTGATGAGGAATTGCTTGCTTGATTGATGATGATGGTGAAGTGGAAGATGACAGAGACCCAGAGTTTGTCCCAAATGAATCAGAAGATGATGGTTCCTCTTCAGAAGGAGTTAGGTCTCACTTTAAATGATGATTATGCATCCAAGACCTGCATAAGAAGTTCATGTACATAATTTTACATATCCTGAGTTTGTAACATATGCAGTGTTTTTGTTGCCAGTTACTCTAGATGACACAAGAGGCTGGCAACTTTGAGTCCCGCTTTCTCAAAAGTACCCCAAAATGGCTCAGCCCAGTATGGTTCTTAGGCGCTCATTTCAACCCTTTATTAAAAGTCCCTAATGGTCACAACCATGGCGCTTTTCTGTCATTTCCAACAGGGACATCCAGCCTCAACTCCGAGTTTAAGGTAGACGGTTCTTTGCGAGGGAAATATTACATGATCTCTCATGAGAAATTGGACATGATCTCAAAGACATGGCACCTCCTCTTCAGAACTTTGTGCCTTCATCTGAAAAAAGTCTAAATATCACTCGTGATCCAGTGCTGTGTTCTCCATTGGTAACTATCATAGCTTCTGGGAAATTTAGAGTTACGCAGACTCTTCTGTGTCTCGTCTTGCTTAAGTGGCTCCCCATTATTCCACACGAATCCCCAAATGCCCTTTGTGAATCAGCCACATTCTTATTGCCCATGTGGAAACAACCAGTTATTTTTAGACTTTTAGTTTCCTCAGAACAACTGAATGAATATAGGTGTGAGTCTGAGAAGAAACGGAGATTAGTCATAACTGAACCCTGAAATTTCATTCATGTACCGCAGGGCAGACCCTGGTGTGTTAGTTCAGCTTTTTGCAAGAAAGATAAAGGCATCTGAAGAAGACATGATCAAGTTAGACAGCTTATAAGTATGTCTCAAGTCCACAAGTCAAAGTCAAACCCCAGTAAAACAAGAAAATTAAAAACAAAAAAAAAAAGTTACAGTGCTTTGACCCCGGCGCAAGTCTCTATTTTCAAAATATTATTGTTTATATGAAATCTTTAATGGCAGTGAAGTTAAGTTCAATAAACAGCTTTCACAGTTCATGTTATTAACATAGTTGTTTTTTTAACTAAAATATACACCTTTTAAAAAATATATATGTATTGAGAAGTTGCAGTCAAAATGGCAGAGCTATAACCATAAGCTATACTTTATTAACTGAGCAAAGTTAAACAAATCAAACAAAGTTCTCTAGTGACAAAAATGTTCAGATTGCTTCAATTTACAGCATATGTTTAAATTAATTATCAGATAAATATTTTAAGGATATAGAAGTAATTTCAAGTGATTTCCAGTACAAGCCACTGTAAAGAAGACCGGTTAGAACAGACTGGCAGAAACTTTCAATATTGATAATGTCCTTCATTGCGCTCAAAACGTCTGGGCAAGTTAAGAAAAAGAAAATGCAATATAAATGCAACAACATCAATGAGCAAGCTGTGTTTGAGCCAAGGGTACTTGGGTCTAGCTTATATTTCCCACAGTAACAGGTAAAATAGAACATTTTTCTATATACTCCAAGTTCTGCTTCAAAGTTTTCCAATTTTGCTATTGCAATTTTGCTTTGCTCATTGCACTCAAAAAATACACCTAATACTATGAGGACACAAGAGCAGCTTGGAATTTTGCAATCAACTATGGCTTTAATTCAGCTAAACTTACTAAAATGCATGAAAATACATAGGTTATATACTGCCGGATAATGAGTGAAAAGGTGTCTGCACTTTTGGGTATTTGTGTTTGGTTCGTGAGAATGATGATTTATACAGTAGCCTGTACCGTTTAGACATCCTGTTTTAGAAAGCCGCATGAAATAGGTTGTGAAATGTTAAGGTTTTCGCTTTTGCTGAGGAAGATATTGAAACGCAGATTACGGTGGAAGGAAACTGAAATGTTTTATTTATTTCTTAATTTCTTCGTTTTTTAGGGGAGAGATGTTGTTTCAGCAGATACAGGTATAGTTGTGAAGTTTCATGAATACATGAGAGGTGGTTATATAAAGGATGAATGCAGGCTGTATGTGACCTGTCACGGTACGTGCAAACTCTAACGGAACTCACAGTACACTGACTCTGATTTCAGCAAAAAGCAAAGGTCACACTGACATATATGGAAACTTCTTCCTATTGACTGAGTGCACTCATATAACTGCAAGTGCAGACCACTGCTATACACACACATACACACACTCTCATACACAAACACACATACATATACTCTCACGCATGCTCTCACACAAGCACACATGAACATACACATGCAAACACCCGCACATACTCAAATACACGAATACCAACACACAGACAGACACTCAAGCATACACGTACGGCGCACACACCTTCACACACAGACGCACACACTTCTACACTCAAACACGCATGCATACGTACTGTACATGCTCACTCACGTGAACATACATGCACACAGACTAACACACACTCAAACACGGATATACCTGCACGAACGCACACACATCCGAACACACACACACACACACGAAAGATTTTTAAAGTGAAGTGTATGCATTTCGCTAAATAACGTTCCCAAAGATGCTAGCTATGGCCAGCTGGGATTCTGATGCGTTCTGAGGTGGTTTACGCACCGCTTTCAACCCTTCTGCCAAGTCAGAGCTGGAATTTCGCAGGTCAAAACCAGTCTCTAGATCGGTCAAAGTTGGTTAAGCTGATGGAGAGACCTTGGAGGTTAAAATGTTGGATTATTTTTTTATTATTATTTAACCAGGAAAGTCCCGTTGAGCTGGAAATCTCTTTTTCAAGGGAGCCCTGGGGGTTGAGGTGGGGAGGGAGAGGGCAATTTGCACAGCCAATTAGATCGGGGGATGATTAGGTGACAGGTCGAAAGAGCCAGGTTGGGACTTTAGCCATGACACCAGGGAACCCCATACTCTTGTCGATAAGTGTCATAGGATGTTTAATGACCACAGTGAGTCAGGACCTTGGTTTAACGTCTCATCCGAAAGACGGTGTCTCCTTCAGCACAGTGTCCCCATCACTGTACTGGGGCATTTGGGATTATTCCACCAGAGAGAAGATCGCAACCTTCTGGCCACCAACACCTCTTCCAGCAGCAACTGGTTTTCTCAGGTGGTCTCCCATCCAAGTACTGACCAAGCCTGCACCTGCTTAGCTTCAGCCACGTGGCTGGAGCAGATCGAATACTGGTATGGCTGCTGGATTAGATGAATATATTCAGTGTTTAGTCAGTAAACAGCAGTTTGACTGGCTAAAAGTGTCGAAAACACGACTAGGATTTAAATTAAGAGAAAAATCTAAAATATTCCCAAATCTAGACCTTGGACAGAAGCGAAAAGAGCCATTCCAAGCTTTACTCAGTTCAAATATCCAGCTAACTCAGTGATCTTGCTCTGTGAAAAGGGTCCCTGATCCCTAAATCAGTGATGACCAAAAGCAATCGAATGGGCCTCACTCCACATGCAGGAGAAAGTCTGTCATGCCTTCTCTCGCATTCCTAAGTGTTACTTCTCACCCTCCACAACTCACAGCTCAAAAGAGAGGGAGGTGAGGAGGGACTGTTTTGTTCAGACGGTTGTTTTGACCAAATGATGTCACTCTGACAGTGTTCGTAGCAGAGCTACGAGGAAGTGCTGAACAGTTGGTATTAGTCATACCACAGGTACTGCTAATTACGAAGCAGTCCCCATACAGGGTGTTCCGTGTGTGTGTGTGTGTTTGTTTGTATGAGTGCATCTACACTGTGTGTGTGTGTGTGTGTGTGTGTGTGTGAGTGTTTATGTGAATATTTGCATCTACACTATGTGTGTATGTTTGTCTACACTGTGTGTGTGTATGTGTGTATGCATCTACACTATGTGTGTCAGTGCATGTGTGTGTGCATCAACACTCTGTGTGTGTGTGTGTGTGTGTGTGTGTGTGTGTGTGTGTGTATATGCATGTGTAGGTGTTTCTCAACACTGTGTGTGTCTACGAGTGCGGGTGCATCAACATATGTGTGTGCAAGGGCGTAGGTTTAATGTGAGAATTGGTAGGGACATGTATGCGATGCGAGCGCGCATAGCGCGCAAGCTGGAAAATTTTCGTAAATCTGAGTGCAGATACTACCTTTACTGCATACAGAGACGATCCGAATGAGTGTTTCTCCGCTTTTTAAATAACGCTGCGCAAGGTGCCTCCAAAATTTTCATACAAAGATGCCACATACATAAACTTGTCACAACCTTAACTGACAGTTGCAAACCATCTCAGCGCACTCACGAAACCCGCTCAGATCTTGTAACCTGGACATTGGTACCAAGTGAGTGGATATATAACTAGCAAGCCAGCTCGCAATCCTCTCTATTAAGCATCTTAATATGCGGTAACGCAATTGCAGCGACCATAAACACCTCAAAATGGACCACCGACTATGAATTGGACAAGCCGCAAACCGAGTGTTAATCGGACTGGATCATGTTCGATTTACGATTACGTGTTTCTTTCATTTCCCCCTACTGAGCCAAAGTTGGTTGGGACATTTTGACTTTCAAAGGTTATATTTGCTGAACATCATGAGACTAAGTTTAATGCTTTCCCTATAATTCCACAGAACAAGTCATAATAATGACCTCACCTGATGCCCTCATACACCTGTATCCTCAACAGCTTGCTCTGTTTCTCTAGCTTGCTGCTGTGGTTCCTGCATATAAAATAATTAATTAATAATGGCACCTTCGCGGGATTTCGCCACTGAAATTCACCTCATAATTTGACATATCCAACTGGCTTATATTTACTACTACTAGCAACCCGATTACTAACCAACATGTGACAGAAACCAGGTTTAGTTCGCTAGTTGAAACTAGCAAACATGTTTAATTAACATTTGTTGACATTATTTTCCGGAAAAAACTAAAATGGGTTGCTAGCAAGTTTTCACTTCAAGTAACTATCTGTTTCTGACTAGTTAGATCACTTATTCAACCAACATTACACTTGGCATTAAGTTTGGCGAAATATTAGCAGCATGTCTTGACATGGAGCGGCTTTTTCCCCCTCACGCTCTCAGACAATTAAATTTCCACAAAAGCGATACGTACCTAAGGTAATATCAATGTATGTCATGAGTTGGGCCATGGGAAAAGTCCTGTAGTTAAGCGATGAAGAAAAATCTGGAACAAATGCCAAATTACGGTTCTTTTCTACGGGTAAGCCATTGCAAACACATGTAATCAAGGGTGGCGATCCAGTTGCGCGCTCCAAGTGCCGCTTTGGACAAAAATGAATATTCATGACCTGAATAGCGTGGTCAGTTTATTCTGGACTTTTAGCCTTCAGATAGCCCATCCCTTTCAACCAATCAAATGCTAGAATGCATAAATAGGTTGTCTTGGAGACGTAGCCTCCACAACTGGGTCTTATATGGCGTGTCTGGAAAGATGATAAGAACAAGTTCGCTGAAATATTGGTAGGGACAATCTGGCTTCCCAAAATATTGGTAGGGACATGTCCAGACCTTCCATATACAAACCTACACCCTTGTGTGTGCGTGTGTGTGTGTGTGTGTGTGTGGTTCTACACTTGCTAAGTAATGCGTAGCGAGTTAAGACATGTCTGACTTGCTTTCAGCACACTGTTCAGAATTACTGAGTCACCGGAAGTGCAATAACTCTGTGGTCCTCATGTGTAATTTAAAAAATGTAAAGTTTCTGGCATACATAAAAGGGAAGGGAGAAGGAAAAATTACGACAATAACGCTGCATGTAAATGCATACTCTTCTTCTTCTTATTATTATTATTGTAATTATTAAATAGTACCAGCCACATTGGCTCTTCTAGGAAGAGCCTTCATTGGTCAGAGTTGACCGTTTGGAGATCGTGAGCCTTATTGCTGTTTCTTGGAGCTCCTGCCTTTGAGAAATGGCTTTCGGAGTGGCTAAGTCAAAGTCATGACATAAACCAAATAGTAAGGCACTTTTGAAATAAGCAGTTCATGCTAGTTGATTTGGCAATTTATCTGCATTACAACAGTTCTGAAATGACGAAATCAAAAACTGCAACACAGAGACCTGAAAGATTGATATGAAATTGTAGGAAATGTTTGGTTGTCATTATTACTTCTAAAGGTGTTGTATTATCAATGAATTAATGATTGGACGTTGCATTTATATAGCACTTTATTGCAGGTATTCCAAACATTTTACAGTCACATGGGGGAATCTCCTCTCACCACTGCAAGTGAGGAGAACTCACCTGAGTAATGCACGGCAGCCATTTTGCACCAGAACGCCCATCACACATCAGTTTGAGGAGGAGAGGGAGAGGGCAAGTTGCACAGCCAATTAAATCAGGGGGTGATTAGGTGCCAGGTTGGGAATTTAGACGGGTCATGAGGGAACCTGCAGAGGAGGCATATAGTTTTACACATGGGTTACGTGGGTGTTTGATAACATTTTCAATTAAATACATCAGATAATAATTATAGGTAAATGTGTTTTGTATTCATTTCAGTTCCTTTTGTCTAATGCCTGAAATCAGCCAATTAAATCATTTATTAGGCTGGTACTTTCCTAAGATACTATATATTTTACCCGTCCTGCTGTGGGTCGATGTGGACTTGCCTTACTGTTAGGATTCGGTAATCTTTTCTCTGTTCGATGTCCGGTTTGCCCTGTCTCCTTGACTTTGCAGTGTCTGGATTCTGTTTTTTTATTTTCAGTCCCACATCAATTTGATTTCCTTTCATCTCTTTCCCTCATGTCCCTCAATTATGTTCTGTTATTAGCGCCGCTAGGGAGGTTATGTTACACCTTTGGTTTGTGGGTTAGTATGTTTGTTTGTTTGTTTGTGGGTAACATTACAGAAAAAGTTATGGACAGATATTTATGTTTTTTTTTTTGTTTGTTTTTTTTTTTTTTACCAGAGGTGAGTCTTGGCCTAATTTGGAAGTGATTTTTATTTGGGATTGATCTGGATCAGGTTCTGGATCCAGAAATTTTTGAAAGGATTCTTCACCATTGTGTACCGGACCTGTGGGCGACTGTTGGGCCTTGGCGGAGATATGTGCTCTCTGAGTACTCTTGTTCTAATAGTGCTTCCTTGTGTTGTCTTGTTTCTCACCCCGCCATTTCTGTGTTTTTCATGTTTCTCCCCACCTGATTAGAGTTAGTTCTTCTTGATACCATATGCATATTTGTTTGTTTGTTTCCTTAAGAGCGTGCAGTTGTCCTTTTTCACTCTATGCCATCTTAGTCTGCTGTGTTGCAGTTCTGCTTAGATTGTTCTTCATTCCCAAATCAGTCTATATGCTAGTTCGTCGCTGAGCGCCTGGGTGTGACCCTGCCTTTGCCAGTGACTGAGATCACCAAACCTGATTCTGTGCTGCACTCCGGCTGTCTGGTCACAAAGCTAGGCCCGCCTAAGCAAGGATCCTGACTCTGCACCCCTGCTAGTGCTAATAAACTCCCATTTATTATGTGTACTGCTGTCTCAGCCTCAACTGTTAGTGTCCTGACACCTACAATCCATGTTGAATATCGCCTGTAGCTTGTGGCACTTTGTTATGGTTTCATTGTGTGTTTCATTCCCCTGTCTGTTTCCAAATCCAAGATATTAGCCATCAAAATAATATCAAACCTATTTCAGCCTACGGAAATGTCAATGCTCAGTCATTCTGAAAACATTGATAGCACGCTATATTGAATCTGAATGGCTGTTAATAACAGGAAGTGCTGTGTCACTGCGGCAGGAAGTGGTTTGCTTAAGCCCCAGCTTCCAGCTTTGGGCTCGTTGTTAAGGAGCTCCCGCCCCCGTAGCAACTGCCGGAAGTTCAGGTTGATGTGGACAGTGGGCGTGTGTCTCTATCACGTAGTTCTCGAAAGCCCAAAATGAAACTTTTATTACTAAAAGACCATGTACTGGAATGAGATCACAAACTCCTGTGTTTCACAACTTCTCCATATCAGACACCCATCCGCTCGATCAGAATGTCACATTTAGTTTTTTTTGTTCAGTTAGTGGCAACAGAGAAGGCTAGTTTTTTTTGCCTTGACCTTTGCATCATTCTGCTCGAAGGTTTCTGCAGTTCATGTTATTCCCAACCTACAGCAACGCTCTGCGAGAATTATGTCAACTGGGGAGACTCAAGCCGTCAGGAAAAACACCTGCTGGCGACGATCGCTGCGCATAACTGGTTATGCTAATTGCAAAGAGCGCCTGAAGCACAGATATTGGTTCTAAAGGGAAAAAAACGTTAGAAAAAGGAGGAAAAAAATCAGTTGCTCATTTTCAATACGCTCTCCTTTACAGTTAGGCACATAAGCCAAGTTGTTTTTTTTGCCTGAGACCCAATGCAAATACACCGTGACACGGCTGTATTTCATGTTGTAGCGAGCTTTATATCGTTTTTTGTTGATAGCAATGTTTTTATTTCTCAGCCGATTGACGCAGATGCTAATTAGCATCTGCTGTGCTGCGTTGCGCTCTGGTAGATTGCTGAATGTGTATCTGACGGTTATTGATGTGATCTATGCTCTGAATTCTAGCAATGAAACTGACGGCCCTCGTCTCTCCTGTTAGGCGCGCCGACAGGCCCCACGAGACTATTCTGTTACATGCCATGATTCTCGCATGAACGGAGAGCCAATATTTGCTTCTCGCTTTGATAACGACTGTAATAACCTTCTGCACTAATTAAGGTTTCAGTCTGAGCAGCGATCATCTCTTTATGAGGACAATGGGACTGCAGCCGCGTGCTTTTCTCTGATCACGTCTCACCCACATTTCATGAAATAAACCTGCGGCTGTATGTCAAAGAGAGAGGGGAGGGGTGAGAGAGAGAGAGTGTGTGTGTGTGTGTGTTTGTCTCTGTGTGTGTGTGTGCATAACTCTGTGTTTGTGTTCTTGTACATGCGACAAAGAGAGAGAACCAGAAAATGCTTTTTCCTATGGAGTGGGGACATTTTTGGGGAGTGAGGACGTTTTCAAATGTCCTCACAACTATACTAAGGCAATTTATGACTTATTAGCTAAGGTTTGGGTTAAGGTTAGAATTAGGAATAGGTTAAGGTTAGGGCAAGGTTTTGAGAGAGGCTTGTGTTGCTTATTGTTAAGATTAGGGACATGCTGTTGAGACCCACAAACAATGAATGTAAGTCAATGTAATGTCCTCACAAAGACAGTGTGTGTGTGCGTGCGTGCTAGCGTGCGTGCGTGCGTGTGTGTGTGTGCGTGCGCGTGTGTGTGTGTGTGTTTGTTTGTTTGTTTGTTACGCCACAGTTTTCGCCCTGCTCCAGGTGAGTGATAAAAAAGTTATAAAAAGGTAAAATCACATGTCAGTAAGGAGGTATACTATTGGCACATTAAAGTGCACCCCCAGCCAGTACTGAAATGGTACTCATTAGTGCACAGATATAGCATATTGCACTTATATGTTTCTCAAAGACCCGTCATATAATTTGACCGTAGCTTTATCCCTGGGGTCAGCGCCCCTGTTTCACCGTCTACCCCTGACCATCATGAGCCCAAGAGAAAGCTAATCTGGAATCAATGCCCTGACTCTAAGATCGTTTATGAACACAAGCTCACATCTCCCTCCACCAGTAAATCAGGTCTGTGGGATAAATGTACTCCCACTGTATTTCCCAGAGCCAGTGGAGAGGACAGGACAGGGTTTCCCTGGGCCATTTTCCAGTGAACATAAAACACTCTCGCTATATTGCTGGCTAGCAGTAGAAATGTTAAATAACATTTTCTGTCCGCGACGTTGGGATTTGTTTAGACGGACAGTGTTGGCTCACGCCGGGGCTTTTACACTGCAAACGCTGCTGAGTCTGTGATTACTAAGCTCCTGTTTTTTATTTATTCTTTTTTACTCCTACGACCATTTTGCATTTGATGCGTTCGTTCATTCAGACTGAAATTGCTGTGACTGCGCTGTTCGTCTCCTAGGCTGTCATTGGTGGAGAGAGAGGTGCTCTCTGTGTAACCGAAAAATAACTGAAAACGACTCCACGGTGAACGAGGGAATTCCTCAACCCGTTCCAGCAGCTCGGAGCATGCCGCGCAGACCTCCTCTTTCTCGTTCTGTCGTTTTTTCTTCCTCCGGGTGGTTAGAAGCTACAGGAAGTGTGTTTGCCTGTGGGGGGGTACAGTCTCTGTGAGGTAGTGGTTGTGAAAAATCGGTGAGTTTCTGTGCGAGACACAGAAACACAGAGAGAGAGATATAGAGAGCGAGAGAGAGAGAGAGCGAGAGAGAGAATGAGTGGGTGGGAGAGGAGGAAGCAGTGGAGAGGTAACAGAAAAAAGCTTTCGCTCAGCTTCCCCCCCGATCGGCAGTACCGTGGCTGTTTCAAACACATCTCCGCATCTGTCTCTGTGCGTGTGTGTGTGTATGTGTGTGTGTGCAAGTGTGAGCACCCGGGTCCCCAGCAAACTGATCATCCCTTCCTGGTGACCAGGGAGACCATGGGACGCCTCTGATCCACGCCACCACAGGTGAGCCGACCTGCGTTACAGTGATCCACTGTGTCCAGGTGCTAATTACTGAGACGCCCTCGTACTACATCAGGGGTAACCAACCCTGAGCCTGATAGAACAGCATCTGCTGCTTTCTCTTAATACGCTAAACAAAACAACCATGTTTGTATAAACAAACAAGGCATAATCTGGTGTTAGTATCTGTTTCCACTGGCAAACTAAGTGCTGACTAACTGTACAAGCCAGCAGACCCTGCAGCTGTATATCTTGGACCAGAGTTAGTCTCCACAGTGCGAGATGGTAGATGTTTTTGCTTGAATGTGCCACTCTTTGTAATCATACGGGGAGCAAACTCTTCTCAAGAGACTGATTCAATTGGCTTTTGCAACTCATAAAGTGATCATCACTTTCAGATCTAATACGGCTCGCATAACACAACAGAATAGGTTAGGACTGAAAGAGCTGGGCTTGTTAATTCTGTGAAGATGTGAGGAACAGGTTATTGATGCGAAGTGTGTTTGTTGTAATGCATGTCACTCCTCTGCTGACGATTCCTCAGCCACTTCTGTGCTTTTCTACTGATTCTCCCTCTATGCTTGACCGGATGGTCTGGGTAAATTATTCATAATAAAGAAAAGGGACAGAGGGTTTGGTGAATGGGGTTTTTCAGCAGAGACCAGCAAATATAATATTGAATGAGAAGAAAACCGTAAAATGTTGGAATACAAGTTGAGAAACACGAACAATAAAGCCGCTTTCACACCGGACGCGAAACGAATTTTTCCCACGACAGATTACATTCGAAGTCAATGCAAAGACGCGAATACACGCGTTTCGCGTGTATTCGCGTCTTTGCATTGACTTCCAATGTAATCTTTCGTGCGAAAAATTCGTTTCAGCTTGAGAATGACAGACCAACACATCAGATTCCATTTATTTGTTATTAATCAATGAAATCGTATAGAATCATGTATTTCAGGTTTCCAAACTTTTTTGTTTATGAATGAAGGGATTGTAATTCTCTCTAAGCATAGAGCTAATTGATTATAGATGAGATATTTTTTTTTTTTTTAATTTTTGAGGAGGCAGTATTCTTGCACACTTCTGGCCAAATATGAGCAAACGACTTGAAGCGGAAGGCAGATCTTATGTAATTTTCAAGTCTTAAGTGTCACTATTCATGATTTGCTAGTTTATTTGTCCAATTGTTTATTATTTTATTTTTAAGTGGACTATTCAGTTTGCGCCGATATAACGCCGGTTATGTGTTTGTGTGAGCACATTAGTCATAGTACATATATTTAGCTCCTGTTGTGCCCAGTCTGAACTTCTCTGCGTCCTACCCCAGCAATCTTCCAGGAGAGCAGCTCTCTCAGTAATTACCCTGTCAAACACCAGGAAGCCGTATTACCCATTATTTCATTAGTTAATATGTCGCAGGAACTTAATGAGAAGGGAAACAGAATCCCCTGCTCACTTCTCCATTCAAAGGATTTTCTCTTCTATTGATGATTATTATGATCATTACTGTGGTGGTGGTGGTGGTGGTGATGATGATGATGATGATGATGATAATAATAATAATAATAATTATTATTATTATTATTATTATTATTAATATTATTTTCAAACATGTATTCTAGAATGACAAGAAAGATAGAAAGTATTCAGAAATATTGTTTTAGCAAAATAATGGATGGATGAAAAGACAGGTCATGTTAGCCATCTTATGGTGCGTCACTGACAAATACTGGCATATAAGAACTTTCCCCCTTATTGTAGGACGTTATCTAGTGCATTTATATATGTATGATGCTGATGCGATTTTGGTGGAGTCACATGGCCAATAACATAATATAAGTAGCATGGTGTTCGGCCATTGTAGCGCTAGACCTGATTTGTCCTTTGGCCTTAAAGTGAGGTAATAGGTCAAACATCCTGTACTGTAATTCAGCACCCATGCTGTATCAATATAGCCAGTACTCTGTATTCCCCTCTTTGAGCTGCTTTGTTAATAAAGGACAATATTGTCCCCAACAAAATCAGCAAACTGAAACACTCTTTTCACGATTGGCAACTGATGATATTATATAACGCAAAACTAATGCTTTAGCCCATAAGAGAAAATAAAATTAGAGGAAGTTATGAGGAGACAGAACTTGGGTCATAGGATAAAAACCATGGCACATGCCCAGATTAAGGACAGTTAAGGCTAACATTCAAGCTGGTTAGCTTCACTATTTTTGTGTCTTTAAGTTTAAATGTAAAAGGGTTGGATAATAACTTTGTAGCAGTCCCTTTTAAATATAGTAAAATGAAAAATACTGCTTATCATTTCTATTTGTGAGGTATAAAATACAAAAAACTCAGTAGACCAACACATTCATTTTCAATTAGTATTTTGTGCTGGAGTACGTTAACACTTGTACAGTAATTCTGGGGGTGTAAGGGGAAGACCGGGGCAAATCTTAACACAGGGCATTTGAATCACAGCAGTTTTGCATAATTGCCTTGAGAAAAAAACAATGTGTTTGTTGTCACTTATACTGTATATGTATTATAAACATGACCATCTCAAGTGTGAGTGGTGGGCTGATCTAAAAATATCACCAATAATTATGAACAATTGTGTGTTTTGACACCATCGACGTAACTTTTTTCAATGAAGTGTTTTTAGAATAATCATGTTGTTTGGTTTGCAAACAACACAGGCACTAAATAAACATGGTGTAAATCACTGTCATGTGCAAGAAGGTTTTATTATTGATCCATGACACTGATAGGATGAAACAGTAAGCAATGGAGGCATAAAACTACCACAGCCTGGGGGCATGTTTTAACGCTGTATAATAACACGCCCCTGCCTATAATAAATGCATGAGCCGCAATAACCTTTCATGCCTCGTTTTATATTCCATAAGATACAATATGTCAACAATATGAATATAAGCGACAACATGTCGATGGGGACAATTCACCCTTATCTATGACATTTCATTGCATACAATGGGGTCATGGGCGATTAGTTAGAACACATCAATATGCTCTCATCTTGACACATCAAATAGTGATGGTCTTGTGTTGCTCTGCCAAAACAATGATGTACAACGCAGAGAGAGTCCTTTGGCATTGTTATTTGGCGGCATTGCTAAACGGGATTAGGGAAAGGGAATCGGAATTCCATACTATATTTTTTACATTGATAAATTGTGACAAAGCTTCTTCTTGCCTGATGTAACGGTGACCACTGGTGACTGACAGCAATGAATCAGAACAATGAATTTGTGTTTTGGAAAAAAAAAAATATTCTGAAAAACTGTTCTGCTCTTTGAAGATTTGAGTACAGATCATTAACTTCCCTGAGTAAAAAAAAAAGTCAATGCATGAATTGTTTGGTTGATTGCTGTTATAAAATACCCCAGGGGTGTTACAACTTACCCCTGAGTCAAGCCAAGTTGTAACAACTTCTGCTGTCTTCAGCTGAGCCATAAGCTCTATGGAAGTCTGAAGATTGTACTGATGGTATACAATAATAGCTATGGAATGTACCTTGTTTGTATTAGAAAAATATTTACTCAAATAAGATACTTTTTTGAATCTTAATTGGCGCTGGCCTCCCCTACGTTTAGTTGTTCACCCATAATGCTGGCAATACTTTAGCCTTTCAAAACACGACACATGCAAATTCAACAGCACATAATTCTTTCATTTTTGTAAACAATCATTTCAGGCAAATAAGAAAACAAACTTGTTACGTAGTGCATTATTCCATAATAAAAAGCCATTTTATATGAGGGTTGCTGAAATATATGAGTTTTTACCCGTGTTAACCCATTAGTGACCACTGTCCCATTTTTGGGACCTGGCACATTTTAACCTCTGTAATCCAAGTGAATGCGTTACTGTAACAAAGCTGCTGTAGGTTATTCAAAGGAAGTAACTCACATCCAGGCAAAGTGCTTATGAGAAGAGTCTCCTTTTACAGCAGTGGTGGGGGCTGCCATTTGTGTTTCTTTTTCGACTCTATAACAGCATTATGCGATGCACTAAGAAGTGAGTGTGCCATTTTTTTCTGAGACACATTTCTATATAACAATAAGAGAAAAAAATTGGAGATTATCACATTATCTAAATATCTTTTTTTCAGAATGATGATTTTTTTTTTTATTCCTTCAACGATCTGAGTACATTTTTTATGGGGCGTACATATTTGGGATCCTCGATAACCAAATGATTATTTTTCACCAGAACTTCAGCGTTACACGTTCACTGTACACTATATCCGAAAATAAGATGTAACTTTTGATTTGAAAAAAATTTGGGCATTTATGGGTTAGTGCTGTAAATATGCATTTCATGCCACCTGTGCTGCCTACATTGGCTTCATTTTCCATCTTCATAACAGAAAGGCACACCCATTTAATTTCCTGCTACTTATGGCAAATTTGTAGCAATCTTGCTGACCTCTGCTGAAAAGAAGATTAACCCTAAGAGCGCTAAATGCAGCCACTGTTGCACAACGATGTAAGATATCAAAATCAAAGCTGTTGAAAACCTATCATGTGGCGACTTGTTTAAAAGAGCTCCCGCAAGGGAGCTCTTTTAAACAAGTCACCACATGATAGGTTATCAACAGCGCAAGATAATTAAATTTGTATTTTTAAAAAATGTATTTCAGCGCTCTGAGGCTTAAACTTTAAGACAGACATTTGAGCAGTGAGGAAGATAATTCTTATTCTGCAGTATTGCAATCATAGACCTTCAATTCCAGTTCTGCGATGGCAATATCCTGTCGCACAGATGTGAAAGTGTCACAGAGCCTTTGCTTTTTTCAATAGCAAATATTTATTAATTTATTTTAGTCAAGTATTTGTACAAGCTACATTGCAATACCTGATCCTCACAATATCGTTTGTCGCAATCATTTTTTACAAATACGGCATCAGTCTTTGATGTAGACAGAACGATGAGTCAGAATCAGTTCTGTTAAAAACAACACGTCTCGTTTCAAAAACATGCCTCCATGTTTTGCTAAGGTAATACTTTCAGTTATTTTTCAACAACTTACATCAAAAAGTCTCTCTTTATCATACATTTAAGATAGAAGAGCAGTCTTTTTTTACACAATATGAGCTGAATGTACATTAAAAGGAGAAACACAATATGATTTTTGGATATTAGCACAATCTTTCACTGGTCAGCCAAACATGAATAGTACACTTTCAGTATATGAAAATATTTATATAAATATACTGCGCATCTTAATCATCTGAACCATGATAAATGTTTAGCATATTTCATTTCTGCGAGGTTTGGTATGTGTGCGCAAGTTATGCACCAAAGCTATTCAGTCCTAATTAGGATGTGAAGACTTGTGAATTGTTTCTCCAAGCACGGGCCGTATGTCATAAAAAACAAACATGCGTAAAAAGAAGTGTTCTATCGGTTACCATGCCAACCATATGGAGAAATAAACACTACAAATCATTTATTTCCACTGTATCTGTCCTATGCTGACTTGGTTGGCAGCTTGAATTAAACCCTATGCCTTTACCCAGATACTACAAGTGAAATTGTCAGGTGTTTCTGTGGCCTCTTCAGTGCTATGGCCAGGGGGGTCTTCAGATGCTCTGTGTTGCTATGATCCATGCCTGTTTCAGTCCTCTTTGTCCATTTTTTTTACCATAAAATCAGGAGTTGGTTTGGCTGAGACATTCATTAATGCGAGAAAGTTTGGAGTCACAATTGCAGTGGTTTCCAGCCCCGTTACCCGAGAACTACCATCCTGTAGCTCCCACCCCCAGTTCAGCGCACTCAATTTGTCTAATGGGCAGCTGATCAAGATCTCTAACTGGGAAATAAGGAATGCTTTGTTTTGGTTGAAGCGAAAACCTTCAAGATGGTAGGTCTCCAGGAACAGGGCTGGAGACCCCTGCACTGGTGACTTTCAAATAGATTCAATGAAGGAAACTTTGTGTTACAGCAAGATGACAACCTGCTACATAAATCCAAACTCTGCAGGGAATGTCTGGGAGGGAAATTATGAAATAAGCTGGGGTCAGCTGGGCTCAGCTTTCTGATTTAAACCTCACAGAGCTGTTGCGGTATCACCTGGATTCTAAAGATAGTGAATTGTGTCCATCTTCAAAGACACATCAGTGGGAAATATCAGACTCAATATAGCAATCCATCGAGGATGATATCTTCGTAATATTCGCTCAAATGAATAGTGATTCCAAAATTTTGAGGGTAGTGTATGTATAGCAGGGATTACTTCGGTTTAGATGAGCATAAACTCAGGATTGGTCAAGGTTAAATGTGTTAAAACCAGGGGATGGTGAGCATTAGCTATGAATTAGGGTTTGGCTAGCATCAGATGTGCATGATTCAGGACTTTAATCAGTTTAAATGTGTATAAATCCGGGTGTTTTTTTTTTTTTAGGAATAATGTATATAAATTGGAAGCTGTTTATTAATTACATAGTTACCTCTGCCAGGAGGTATTATGATCACTCGTGTGTGTGTGTGTGTGTGTGTGTGTGTGTGTGTGTGTGTTTGTCAGCAAGATTATTCAAAAATATTTAACGGATTACCTTTTAACCCTTTGAGCGCTGAGTAAATTTTCGAGGACTTAAAAGTGTAATTATCCTGAGCTGTTGAAAACCTATCATGTGGCAACTTGTTTAAAAGAGCTCCCCTGCGGGAGCTCCTTTAAACAAGTTGCCACATGATAAGTTTTCAACAGCATCTGGTTTTGATATCTTACACAATTGGGCAACTATAGTTGCCTTTGGCGCTCAAAGGGTTAATTTTATGGGAAGTTGGACTGTATGGGAAGAGGTGATTAAATTTCCAGATCAATGTAGATGCAGATCCAGATTCTGCGGCTGATTATAAGAGCTAATGGACCAAACCCTGCTAGCAGAGGTATGAGCTCTCGAGTGCCCCCTAGTTAATTATGTGATTTGCATGTTCTTAACAGAACTCTGTATCGATCATGACTGGTGAGACAAAGCAATCGAGGTTTAAAACACTGGCTCTGAATGTCGATAAAACATCCAAAAAAACTGCACAAGTTCTCAAACAGAGAAGAACATTTCATAAAGTATATTTCTTTTCAAGGGTTCACTGAAGCTTCTGACCTGGGTCTGCATGATGTTACAGACAGCTTTGCAGCTCTATGTTTGGATGCTTTGATAACTGTGTAGATGAGCAGGTGTCCAGACTTTCCGAATACAGCGATCAGTGGGAGTATGCATAAATCTGGTTGGTTGGTTGCTTAGTTAGTAATGCATAAATTCAGTACTGATTTGGGTGAGACTGCATACATATGGGGCACCACAGTGGCCCTTTGGGTAACGCTTTTGCCACAGGGGTCATCGTCATGGGGCCAAATCCAGCCTCTCGGTAACTGTGTGCTGGGATGGGCTCCAGTGTCATCCCTGAGTAAGAAACAATTGAGTAAATACTGGATGGACGGCTGTATACATTAGTATTATACCTTTAATTGTACGCTGCTTTGCGATTTAGATTTGTCCACTGCTATGAGCTCTGTAGTGAAGGCATCCAATCCTAGGCCACCTAACAAAAATAAAAAGTTGTTTTGCATCCCCGCCTGCCTCATAAAAACCCTGCCCTGGCTGATTTAAATTTTTTTTTTTTTATTTTGATAAAATCAGTTAAAATTCCCTTAAAAGTGAGAAAAAAAATGCTCAAAATTCCTGTCCATGCAGCAGACGATTTGTTGAGACAATACGATCCGGTAATAAACTTAATCTTGAGGAAATAGACAGACTGCGTAGGTGAAAGAGGAGAGACAAGGCGTCAGTCGGCTTCAGCCAGAGCGGACTGCGATCTATCAGAGGTTATGCACAAACTGTATAAGGCTCTGAGGGTGGAGCAGGAATGGTAATGGGTTAGGAGCAGGATGGATGCAATAACAAGAGCACATGCACTTCGCATGCTGAGGCTTGAAGTAATATCAAAAAGCCGCGAGGTGCTACACTGTGCTAATATGACACAGTGGGTTTTAACCATAAAAAAGTCAGAAAAAATTCTAATGGCATGAAACCAATGATATGTACTCCAGAACATGGCGTAGAATACATCTATGAAAACGGGAAAAAATCCATTGGGAAATTTTTAAGAAAAACTTGTTTTTCAGAAATTGCAATTTTTGAACTTTGAGAAATTCAAAAAAGCGTTAAAATCCCCAAAAATGAGACATTGAAGGGTCATTCGCGGGCGTAGTCTCTTCACTATCAATTCCAGAATGGTTATGTCACATTTCATAGGCCATAGGTCATTGCACAATTGCACAATAAGCCTTATTACGACTGGGGATGGGTAAAATTTATTATATCATCATTAATTACATCAGACTTGCCTACATTCACAAAGCTAGGCCCTCCTTATATTGTGCATTGTCCTGAATTCTGTCCTTTTCCTGAGACATGCAAGGGGCTGACAGCAAATATGGACCACTGCACAGCCATACGAATGTTTGTATTCTCTGTTTCGAAAAGGAAGCAATTGCAGTAAACAAGTTATCTCTGCCATCCATGATCTGATATCTGAAATGATGTTGATGACAGACCCCCTAGAGCTCTCTGTCCCTATCTCTATGCCATGCAATGAGGAAAGGATCTGAAAATTCAGGTGCCTTAGTCAGATTTAGGTCATCCGCATTTAATAGCAGAATCTGCTTGGCTTTGCTTCCATTTGATTTAGCAACCCAAGCAGATCCATCTTTGTACCAACATTCTCAATCTGGCTAAGGCACCTGAATTTTACCCCCTCCAATGAGGAAAGACATAGAGCTCTAAAAAAGTCATTTTACCCCTCTTAATCAGATTTCGGTCATGGATTTAGATGGGGAATAAGGATCTGGCATGGGGGTCTTTGAAAAAGGTCAGAATTCAAGGACAATCCAAAGGATTTTTTTTTTGCAGTTTCTCAAAATATCAGATCTTACAAAAATTCCTCGTTGGATGGTTTTCAATAGCGGAGTTTTCATATATGTATTCTACGCCATTTTCTGACTTTTTTCATGGTTAAAACCCCCTGCGAATTTTTCTTCTGACTTTTTATTAAACGAGGGAGCGAATTTATATACGAGGGAGCGAATTTATGGCGCCCTCTAACGGTATAATTTCATAATAACTTCCTTGGTTTAGGTGGATTTGCTTTCAATTTTCGCGCAAGGAAAGGGAATAAGCAGCCTACATCTGAAAACGTGCGCTTGGCCCCCAGTGAATTCATTCGAAGATGGTGTTTTGAGGACTCACCTCTAAAGTGAGTGCAATGATGTTACGGCCAGCCTAATTTTTGCCCCGAGGGAAAATTCTCCGAAAAGCATATGCCTCGCTCACGTTTAGACATGTGCGTGAGAGGACGCCAAAAGAACAGTTTCTTCACTGCTGTAGTAAAAGCTGAGCGTCCAAAAAAACTACCGTGCAAGTCCATTCCTGCTGAGGTCTTTTTTTTTTTTTTAAACTCTACTTCTACGGGGAGAGGCATCTTTCCTCCAGCTTTGTTCTGAATCGAAAGCGCAAGAAGGACCAGATTAATCCACTGGTTTAATTCTCATGTAGGGCTAATGGTGTGTCCTCATGACGGGCACGGATTCAGTTCTGCTGCATGTAAGGCCACAGTAAAAGAGGAAGGAGGTTCGGTGCACCGGTTTACACCGCGGCGTCGGCAAACGCGCCAAGGAATTAGCTTACTTCCATGAACTGCTCTCTGTCGTAAATTCTATTTGGAATTACGCAACTGAACAAAGTGCCCAAAGAAAGGTAATAATAATAATAATAATAATAATAATAATAATAATAATAGTTGTTGTTATCAGTTCAATTACATTATATTTTTGCTTAAGATTTTTTTCACCTTTTGATCTGTATTTGGTGTGAGTAGAGTGTAAAAGCAGGGGGTTCCCTTCTCCTGGAGTGCTAAGGTCCTGCATGTTTTAGATGTCTCTCCTCTCGAAAATACCTGCATCAAACGACTGTACCTTGTTAAGGATTTGAAATTATATGGCCTTCCCGGAACAGAGTTCCCTACCTCTGGTCTAAAGAATTTAGAACAGACTCAGTACGTTCTTCTTCTTTGGTAATGTTTCACCATGCTGCACATTCATCATTTGCTAATAAGCTCTGAACGAATCAATCCATATCTAATGCAGTTTAAACAAAAACAGTAGGCCTATATCATGAGCATCACAAAGGTATATTTATGGCATTATTTCTGATGATTTGACCACTCCTCATTTATAAGTACCGGTTTATGCCAGTATATTATGATACTGCTTGTTGCACTGCATTGAAGATTTGGTGAGAGGAGTAGTGGGATAATTCCAGTCTTTAATTTCTCATATGCTTCCTTTCTTATGTCTGACTCGGAGATGAAGTAAGGTCCACTATGATTAAGGAGATTCAAATCCCTTAAATGAGTTGGATAATTGGAATAGCAAGTTACCCAAAGACCTCATCAGTGGAGTTGTTTTTTTTTTCCCCGGAATTTTTGATGTATAAAGGATTGACCTGTGTCCCTACCTCACCCCTTCTGTCTCGGACAAGACGCGCCTGTAACTAACTTGTTACATCCCGTACCTCCTACAGTGAGTTCTGTTTCTGTTTTACATTTTTTTCACGTTGACACATAAACATGTTTACTCCTGCTCATGTAGGTGTCATTTCACCTGTTCACCTTTCTTTCTGTTCTCCTGCACTCATGTACCGTCCCTTGTTGTTCCTTGTGAGCTCTTTATATTAAAGCACTGTAAGTCCCAATACCCTTGCTCAACTTAAAAGTTCATTGAGAATGGGTTGCAAAACAAAACTTTTAGTTTATTACAGCACAGCAACATGAAAGCTGTTAGTGCACCAGACACAACTTTCACCCTGCTGTACTGAGCCAAATGTTTTGAGTGCAAGCCGTCATTCTAAACTAAGCGTTTTCGGTGCAAGCGGTTTCCAATAAACTTCTAAGTTGAGTGAGCGAATTGGGATTTACAGTGACATGTATCAGTGTTCCTCAGCAGATTCTCTCGCACCTGCTTCATGCTTGTCTTTGCTTTCAGCTGTTTTTTTCCAGCGTCTGTTTCCTTGTTCCTGTGCCCCTCACTCCCGCAGCGTCTCTGTGTTCGTCTGATCCCTGCTGCCCTGCTCCCCCTCCGCCTGCACCCCTCTCCTCTCCTGCCCCCGCCCCGCTCAGATTGATCTCCTGGTTCGGACCTCTGGCTCCCTTCCCACCTCGTCCTGCATGCTCCTGGCTGCTGTGCACCAGCCCTGGCCTGTCTACCCTCTATGAGTCGTCTTGCCTGCATTTCCCTGGTTATTTGTGTACTGCACCCGCACTGTCGACCTCAATTAACTCCTTAAACTCCATATTTTCACTTAAGTTTTCCCTTAAGCAGGTTCAAAGTAAGAAAAAAGCTTTTTTTTCATATTGTAGGATAATGTCACACATGGATTCTGGATCTGCAGGTTGCACTGAAGCAAGATCGCTCTTATATTGAGAGAAATATGGCCACAGCATTACAACACATACAAAATATCGAGTGCATCATTTTAAACACGTTTACCTGTAAATCACCGGGACGTATATGGGATCATTGGAAACTTTGGGATCTGCAGTTGGATTTAAAATAATCCTGAAGTACCACAGGTTTGAATACAGCAGCTGCCTTTCAAGGGTACATATTTAGTCTGTAGGTTTTATGGGGTTAAAGACCCAGATCATTGCTATGTCTGGGTGAATGTGTGGTTCCTGGTTGTCAGGCCTGATAGTGACCTCGCTCAGGATTAGCACTTCAAGGAGCCAGGACTTTCAGCAGTTCTGATTCAGATTTCTTCTATTTCATGGTCTTCTGTTTCATTTCTCATGTTTCCTTCTCTTCCAGATAGGTGACTATAAGCAAGAGAAGGAAGGAAGGATCTTAAAAATATTAAATTGGAATGAGCCTGTGGGGGGGCAGATGCTGCGCTGGAAATTGAGCAGGGAAATAATGATCCCATCAAACTGATGAGTCTTCCATTGTTTTCAATCATTTTCCTTTATTAACAGGTTTTCCTAGTAATTTGAAAAAAGCCTTTGGTGGGTAAACATGCAATATTGCAGAGATTAAAGAATAAATTCAATTTAGAGAAATGTTTTATTCTCTAAATACACTCAACAAAAAATAATAAACCACTCTGCTAATGCTCGTTGAAACGAGTTGAGACCAATTAATGGGAAAATTTTCTGCCTCAGATTAGGGCTCAGTGGGCGTCAGTTTTGGTTAGGAAATCTGGTGCGATCACCGTAAAATGTTCTGAGTTCAATCAGCTCTTGTGGTGCCTATATTTGAATCCCACTGTTTTGATTTAATTCATTTTCCTGTGTAGCTGTACAGATTACAGATGTAGTGTGCAGCTGGGAAAGTCTGTTATTGAGATATGGATGTAGCCTGTGGTTGGGAGATTTAATGGCTGTACAGTACTTGGCAAAAAGTGAATTCTTCTGGTCTTCACTCATGTCCTATCTGGAGGTATAGAGGGAGGAGACGAGTAAAGGAAAGGTGGATAGTTTTTCTTTTGGGACGCATCCATTGTATGGTTGAGGCAGGCATTTGGCTAGTATTTCTATTCACAATGATCGATATTTAACAAAAAATTCTCTGGGAGGAACTCACTTAATTAGTGACTCTTCCTGTACCTCTCATCTCTCCGTCTCAGACGTTCCCTAGTTTGGGGCCCACAGTATGGTTGTGTTGCATTCCTCCAAAGTTCCTGTCCGTTCATCCCGTAATCAAACTGATATGGACCCCTCCACGGAACCCGTCTCCGACCGCACACCCAAGGACCAGGGTGGGACCCCCACAAATGTCACAGCCACTCGAAAACAAATCCGTCTCCAGGAGAGGTAAAGGTCATCGGTGGCAACTGCTCTGTGCATTATTGCCTTTGTGAATCAGTAGCTCAGTGCATCTGTAACTGTGTGTGTCAGTGCCTGTGTATGTCAGTGGATAACAAGCGTGTCAGTGCCTGTGTGTCAGTGACTCTGTGTATCAGAGCCTATATTTCAGTGCCTGTGTGCGTCAGTGGCTCTGTGTATCTATGCATATGTGTGTCATTGGCTATGTCAGTGTCAGTGGATCTGTGCGTCAGACATGCCTGCGTGTGTTAGAGCACGTGTATGCCAGTGCCTGCGACTGTCAGTGGTTCTGTGGATCAGTGCCTATGGATGTCAGTGGCTCTGTTTGTCAGTGCTTGTGTGCACCAGTGCCTGGTGTGTGTCAGTGGCTAGATAAATTAGTGGCTGCGTCCGTCAGTGGCGCTGCGTTTCACTGTGTATGTCACTGACTCTGTGCGTCAGTGGCTTTTTGTCTGGCCGTGTGTGTCAGGGGCTCTGGATATGAGTAAGTGTCAGAGGTTTTGTGCGTCTGTGCCTGTGTGTGTCACTAGTTCTGTGTATTGGTACATGTCATTTGCTCCACGGGTCTGTGTATTTGGATGTCAGTTGCTTTGTTTGTCAGCGCTCGTATGCATCAGTGCCAGTGTGTCAGAGGCTCTGTAAATATAGCTGCATCAGTTAGTGGCTCCATGTATTAATGAGTATGTAATGTGTGTGTCAATGCCAGCGAGTGTCAGTGGCCCTGTTTGTTTGGCTGTGTGTGTCACTGACTCTGTGTGTCTGTGACTTCATGTGTCGGTGGCTCTATGTTTAAATGTCAGAGGTTATGTGTGTCTGTGCCTGTATATGTCAGTAGCTCTGTGTTTCAGTGTGTCTGAGTATCAGTATAAGTCACTTGCTCTGTGTGTCAGCGCCTGTCCGTCAGTGCCTCACACCCAGGCTTCTTTTGTGTCCATAGACGAGGCTCCAACGTGTCCTTAGTGTTGGATGTCAGTAGTCTGGGCACAGTTGAGCCCCTCTGCTCCATCTCCACCCCAAAAGAAAGCATACTGCACCTCCTACGCACCAGCACTCGCCTTCTTACTGCCACCGAACTGCAGGAAACATCGGGTCAGGCCAAAGACCTGGACAAAGAGTACCAGGTACCTCAGTGTCTCACCTTAGGAGGATATCAGTGATTCCAACCGATCATGAAATCCCTCTCCAACTCCCCTGCTGAAAAGTCTTGCTAAGCCTGGGATCCTATGGTGGTTTACATTGTGCTCTTGACACCTTGCATTTTTTCCGTAAAATGATCCCATGCAATGTGAGAGTCATCATGTGTAGGTCTCTTGCCAATATACAGTTCATAGCCAGCCTTTTGTTGTTGCCTGGTTCGAGTTCTATAAATTTCTGCATTGGCCCGACAATAAGCCCAACTCCTTCACCCTGGCAATGGCGGAGGCACAGGCTCAAGTCTGTGGTAATAAATGACCATGTTTGATAGAAAACCCTCCCTCAAAAAAAAAAGGCTAGATCTTTCTCACAGAAAATATCAAACCAAAAAAGGTAGAAAACCAGTATCAACATTGGACTGGAGTTCAGATAGCAGCATGGCTTGAAATTATAAAAGAGCTTAAATCGGATGCAGACGTTATCTTGTTTCCTCTGGATGAGGGAGTCAACCCAATTTTATATTCTCCATTTTGGAATCAAATTACTGCAGTTAGCTACTCTGTCATTGGTAGCCTGCCAATTTTTTCAACAGCAGTTGATTGATAATGTTAACATTACTAGTGGCTCAGTGTCTAAGTGAAGCTAAAGGCTATTTAGTTCCCAACTTGGCTGGCACTAGCTGCCGTACTGGCTTCCACCGACTCGTGAAACAGCATGACAGCCTTGATACAAAACAGTCGACATTGGTAGCCAGACTTAACAAACGATTGGTTCTAAGTTGTTAAGCAATGCTGTGGCAGTGTTTTTCTCAATCTAATATCAATGTGCCCTTTTTTCAGTAGCTATTGTGTTAATCTAATACAAATAAGTGTGTTATGTAAATATGATGCTAGCTGAACAATTGGCTTCCTTGGAGCATTACTTTTGTGATCCACTTTTTACACTTGAGACTTTTTGAAACTGACATTACATGCATGACATTGGAGTTACCCATGTACGTTCATTTATTAAGCACAATTAGCCCTCATGGGCTTGTAACAGTTGCAGGTCACTCTGACCCAAGTATTTTGGTGCGAGGTGCAATGCCGTTACCGTCTGGAAAAACTCAGATCACTCGTCAGGTCTTGTAAAACTGGTGACCATAATCAGGCGAATGCTTTGTCTGAAACAGTCCATTGCTTGTCATCGAATACCAAGTTACAATAGAATTCAAACTGAAGTGCGGAGCTGCAAGAGATGAGGAAGGAGGGAGAGGAGAAGGGAGGAGCGGCTTTGTTTATTTTTACAAACGGAGTCGGTGCTTTTGGCACCACCTAGTGGTCAGAGATTGCTTAGCGTCGCTTCAAGAGTACTCTGCAAATAGCTGGTCAACCAACGAGAATAGTTGAAAACAACGCGTAAAAAAGAAATAAAAGATAACACCTGTTTTATTTTATTTATTTTATTTTATTTGTTTTTATTTCGGCATGATTGTATAGTCGTTTCATGACAATTTCAATACAACATGTATCATGACCGAAAGGGTCGCGGGAGAAGCGAGATCGCTTGTCAAAGTCCCGCCCCCAACTTCCAGAAAAACAGTTTGATTATGGTAAGATATCATAAAGATTCATAAATCACAACAGAGCTGAGTGTCCATTTACACTACGATTTAAGCGTCACAACATAAGACCATAAAGATTTATGAACATCATAACACCTGTTAAAGATGTTTAACCTTAGATTTTTCACAGGGGCACCAATCACTTAAAAATGTCCACAGTTCATACTTTGCACTGGCTAACTTGGCAGTTTAAGTATTTTATTCGCTGTTCTTCAACAGAAAATACCTCCAAATTTTGTAAATTCATCTGACTTGGACGTTCCCGGCCATGCCGTGAAGGACCGCTACAAGACCATTCTGCCTAGTGAGTACAACTCATGTTCGTAAGATTAAGAGCGAGAAACTTAGCGCTATAGTTGTGCCGTTATTTTGACGTGAGAACACCAATACTTTGCTGAAATCCTCTCCAAGGTTACCCTTAGTTAATATAGCTCTCGTGTCACTTTGGTATTGATCCACTACCACCTCTATGTCGCGATTGCTTCCTAACCTTCATGTTGCAATTGCATCCAAACTTCCATGTAGCGATTGCATTCTAATGTTGGCGCTCCTCAACTTAAATCTTATCGTGCCTCACTTCCGTTTTATGACTTCCATTACTTTTCTGACTGCCCTGCTGAAAAATCCAGTAGAATACCATTAGAAAAAAACCATTAGGAACCATTGGGTTTCTAGTGGTCTAATGGGAATTGGAACCCCATTAGGAACCATTAGAAGAAACCATTAGGAACCTACTGGTCCCATTAGGATGTAAAACCATTAGGAACCTACTGGTCCCATTAGGATGTAAAGCCATTAGGAACCTACTGGTCCCATTAGGATATAAAACCATTTGAGACCTACTGGTTCCATTAGAATGTAATACCATTAGAAAGCTACTGGCTCCATTGGAATGTAATACCATTAGAAAGTTACTGGTTCCATTAGGAGCTAAAACCATTAGAAAACTGGTCCCATTAGGATCTAAAACTATTAGAAAAACATACTGAGAAACCTACTGCTGCAACAGAAATTATAGCAGAGTCCTAACACTGGGCACCAGAGACATGTCTATACATATGTGTAATTGTGTATGTATTCGGATATTTTCCCCTCCGAATTGGGAACAGGACACATGGGGCGTGACAACTCATTGCAGTTTGTGATTTTAATAAAATTTTTTCAGAACATGAACCATCAAACCATCAGGTCGTGTTCTTTTCCGTCCTCTTAGATGGATGAGTCATGAACAATGATTTAATCACAAAAGGCCAAATATGATTTAATCACAAATTTAATTGCAAAAGGCCAAAGGTGATCTTGGAATGTATTAAATGAAATCACTGAACACTGCAATCTACAAACATACTGTACAGCTTACACAAGGACCCACTAGAAATCACACAGATGTGATCGCCAAAGAAGGCCATAACATCTGTGTGCCTCCATCACATTAGAAACCATTAGAGACCACTACACCCTGTAGTGACCACTAGACCACTGTATAGTGACCATTAGACTGGTATAGAAATGCCTATAGGAACCATTAAGACTTCTGTAGGAACCATTAGTAGGGACCAGTTAAAGTCCTGTAGATTTGTGTAGGAGATAATAGAATCCCATTAGAAAAACAAACCGAACCATTAGGAAAACATAAGTAGCCATTAGAAACCATTACAAAACCACCAGGAACCATTAGAAACCAATAGAATATGCCTGATGGTTTCTCTGACTTTTTTCAGCAAGGTGGGCCTTTGCTCCTTTGAGTGAGTTTTATGTTCATGGCGATGGGTAATTAATACTTGGTTTCAGTGGACCGTAGCTCCCCCAGAGTTCTTAAGGAACAACGTGCTGCTTGCTCTATGCATTTTTAATGTAATCAGCTCTGAAGACCCCATATAATTCATAAAGTGAGGAAATTAAGTGGAATATGACATTTTTTTGCTTACTCTATACTGGCTTTAATTTGCCAAGACCTTTAATGGCTAAGGACACAAACAGTAGCCTAGCTAACAAAACTACCCGTAAACCATGACTTCAGTGGCTTCACACGTAATAAAGGTCTTAGTAAGTTGGCAAAAAGTGTATAAAATGCAAGAACATGCAGAACTATTTGATTGCGCTATGCATGTCTCCATCAGATCCAGAGACTCGCGTGTGCCTCCAGTACCCCGGGTCTAATGAGAAGGCCGATGGCTATATCAACGCCAACTACATTAAGGTTGAGTGAAGTTTCATTTGTTATGAGATGCACTGAGGCAGATTACCTTACAAGCCTCCTTCAACATATCCTGTGACCTTGTAGCCACAAATAATCCTCATGCTTTGGGCAAGTTTTAGTGCTGCTTTCTCTAAGTCAATAAAACAAACTGAAGTTTCATGGTTAGTTGTTGCTCAGAGGTCAACAGTTGCACTTTAGATTAGAGGTCATTGGAAATAGGGCACTGACCTATATTGATTGCTACATAAATAGACTGTCTGGATAAATTTAAATCGTGGTACTTCAAAGGTACTTTAGTTAGCCCTTCGAAAATAATTTTTTTAATGTTCTGAAAACTCAAAAAGTGGTTATCAATAATGACTGTGGCATCAACATTAATGTGATCAGGTAAGAACATTATAGTCATGTTTAGGATCTCATAGCCCTTAGCTATACAAATACTTTCCTCCCAGCATTATGCATTTAATAGTGGCTGCTATTAGTATGTTTATTTATGATTTGTGTAACACTGATATGGGCTGCACACTTACAGTTCTTGCACATTCATGTGTTTGACATCACATGTTGAAGGGGGATGTGATCACAGTCCTTCCCATCTCACCTGCAGGGTTATGAAGGAGAGGAAAAATGCTACATCGCGACCCAGGGCCCAATGGTCAACACTGTGGAGGACTTCTGGGAAATGGTTTGGCAGGAGAAGTCGAGCATCATTGTCATGATCACAGACCTGAAGGAGAAGAAGGAGGTGAGATGGTGCATCTTTTTCACAGAGTCTGTTTGCTTCCTGTAGCCTCTTAGCTCATCGGCCGATTCGCAGACTGAGCTATTGGGATCAGGTGGTGTCTGGCGTTGTCATCGTGGTTATTTTCATGGTCATGTTCTTTCAGCAAAGTCTAGCGCAAACTTCTCCTCCAAAACCGCTGGTGAGATTCACTTCATATTTCGGACCATGTCTCTAAAGTTTCTTCACAATTTAGAAAAATAATATTTTTTTTTTCTTTTTTACCATTTTTCATTATTAAAATCTCCCAATTTAGAAAATATGGCTAAAATTAAATTATGGCTAAAAGTGCTGAAACTATGCCCTCTAGTGGCTGCTTAGTACTGTGACATTGTGAGGTTCACAGGGGTTTTTCCCAGTATGGTTTTCAATGCCGGCTGTTGAGCTACATGGCCATTGGTCCTATTTTTTCATTTATTACTGTGCATTAAAACTATAATTAATATTTAATAACCTCTGTAGATACTACTGCCCCTCTCTCCAATTATAGTAAGTGTGTACTGCACTGTTGCGAACTATGTAAACAATGAGAAGTTATAATAAGATGCATTAGATGCCCATTTGTGTAGTTATGAAATAATGCATGGAGGAAGGTTTAATGAATATAACTTGTTTATCACAAATGCTGAAGATTTCTTTGTTTTATGATGATAGAACTTTTTATATTGCATGTATCCATGTATTAATGTTAGTTTCCAAAATTTGTTTATGAATGAGTTCCTACAGTTCAGTAGGTGATGAGCAAAATGGATCATTAAATGAGCCATTTCCTCCCTAAACCCAGTCGTTCTAAAATTTGATTGCACCTGCCTTTGAGCAGAACAGGCCTACATTTTGTGAAATGAAATTACTTTAGAGTTCGCTTGAAGATTGCATAACTCTGCGACGGGGTATGATATGAAAGCCACTTTGTGGTTCGATAGAGAGTTGGCTTAGAGCACGCATTGACTGGCTTGTCAATGCGGTTGAGTAGGAGGTGTGTTTGTCGAAGTTAATAAGTTTAACTTTGACTTTATGGTGTGTCTGGTCTGTGTTTCAGAAGTGTGTGCTGTACTGGCCGCAGGAAGAGGGTCAGTTTGGCAGATTTGAAGTGAGAGTAACAACAGTGAAGGAGTGTGAGGGCTACACAATTCGAGAGCTCAGCCTTCAGGTGAGATAGACTCGGCCGTCTCGCTTCCATTTTAGCAATCATTCTAAACAAACAAGAATAACCCCTCAGGTATATGATACAAATGTTTGGTAATGCTCAGGTGTGTAATAATAGTGTCAGTGGTGTGTGGTACAGCTGCATGATAATGCTCAGTTGTGTGATAATATCATCATGGGTGTGTAATACAGGTGTGTTATAGTCTTGTCATAGGTCTGTAATACTGGTGCATAATTTAGTTCTGGTGTGTAATTCATCTGTGCCATAATGCTGAAATTCGTGGTAATAGTTGTGATACAGGTATGTTATAATATCGTTATGTGCGATGCCTCAGGAGTGATAATGCACAGGTGTATGATAAAGTTGTCTCAGTTGTGCAATACACGTATGTGATAATGCTCAGATATGTTATACTGGTGTGTAATAATGTTCAGGTGAGTGAGAACACTCAGGAATATGATAAAACCCAGGTGTGTAATGATACTCAGGTGTGTGATAACACGCAGGTGTGTAATACAGATCTGTGATAATACTCAGGTGTGTCATACAAGTGTGTAATAATGATCAGATGTGTGATAATTCAGAGGTGTGTAATAGTACTCAGGTCTGTGATAACACTCAGCTATGTAAAACAGATGGGTGATAATATCCAGGTGTGTGATAATGCTCAGATGTGTTATATTGGTGTGTAATAATATTCAGGTGTGTGATAACAATCGGAGGTGTAATAATACTCAGGTGTATGATAACTCTCAGGAGTATGATAATACCCAGGTGTGTAATAATATTCAGGCGCGTGATAACACTGAGGTATGTAACAGAGATGTGTGATAATACTCAAGCGTGTCATACAAGAGTGTAATTATGCTCAGATGTGTGATGATACATAGGTGTGTTATAGTACTCAGGTGTGCGATAATACACGGGAGTGTAATAGTACTCAGGTGTGTGATAACACTCAGGTGGGCGGTGAGAGCAGGCAGGTCCGGCATTACTGGTACTCCTCCTGGCGGGACCATCAAACCCCGGACTGTGCTGAGCCGCTGCTGAGGCTGGTGTGGGATGTACAGCGGAGGAGAGACGAGCTCACACAGCCTGGGCCCACTGTGGTGCACTGCAGGTATGCGTACAGTGTGTGTGTGTGTGTGTGTATGTGTGTGATCTTGTACTTGCTACAGAGCGAGGACTAGAAAATGTTTTTGTCCAACAGAGTGGGGATATTATTGTGAAGTTAAGACATTTTGGCCTGTCCTCACAACTACAAAGGCTAACTGTGACTTATTAGTCAAGGTTTGGGTTAAGGTTAGAATTAGGGACAGGTTTGGATTAAGGTAAAGGTGTGGGTTAAGCATACATTGCTTATTGTTCAGATTAGGGAGAGGCTGTTGAGACACACAAAAAATGAATGGAAGTCAGTGTATGTGTGAGTGTGTGTGTGTGTGTGTGTGTGTGTGTGTGTGTGTGCGTGCGTGTGTGTGTTTGTGTGAATGTGTGTGTGCGCGTGTCTCACGCCTGTTTCCTGTGCTTCGGCTCCCAGTGCAGGCATTGGCAGGACCGGCTGCTTCATCGCCAGCAGTATCGGCTGCCTGCAGCTGAAGTGTACAGGACAGGTGGATGTGCTGGGGATTGTCTGTCGGTTACGGCTGGACAGGTATGAGCACACAGACTGAGTTGAACTCTGGACCAGGTCACTGTCAGGTCAGCCATAGACTTTCCTTGCACTCAGGGAAAAGCATTTCAGTAAACAGGAATTCAGCTCTTGTCCTGCTGAGTTGTGCAATATGGAGCCAGAATCCACTTAGTACAGCCACTGAGTCCCAGTCATCCTCTAAGCGCGGTTGCGCAGTGACATGACCAGCTCCTGATTCCACAAAAAATTCTATATTTCCAAAAAATGGCACTATAGCACTCTACCTTAACAAAACAGCAAACTGGGAGACAATTTGACAAATAAAAGAACATTGACTAGAATGGAGAACAAGTTATTTTTGACCTATACTGGAGAAGCCAAGGTGTCGCTAGTGAGCTATGCATTAATTAATGTCTTTCACAAGTTTTCTGGTTAATGATGCTGTGCTTCAGGGGTTTTCTGGTTAATGATGCTGTGTTTCAGGGGTTTTCTGGTTAATGATGCTGTGTTTCAGGGGTGGGATGATCCAGACCAGCGAACAGTACCAGTTCCTGTACTTGACCCTCTCACTGTACAGCTGTCAGCTGAGCCGGAGTCACCATGGAGACGGGGACAACTCCTCCCAAAAAGACAGAAGGGCTAAGGAGGACCTTGATATCCCAGCAACCTCTGCACAGCTTCACAATCCCTGATTTTTTTAATGCTTTTCCATGCCATGTTTTATGATGGACTGTGGCCTCGCAGTGGCTTTGTTTTAATCCAGATATTTTATTTTGAGCGACGCAGCAGAGACAGGCCTGATTTAAATAAATGTTTTTGATGTTTATGCGCACTCCTGTCTGTGTTAAATCAGACCAAATTAATGAGACAGAATGAATTGGAATGAATGTAAACGAATCCGTGAATAATTGCGGTTGAGTGAATGTGAGTTACTGAATAGATGGGATTTGATGGATGAATGAGTACTGGAGTGAGTTCCTCAGTGTTCATTTATCTGTGTAATGCAGGAAGTACATCTCTCCCATTCCCATCGGAGAACCTTGCGGTGCTTTTTTCAATAGTCTTTCAACAAGAATGATGATACAGTATATGCTGAATATTTCATTGGACCTGGTTTTTTACAGCCTCATTTCCAGAAAAGTTGGGTGAAACAGCAAATGCAAGTACAAGAATAATAGGTAGTGATTTATAAATCATCCTTGTTATTTATTAAATTTATAACTGCACAAAGATATCCCAAACTTTCATTTTATGGAAATATGATTCATTCCAAATTTGATGCCTGCAATGTGTTGCAAAAAAGGTTGGGATGAGGGTGTGTTATCTGCTGCGTTAAATCTCCGTTCCGTTAAAGAACGCTTCATGATTATTTTGGAACTGAGGATACTTATTCTGCCACCCCTACTTAAAAAAAGTTGGGACAGTTTGTCCCAAAAAACAAGTGTATCCATTTGAAAACAGTACACAACCAAGATATTTATTGTTTTAACTAATCAATTTTAATTTTTTTGAGTAATATACACTTATTCTATAAGCGAAGCATGCAACCCCTTCAAAAAAGTTCAGACAGGGGCATTTTTACCTCCGTGCAACATCACCTTTACTTTGGTCAACACTCAGCAGTTTTTTGAAGACCGAAGACACTAATTTTTGCAGTTTTGAAAGTATATTTTTTCCCTTCTCTTGCTTGATTTAATACTGAAGCTGCTCAATGGTCTGGGCTCTTCACTGTGACACTGTTCGTTTCATATGTGCCACTCAGTTTCAATAGCAGAAAGGCCAGGACTGCAGTCTGTCCAGTCTAGCACCTGCACGCTTCGACTATGAAGCCATGCTGTTGTCACACATGGTGAAGAAGGCTTGGCATTGGCTTGCTGAACGAGGAATTTCCTTGAATTAGATATCATCTGCAACGTATGCTGCTCCAAATGCGTATGTACACTTCAGCATTATGTGCAAGTAACAAATGCCAATGGCACTAACACGCCCCCATACCATAAAAGATGCTTGCATTTGAACTGTGTGCTTGTAACAGTCAGGATGTTCCTTTACAAATGCTGCATTATTATTTAATTGCGTTTTCCATACTTCCCCAACTTTAATGGAAATGAAGTTGAATTTGTCATCAAGGTTGGTCCTCCCAAGAGCCTCTGACTGATTGGCGCCAGTGGTTCCTATAAATAGCTCTTTTCGATCAAAAAAAACTCAGGTTATCGTTCTGATTTTGCTCAGTACCTGTTGAACCAAGGTGTGATCCAGTCAATCGGCCCTGTTTCCACTAATTTTGAAGAGCTTAACTGGAACCATTGCCCGCTCATAATGTCATCACGGTTCCCACAGGTCTCACTACTATTGCCTGGTTTGGAACAGGAACCAGCTTTGTAGGTTCCAAATTTTGGTCAAAGCACTCTGTAAGGTTCAACTTTATATGCCCAAACCAGAATGGAGCCGGTTCTGCTGTGGTCAGAATGGGGCCTCTGGGAGATAGGTAAAGCGGAGTCGCAGAATATTCTGGAGTGTGACTGAACATGCAATAGATTTACAAATGGTACACCTGTATTGCTGATCATGCAATCTTCAAGAGTATTTGGCGTGAAATAAATGTGCTCCCTCTTTCATATCTGCATATGAATTAGGATCAGTGGTGGCTGCTAAGCAGAACAGAACACACAAAAAAAAATTCCTTTAAAGTGATGATAAGTCTTGACCCATTTTCAGTCATTTTGATTTGTTCTTGTTTTCCAACAATTTGAATAATCTTTTGTGGAAAAAAACAAATACCTTTTGTTTGAATGCATTGTAAGGGCAATTAAAAAATAAATGCAATTCAAAAATGTGGTTGTTTTATTCAGACATTATGCATTATTAAAAAAGCCGAATGACTCGGTAATTTTCTATGCTACATAAGCTTGTGGCATATCCTGCAATGCAAGCTACCTAACCTGCGCTTGATTGTTTAAATTATTGACAATTAAAAATTAACATTAATAGCTACTTGTATCCACAATTTTGAACAACACTGAGTAAATTGCATCTAATTTTGCATGTAATTGAGTTCTGTTTCACATAACAAAGAGCCGAAAGGTCATGCCTTTCAGTACTAAGTTTTTCGAAAGACAAAAAAAAGCGAGCCCAGAATAATCATCAGTTAAAAGGGTTTTTGGTACGTCTCTGTTTTCAGCTCAGCCACCACTGATGAGAACCATTTTTAAGGGACAGAACGGCTGAAAAAAAAAAAAAAAAAAAAAAAAAAAAAAGGGGCCGGCGCCTCAGTGTTGTCTGTCCAGTAGACGGCGCAATCCTGTGAGACGGATGCGGCTTTTCCAACGCGCGTTGTCTTTACTCCTCGCCGTGCATTGTCCCGGATCAGCTGTGCGTGCCCCGAAACCCCACCCAATGAGGAAGGACGAGCCGCAGAGAGACAGGCGGAGAAAATAGGTGCTCGGATTTGTATTTTGAATTAGAGGTGTCTCAGCGTTGTTGATCACAAACAACGTACGGAAGCAGCGATTAAAGAGCAAAGAGTTATTCTGGTGTTCCCTCTACGGCAGGCGATTTGAGTGTGGAGACGGCATACATAGTCAGCTGATATTGTGTTATTTGTGACAAGCCTCTTTTCCAAGATGATCGCCTTGTTCAACAAGCTCCTGGACTGGTTTAAAGCCCTTTTCTGGAAAGAGGAAATGGAGCTCACTCTTGTGGGGCTCCAGTACTCTGGGAAGACAACCTTCGTGAACGTGATTGCGGTAAACAAACCTTTATTTTACGTATCTATTGTAGCGGGTCGTAAAGCGCGATTGACGAGGCTCCCCGGATTACGCACATTCCCTTCACCATGCTCACAGAAACGAACCACTTCTTAGTTGAATCGACCCTCACATTAACCATGCGGAGTATCGGAAATTATATTAATAATTACTGTACATACCTGATTGACTGGTACATTATCTCAGAAATCTACTGTAGGACTTGGTGTCAGGTTTACTATCATGAGGTGGTCATCAATGACAGCATCGAAAGAGGAGGCCAGCTGGTTAACTATACTGAAAGCTCTGTCCGCATTTGCTCTGTTGCTGTGAGCTAGTATGTATGTCAAATGCTAAAATCTTATTTATAGAACCGGGTACAATCACGTTGAAACACTTTATTCTAGCCATGTCGGTATTTTTAGTTGGCTGCAATGATCTGGTAATTATTTGAATTGATTGAAGCAGCGACCTTCCATTTAGGCTGATTAAATTACCAAAATCACATTCACATCCCCGGGCGAGTCGGTTTGCTGGAAATGAGTCGCGCACGCTCGTCTCGCCAGTGCGAACGCGTTTAGCGAGGGGATGTCACGTGTAAGTTGTTCCGCTTTGAATGAATTGTGGCCCAATTCCCTGCTTTTCGGCCGCTGACGGAGGAACGCGAATGTTAACCGAAAATGAAAATGATTGGTACCGTAACCCACATCATAACAGACGTGTCCAATACTCTTACTTGCTGTTAATCATTTTGCGGGAGTGTTTCATCCGTAATAAAATTATTGCCTCTGCGGTTCAGTGATTACTCGATCGGGATTTAGCCTTGGTTTGCGAACATCTGGTTCTGCTTTTAAAGGCGCGATTTAGCCATAAAATACGTGGTACTGGATGAGAACTTTTAAAACCGTATTTTCAGCAGATATTCCTTTTCCCATTTTCCTGCCACGAATTGTATTGCTTAAGATGATGCGAATGTTCCTGCTCCGTGTTGGCAAGACGGGAGACCCCGGCTTTTGCTGAGTTGTCATGTATGTCTGCCCAAAATCGCAAAAACTTGGTTGGGATACGAGGAGTTTGGCTGCGTCCTAGTTCTCCGAGGATGCATTATCCTTGCCTTTTCTTATCTCTTTCCCCCCATCTGGACGTAGAGCAGGAGACGAGCATGGGAGCATACGTTTTACGATTATGGAGACACACCTTTGGTCCTGTCTGTCTCAAAATGACGTCACTGTGGAGTGGGGTCCTATCCCCGGTTGTATCAGTTATGCTCAATCCAGCTGCAGAATATCGACTCAGATTGGCTTATTTCGGCTCATTGAAGTGTCTTGAAGTAACGGATGAGTCTCACGATGACTGACTTTGACTCATCAACATTTTAACATCTCTCACAGTTCCTCTTTAAAAAGAAAAAAAAAATTCAATGAATATAACATTGATAACTGCTTTAAACTGATATGGTTATGGTATAAAGTGGAGATTCAGGGTTGATACAGTGGGGAGCTTTGCTGTATAATTGTACATTACAGCAAGAAAAGAAAACCATGTAAATAGATCTCCAAAAATTATGACAAAAAAGATTATCTCTATTAAGCTGTCCTAGCCTTATGTTAACCAGAAGGGGGATTCATGTTTCATCTGTAGCTGCCTGTCCGTGACCCTTTCAATAGGGTCATTCCTGTTGTGTGACCAATCCAACTCCTGCGTTGGAGCAGTCCCATATGTGGAGTGATTGGTCAATTTAAGCAGGTCATTGAGATTCACATTGCTGGTCAGCAGGGAAGAAAACTGTCCATTGAAGGAAAAATCACCCTGACATTTCATTTAATTACCGCCTTTGAGTGATACCTATCAGAAATGCGACCTGTAGCACAAAGCAGTATCAAAGATCTGAAATCTGGAACGTGGAGTTAAAGTTAAAGTTGTCTTTGCAGATTTTGCTCAGTGCATATACCCTGCTAACTTGGTACTCTAGTTTCATATTTTGGCCCCAAAAAAAATCCCAATATAAACTACAGCTGTAGCAGCTCCATCCTACTCTAACAAGTAGAAGTAATTTAATCATGTTCCTGTCAGCAGGGGTTCTGAATCTTGTTATTTTTTGTACATACTGTAAGGGCTGGTGGTGTGAATGCCAGACATGCAGCTCTCCATTCACACTGGCGGTCTTTTAAGAGGTTATGGGATGTGCATTAACCCCTGTTCACAAAATCCAAATAATTCCAGTCCTTGCCTGTTGTCCTTGACCCTACAGATGGCTTTATAACTCAGAATTTGTGTCACTGAGACTGGGAAAAATTATTTCAGTGAAGCAAGACCCTTGTCTCATTCGGAAATTCAATTACGGAATTATTTGGCAATTAAATTTTGTAGTTTTGTGGACGCGGCATCTACCATAGACAGAAGGGATAAAGAGGAAATGATAAGCGTGAGCAAGTTTAAGCTTCGATGGGTGGCTTAAGGTTAGAATGTTGGGAAATATCAAAAACATGGTTTTCTTCCAGCGCTGTATGCTAACTGCAGTGATTGGTTGTGTTCACAAGCATGATTCACCCCAACTATCTTGCTCACAAAACTAATAACATTCATTTGGCTCTTTATCTCCAAGCTACGAATGTTTTGATATTCAGGTTTGTGGAATCCATGGTCACCATCCAAAGTGGGAAGAATCTTGACCTGTGGGTGGGAAATTATGGAAATGTAGAAACACTAAATGGCCTGCTCTGCACCCCAGTTCATAACTGGTTATTCGCTGGGAAAACATTTTAGAAAAAGTGATTAGATGCTCTACGGCTTAACCAGATTCACTGCTGCTGTTGAGTCAATTTTTCCTGCTAGCTGTTATGAGTGATGCTGCATTGATCACACTGCACTTCTACGGGTTCCAGAAATTTAGTGTTTCAGGAGGTAAATAAGACAAGAATCAGTACAAACATTGCTTGTTTTTTTCTTTCTTTGAGGAATTTCAGGACATCTCTTCTGGAATTTCAGAAGTGTTTCTAATTTTTTTTATCTTATTTTTCTATCACTGGCAGTAAGGCTGGAGATTTGGCAACTGCTGAACTTATTGCGCAATGTTGCTTGATGATGAGACGAGAAATTTCCAGAAGGATGGATATTTTATTTTGTGTTATGGATGCACTGATCCAAGTCTAAGTCTTAACCATTTTACCCTTAGAATTCACCAGAAATGATCGTTTTGGGCTGTTGTTTAAATCTTTTGGGGATCACCCCTACGAAGTTGCGACCCTCGCAGGTCAATGATTTTTAACCTCCCAATATTCGACCTGAAGCTACGCCCTTGAGCTCTAGAATAGATGGCTTACAAGGCCTCCCATTTTAGCATTAACTCCTGAAAATTGATGCGCACTAATGAAAAGAATTTGGGGTTGTTGGGATGCGTTAATGTGCTGTCAGAGTCTGCAGCGTGGCAGGAAACAGAATGCGCTGTTCAGGAAGGCTGTCTGCACAGATGTCGGTCTGACACCACTGTTCTCTCAGGGTGTGTGGTGTGATGGTACATTTGATACCTTCTCGTCTCGCAGTTTTATGGCGGCTGAGTGAATTTCTGGAGCAGGGAAAACCGATGTGGATTAACGGGGTGCTCTTGTAAGATTTTGCAGCCGAACGTGTTGGTCTTTAAAACCGATGCTCTTGGTCAGCCAAAGGAGGTTCCCTCCATGGCCTTTGAGAGTGTGGATTCACACTAATGTTTAATTGATCTGACGTCAGGGAGCTGCTCAATGCTGCCTAAAGCAGGGGGGTCAGGCAGCATTGCTTGTGATGAATGTTGTGGACAGTGATCAGTATTTGAGGACTTGATTTGACGCGTTGATTCATTTTCATTTGATCAGTGAGGGATTTAGATATCGCTAAACGGTCCGCTAAATATTCCTCCCATGCTCTGGGAACACAGAGACACACCTGTCTGAAGGTCATGGACGTGTAAGAAATTTTTTTTTTTGCCTCGAACAGAAAATAATTCCTTCTGAGCTTCAGGAGTGATGGAAAGTGGTGTCGTGCCCTGACGTTGCAAGCAATCTCAAGCTGGGCGGTGACGTTGTGATAAATATGAAAAATATTCTCGCTCACGTGTAATCAACAGCTCGGAATGAATTATCTCTGAGGAACTGCTTTTTAATGACTCTTTTTTTTTTTTTTTTTTTTTTAATCGAGTGAAAAAGTAGTGGCGGAAAGACCTGTTATTTCACATGACGGATCTGTGCTACTTTCACTTTCACATCAGATAGAGTGTGGTTCATCTTGCAAAAGCACATTCATATTGATAATTTCAGTGGCTTAGACCTCACTTATCTTGAGCTAATTCCCTCAAAAATTCTAAATTTGATCAGACCGGATTGGAAAAAGCCTCTGTCTCAACATGACATCGTCTTCAAGAGCCGATCCTATCCCACACCCCCAAAAACTACCCAAAATATTTGATAGATTTTTATTATGGCGTAAAATTCATATTTAGAGTTATAGCACTCATTTACCTATTATAGACACTTTCTACTAAGAGACCATTATCTTCAGAAATTTGAAGTTAAGCATTTATCTTTAAATGGATGTTTTTATTTGTGTGTATCCATGACTGTGCCTTTGCCATATTTTGTTGGTGTGCAGTAGGAAACTGTCACAGTGCAGTTTGTGCGACATCCTGTCATTCAGCCCAAATCGAGGCTGTATATTTGCGGGCCCAAAAATCACGCCCCAGTGCTATAATGGCCAACATTGCGACCACAGCGTTGGCTGGACCACTGACTCGCATTTTTTTTTTATTTTTATTGAGGCTGGTTGAAATATGGACTTACTCAATCTTACCTTGATTTTTAGAGCTGCAGTTTTGTGGTTATTGACCGCGATCCTACCCAGTGTCCGTCTCTGTTTGGCTTGCGGCCACAGCTGTTTTTTGCCATCACTGTTTGGCTGGTCATAATCTTTGACTCCATTATCCTTGCCAGTAGTTCTGCAGTTATTTTCTTCACCAGTGCCCTGGAAATCTTCCTGCATCCTGCGTTGGAGACTTGCCTAGCGAAGTGCTAGCTCCTGCTAATCAGCATTCACATTAATAGGAATGACTGTTACGATTTTATCGTAATTGTGTGTGTTGTTTGTTTTTTTTTTTTTTACTCTAACTTAAAGACTCATTTCAGGTGCCTCTGATATTCTGTCCACTCCCTGAATTTCTGCCTTTGATGGCAAATCTCGTCTCAAGGAATGTGAGGAATGTCATTATTTCAGAGAAGTCCGAACATTGGCTGAAAGTGTCATAAGTAGGTTAGCATGTGGTTGGCTATTCAAATAAATTGGCTTCCGGAGAGTCCACATGACTGGTCAGCTGTTTGTGGGTCCCCTCTCTGTATGGAAATGTAAAAACTGGAACTTCTCCTTGTATTCCAGACCATGTTCCATATTTGGGAAGGTTCCTGGTTTTGCACTGTAAAGATTTTTCACCTAAAACTTTTCAATCCCAGTAATCTCTAGTGATATGAGTAAATGTATTCTGTGTGTGTGTTTTTGTCGCCTACAGTCTGGCCAGTTCAGCGAAGACATGATTCCCACGGTTGGCTTCAACATGAGGAAGATCACAAAAGGAAATGTCACCATTAAGGTCAGTCCTGTATTGGTGGAATAGCGGGTCAGTTTTATAGCAGTTGTATTGGCTGTATTGTGTCATAGCTGTATTCAGGGTTTAGCAGGTAAGTGATATAGCAGGTTGTGCAGTGGCTGTGTTGAGGGTATAGCAGGCTGTGCAGTGGCTGTGTTGAGGGTATAGCAGGCTGTGCAGTGGCTGTGTTGAGGGTATAGCAGGCTGTGCAGTGGCTGTGTTGAGGGTATAGCAGGCTGTGCAGTGGCTGTGTTGAGGGTATAGCAGGCTGTGCAGTGGCTGTGTTGAGGGTATAGCAGGCTGTGCAGTGGATGTATTGAGGGTATAGCAGGCTGTGCAGTGGATGTATTGAGGGTATAGCAGGCTGTGCAGTGGCTGTATTGAGGGTATAGCAGGCTGTGCAGTGGCTGCGTTGAGGGTATAGCAGGCTGTGCAGTGGCTGTGTTGAGGGTATAGCAGGCTTTGCACTGGCTGTGTTGAGGGTATAGCAGGCTGTGCACTGGCTGTGTTGAGGGTATAGCAGGCTGTGCAGTGGATGTATTGAGGGTATAGCAGGCTGTGCAGTGGATGTATTGAGGGTATAGCAGGCTGTGCAGTGGCTGTGTTGAGGGTATAGCAGGCTGTGCAGTGGCTGTGTTGATGGTATAGCAGGCTGTGCAGTGGATGTATTGAGGGTATGTGCAGTGGCTGTGTTGAGTGGCTGTATGCAGTGGATGTATTGAGGGTATAGCAGGCTGTGCAGTGGCTGTGTTGAGGGTATAGCAGGCTGTGCAGTGGATGTATTGAGGGTATAGCAGGCTGTGCAGTGGCTGTGTTGAGGGTATAGCAGGCTGTGCAGTGGATGTATTGAGGGTATAGCAGGCTGTGCAGTGGATGTATTGAGGGTATAGCAGGCTGTGCAGTGGCTGTATTGAGGGTATAGCAGGCTGTGCAGTGGCTGTATTGAGGGTATAGCAGGCTGTGCAGTGGCTGTATTGAGGGGTATAGCAGGCTGTGCATGGCTGTAGTATAGCAGGCTGTGCAGTGGCTGTATTGTATAGCAGGCTGTGCAGTGGCTGTATTAGCAGGCTGTGCAGTGGCTGTGTTGAGGGTATAGCAGTGGCTGTGCAGTGGCTGTGCAGTGGATGTATTGAGGGTATAGCAGGCTGTGCAGTGGCTGTGTTTAGGCTGTGCAGTGGCTGTGTTGAGCAGGCTGTGCAGTGGCTGTGTTTATGTAGTGGATGTATTGAGGGTGTAGCAGGCTGTGCGGTGGCTGTATTGAGGGTATAGCAGGCTGTGCGGTGGCTGTATTGAGGGTATAGCAGGCTGTGCGGTGGCTGTATTGAGGGTATAGCAGGCTGTGCGGTGGCTGTATTGAGGGTATAGCAGGCTGTGCAGTGGCTGTATTGAGGGTATAACAGGCTGTGCAGTGGCTGTATTGAGGGTATAGCAGGTTGTGCGGTGGCTGTATTGAGGGTATAGCAGGCTGTACAGTGGCTGTATTGAGAGTGTACTAGGCTGTGCAGTGGCTGTGTTGAGGGTATAGCAGGCTGTGCGGTGGCTGTATTGAGGGTATAGCAGGCCTTGCAGTGGCTGTATTGAGGGTATAGCAGGCTGTGCAGTGGCTGTATTGAGGGTATAGCAGGTTATGTTGTGACTTACAGTGTTTGCTCTGTGTCTCATCCAGCTGTGGGACATCGGCGGTCAGCCTCGATTTCGCAGCATGTGGGAGCGGTACTGCCGAGGAGTGAGTGCCATCGTGTGAGTAACAGAGCCCCTGCTCCGGCTCCTATGGGGCTCAGACCAATCCCTCCTTCTTTCCTTCCTTCCTTCCCTTCATCCCTCCCTCCCTCTTGTGAAGGCTGTTAAAAATACCCTAACCCCTGTATTCTGCTCTGACTGTGCCTGGACTCTGCTTTAGTTCCCAGAATTCCTTGTGCTCTTTTCTAATTGTGTTTCCTAACATGCTCTAGATCAGTTCAGTCTTCAGCAAGCTGACAGCCATTAACCTTTAGGGCGCTGAAATAAATTAAAAAAAATATATAAATGATCTTGTGCTGTTGAAAACCTAGCTCTTTTAAACAAGTTGCCACATGATAGGTTTTCAACAGCTTTGATTTTGATATCTCACATCATTGAGCAACAGTAGCTGCACTTAGCGCTCTAAGGGTTAAAAAGATTTGACTTAACCTCTCAGTTTTAGGTCTCACTCATTCTCTCTCTTGATTACTTGGTTTGAATTAAAGCAGAATTACAGAGTCGGTCATTTCAGTCGTGTGGCGGCCCCTTTGTAGCCACTTTTTTATTGGCAGAGCCTTAGCTAACTTTCTGTCTTTTTCTTGTTTTAATTTTTTAAAGGTACATGGTGGATGCGGCCGACCCAGAGAAGATCGAGGCGTCGAAGAACGAACTGCACAACCTGTTGGACAAGCCTCAGCTGCAGGGCATTCCTGTGAGTGCTGTATCGCCTGTTACCTGTGCTCTTCTGTTATTAGCTGGCTGGCTGATTGGCTCTTTTTGGTGGATAGATTTTCCTTTCTGGGCGCATTGCAGAGTCAATACGCCGACTCCGTCTTTGTTGCACTGCTGCCATGTCAAAAATCCTCCCAAAAAAACTTGGAAGTTCAGCTGAATTACAAGGAGATTAAAATGGCGACCTTTCGCGAGGCCATGATAGTGGTGCATGAATAACAGTGGCTGTGAAACAAAGCTCTCTCTCGCTCCTGTTTCAAACCCTCTTCAGAACCCGTTTATGTCCCTCACCGCTGGTCATCTTCCTAAAGCTTTGAGTTTTGTAGCATTGATGGTGGTGACACCATGTTCAGAACGATACCCCACAAAAATTGCATTTGTTTTTAGCCCGCTTGGCCAAAAGGCCCAAGGGGCTTATGCTATGCTCGGAGTCTTTAGTGGTGGTCTGTCGTGCGTGCGTGCGTCCGTGCATGCGTAAACTTTCGGCTTGTCTGCGCTCTAGCGTCTTCAGTTTTTCACCGATCCTTTTCATATTTCACATGTGTATATATGGTCATAAGGTCTAGAACAACCTTGATTTTGAGCCGAATCAGACCGGTACTTTGGCCAATAGGGGGCGTTCCATTTTGGCCAAGCGGGCGCAGTGGCTTTGCCACTATTTTTTAATAGGTGATGAACACCCTCCACACACTTCATTAGTTTCCGGCAGAATCTCTGCTGTAAGGGTTATTATGTGTGTGCTTTCGTTAAAAACTCTACGTCTTTAGCATTAACAGGAAAAAGAGCATTGGGTGGTATTGGCTGCATCTAAGAATGATTGCTGTTGACCAACTATCTCTCTGAAACGCCCCAGGGATGCGTTCACTCCTGTGTTGACGGCTGCTTCGCTGCCACATTTTATTTTATTTAACCCTTATTTAACCAGGGTAGTCCCGTTGAGATTGAAATCTCTTTTTCAAGGAGCCCTGGGGGTTGAGGTGGGGAGGGGGAGGGGCAAATCGCAGCCAATTGGATCAGGGGATGATTAGGTGGCAGGTCGAAAGAGCCAGGTTGGGACTTTAGCCATGACACCGGGGAACCCCCTACTCTTATCGAAGAGTGCCACAGGATCTTTAATGACCACAGTGAGTCAGGACCTCGGTTTGACGTCTCATCCGAAAGACGGCGTCTCCTTCAGTACAGTGTCCCCATCACTGCACTGGGGCATTGGGGAATTATTCCACCAGAGGGAAGATCGCCACCTACTGACCCACCAACACCTCTTCCAGCAGCAACTTGGTTTTCCTCGGTGGTCTCCCATCCAAGTACTGACCAAGCCCACACCTGCTTAGCTTCAGCCACGCGGCTGGAGCAGATCGAATAGTGGTATGGCTGCTGGCAAATGAAGCGTAGTATCCATTTGAAATGTAATTCAGCCTTGGACTAAACTTAATCTGCGTTTGTGGAACTGGCCTTTAATCTCTCCTGTGTGGTGTGGAGAGAGAGGGAGCTCCTGGTTGAGCTGAGATGTGAGGTGTTTTTATGACTGTGGTGCTCCGGACAGGTGCTGGTTCTGGGCAACAAGAGGGATCTTCCTGGGGCTCTGGAGGAGAAGGAACTGATCGAGAGGATGTGAGTGTGGACCGCTCGCCTCCCTACGTCTGACTGTTCCCCTCTCTCTCTCTCTCTCTCTCTTCCCCCCATCTCTCTCCCTCTCCCTCTCTAACATCCATAAAATCTTTTACTCTGATGTAAATTCATTTTTACAATATTTGTCTGTTGTTGAGCTGCAGGGCTTCTCAAATCAGGCTTTTGGATATAAAGTGAACACTGGTTTCTCTCCTTCCAGGCAGTTAGGTGAAGCATTATTATGGAACCCATCTACATTTTTGCAAAGACATGCCCCACCTGAGAATTTAAGCGCTAGGATTAGCCAGTGATCCAAGTGCCAGGATTAGCCAGCCATTCAGCTGTAGGATTGGAATTCTAGCGCTTGAAAAGCTTTCCAGTCTTGGCGCTTGAATACTCTTGAGAGGCGTATCTTTGCGAGAACATAGGTGGGCTCCATAATAACACCTACGTAGGTGAACAGTTATTGCCACTCATTGGCCAGACTGTCATTAAACTTGACCCCCTGGTGAAGGGGGGGGGCGTAAATGGCAGTTCTCGGCCCTTGAGGGCCATGATTTGGGGAGCCCCGATGTACTGTATATAGTCATGTTTCAGATGAAGCTCAAGCATTACTGCAAGGCCTGCAGTTGGTCTTGAGTTTATCGTATGATTGGTCTGGATTCTCTCTGGGGAGAGAAGAGTTCTGCTGCAGTGAAATGTGTGTGAAATTTTCATACTTTTAAAATTTTCTACCAGACTGGAGGCTGTATGTCGAAATCCCTACCACATCTCCCCTAAAAGATTCCTCTATTCCCCGGCTCACTCCGTCTTATATCACTTCCTCCTGCCTTCTCTACGTCTCCTCTGTTCCCTTCATCCAAGCAAGCGCTTTTGAAGCACATTCCGCGGTCTGGAATTCCAGTCCCAGGAGCTGCCTGTGTTTTCTCGCGGCCTGATGTATCAGAAACACAAGTCTGCTGAAAGTTTGGCTTTTCCCTCCAGCGAGACGTCGCTGTCTGCGTGTTTAACGAGATTGTTTTCCGTTTGCCTGCAGGAATCTATCGGCGATTCAGGACCGAGAGATTTGCTGTTACTCCATCTCCTGCAAGGAAAAAGACAACATCGGTGAGAAGTGACTCGCAACCCTCCGATATGATCCCAGCACAGATCCGAATTTGACTGGATTTTCCCTTCGATAGTTTGCTCTGTAACTCCCCACCCTCTGGGAATGTGGCCTGGGATTGTGTGAGCGCAGTATATACGACGAGGGTGCGAATTACACCTTCTTAAACAAGCAATCTAATCACATTTGTGATTATGGTGTTTTTACCTTATTATTGTAATCACGTATTTGTGATAATGGAGTTCTTAGCTGAGCATTGTTGTCACGTATTTGTGATTACAGTCTTCTGAAGTGAACACTCCATCGTTGATGTAACAGTTAGTTCTGTTATTTGAAAGCTACAGAGTTTTAGAACTCCATAACTTTAGAAAATTAATTTCTGAGAAGCGCTCGTCTGAATTCGCTGCTGGATCCAGTAGAGTCTGACGTGCTTCAGTACTGTTCTAAAGGTGGCATGTCTGCTGCCCAGCCGTTGCATTACACGGCACATAAATCTGTGTCTTTCTATCCCAGATATCACACTACAGTGGCTGATCCAGCACTCCAGAACGCGACGGACATCTTGAAATCCTAAAGCCGATGACATCACCTTGATGACATCACCTGGAGACCGCTTGGTGCCCGCCTCATTTTGTTTTTTTTTATTGGTCTTTGCCCCTCCTCTCACCACTCATTACAATGGTGTGAAGGCCATTTATTTGCAATATTGCAGTACTTTTTATTTTTTACGTTACTTTTTTTTATTTGTGACTTCTTTTTTAACTGGATTCCCTGGTGTTTGCCAGTCACAGGTGCAAAGACATTTTCTCCTGCTTTATTGAAGAGATTGTGCAACTGAGTTCCCTCTCTGTAACCCTGAGTAAAAGACGTGGTCTGCTCTGCGGCTTGTGTAGAATCGGTAAAGCAGACTCGCACCCCTGCAGTCTCTGTCCGCGATATCGGCGAAGATGAAGGTATTGCTTGGACGTGGGTGTCTCTTGTGGGCACGCGGCCTGTATGATCTCGTAAAGCAATGCTGACCAGCCCTGTTCCTGTAGATTTAACATCCTGTGTGATTTCACTCCAACTCCGCTAAAGTACACATTGAACAGCTCAAGATTTTCTCATCCTGCTGTTTCTGTAGTGTGCGTTTGGAGAGTCGGTGTGAAAGACTGCGGGGCTGTAGATCTCAGGAGCAGGGTTAGACAGACCTGCCATAAAGCGTTTGGGTATTACTCATTCAGTCTCCTTCATCTGTCTGCTCTGGTTTATCGCGTAATAATTTTCTTTTCTGTCGGACTCCCATGATGACAACTGATAGCGTTGCATTTTGTCCTGTTCGTATTGGTAAAACATGCTTGGCCACTGCACTGCAAGGATTTACAACTTTTTGTTTTTTTTAGTTACAAAGACCTACAGCAAAAACCCTCTACACATGCAAAACTAATAACATTACCAATGATTGGCACAAAACAAAAACCTTGACCAGACATTTGTTGTGATAATTTTGTGGATTTTTGAAATCCAATGTTTTTTTTTTTTTTTTTTTTTTTTCCCCCAAACTGGTAAATCTGGCCCCATTTCCAACCACCTGCAGACCCACCTCCATTTGTGACATCATAGTAAGCCTCCAATAGAAATCAGCTTCATTGAAATGGGCTTTTCATAAAGAGTGGAGCGGTCCACCCATCACAAAGTGTTCTGGTAATGTGTGAATTGTTGCTGATGGAAGCTGTCTTGCTTCTCTGCTTGAGTGTCATAATGGAGAGCTGAATTATGGGTGTACGGTATACACCTATCGCCTTGAATTGTCACACATTTTGGCAGCACTCTCTGTGATTGGTGGGGCTCCTGTCTGGTTTCTTTTCTAATAGTGGCAATACACAATTCAACACCTCGCATTAATATCCATTAAACCCATCAGGAACTGATTCGTATTGAGGGTCTGTGCCATAATAACCCAACACGGACCTATCACACCTGCTACTTGAGTTAAACACAGGTCTTCTCACTCTTTAAACTTCTCCTGATTTAGAAGTGCTGAAAACTCCACCATGCTGCTAATTTGATGTGTGCTTTGTAAAATATCCTGGTTGGAGCACTGCAAGGAAAGGCTGTGTTTTAGACATGAGGTTTTTTCTCTCATTGAAAATGTCAGCTTCTGCTTACTTTGAACATTTTAGCACCCCGTTCATCGTTCAAAGTTTTCAAATATGTCACAGAAACTGCCTCACCTTGTTGGAACAATTTTGTATTGTCAAGCGAAGACAGTGGTTGAAAGAAGATTTTCAGTCTCATTACAGGACTGTGTGCTTATGAGATGAGATCAGACTTGCAATTTAATTTCTGGAAATTAACTACACTTTCACACTAATTCACCATATGAAGTAAAGTAAATCGATTTGTTAGAGGGCATCAGATGGATTGGGTTATGGAGACTTCTAATTAAGATGCAGTTGTAATGGAACAAAATATTTTGTGCTGTATGTGGTGATGACAGTGCTGCAGATTGGTATGCGGTGAGACCGTTATTGGAACAATGTTTTGTGGACCATTTAAAAAAAAAAAAAAAAAAGTTCATTTGTCATCACCATAAATGTGGATGATGATGAATGAGCAATGAGTGAATGTGAAATTACTACATAATGTCTTACTTTATTTAATATTATCTTTCGCCAACTGCACCTATTTTACTTTAATATTCTGTTTAATTATTTTGGTATTTTTTTGTTTCTGTTCAGAGAACACAGTTGATTTTGACATTCTTCTGATAATAACTTGTACACTTGCCGACTAATTTAAAAACTTTAAATAACAGTTTATTTATACTGATACATACTCAAACTCAAGATCAGAATTGTTTTAATAAAATATACTAGGTACTACAACAGAAAATGTATTTGTTGTGAGTTATGGATACTGGTCATGAATCCTGTCACGTTGGATACTGTTTGTGTTTGAAAGCACTTTCTTGTTTTATACCTTATGTTCACGTTTTATGAGTCCATTCTCTGGGACTGGATAGTAATACAAAGACTACAGACTAAAATGTTCCTTGCTTGTCCTTGTCTGAAGGTGCAATACCCGTTACCCATCGAGCTACAGAAATATATGACCGCAAGAGAATCGATCATATCGCAGAACTTGCAGCAACTTTGTCACATGCAGTATGTTCATTGTTTGTACATATCCTTGATTTTTAACATGATGAAGGATGAAAAAAATATTGTCATTCAGTTTGTGTGTTTACTGTTTAACTGCTCTCAGAATGACTGCTTTTACCTTCTGGACTAGGAGATAGAGGTGTACTCTTGTCCAGGTGGTCAAAGTTCCAATGGTTCACACCTTACTTTACCACCCACCGAGCTAAAGAAAACACTAGAGTGGACGCGAGACCAGTTTTGGCAAGATTCGCGTCCGCCATCTTACCGAAGGATAGCGGCTTGCATGGAACACTGAGAAAGCTTAGACAAAGGTAGTTCAGAGGTGGAATACAGAGATTATGTTGATGATTTTTATCATGCATGATATTTTTACTGTGTGAAAGAAATTAATGCTGGTAATTATTATGAACCAAGATGAACGTTTAAATATTAAAATAAAAATTGCCATAGTCTAGAATAAAGAGCACTATAGGCATTCAAGGTACAAATACATGTGTTTAAAATATGAAAACAGCATTCCTGAAACATAAATATACAACTCTTTTAGATATATTTACAGATATTTAAATTTAATTATTTGAATTATAACTGTTGAGAATTTCCTGACAACAAACACCTGTGAACAAAATAAGAATTTATTAAGTAATGGTCGTGCTTGTAGGCTGATGTTTGTCACCAGTCCAGTGTTTTTTATTTCATTTTATCTAGTCGCATATACACATGTACAGCGTTTGATTGCACAATTCCCCCGCCGATTCCTTACACAAGATGGCAGATGCGTCTCACGTTTTGCGGTTGGTTCAGCCAATGACGTTGTCCACTCTAGTGTTTTTTTTACCTCTGTAGTCCCACCAAAATTGTGTGTGGGTTCAGATGTTGTACATAGCTGTGATAGGAAATGAACGGTAAGTGTAACTAACTCAAGGTGTGTATGTTTGTTTTTTATTTTTTACATCTTAAATGGCCAGCATCACCTCCTGACTCGATAGGGAATCCCAATCTCTTTTTTGGTCAACACTGCACCAGTTTACACTCCCATCTCACATGTGTTCATCTCTGGGGTGAAATGCTCATTTTTATTGGACCCTGTTCATTACCCTTCATGGTTATTGGATGTGTTTGTTGACAACACTTGGTGCAGTGTGAACTGAAAAAGGCCTGTAAACATTGCTGACTTTCTAATTCCAAAAAAATTGTCACTTCGTCTTTTCAGCATCAAAAATATTCCATGTTACAAACAAACTTTATTTTAATGAGCAATGAAGAAACGTATTATTATTATCATTAAAGTAAATTTGTGTACATTGTAATTTTGTAGGTTTTAAATGCATTCATATTTGTGTTTTTGATGGAACTTTCCTGTATATAGCAACTAAAACCAAATAGTGAAAGTTACATAAGTGAATTATTGTGATTTATGTGTCTACATGTGTCTTTTTCCTGTGTGAATATTGGCAAAATCTAAATATCTTTTGTCTGTAGGAAGTAGTAACTGTGTGTGTGTGTGTGTGTGTGTGTGTGTGTTTGGGGTGGGGGGGCATTTCTGTCCTTGCATGTTCGTTTGCATACAAGTGCGTGTGTTCTGCACATGCATTAATGTATGTTTGTGTGCAGTTTTGTGGTTTAAGGTGCTGAGGTGAGCTACAGCCACTTTGCGATTTGTACACAGACACACACACTCTCTCTCTATCTCTCTCCCTCTCTCTCCCTCTCTGTCTCCATGGAAACAGACCTGCCCATTACCAAAGTGGAGAGGATGGTTGCAGTCGAATCCTGTGATGTCACATGTGATGTCACCCTCATTATTTGTGTTGCTGCCCACAGAGCGGACTTACTGAGTACTTATTGGTCACCAGAAAAAATGCATCCAACAGCCAGTTATGCACAGATCGAAGGTCTTTTACAGAAACATGAATATTCCATTCTTAAAGATGACTACTTCCCTGAGGAATGAATTTTAGGAATATCAGACTGATACATAAATAAATACTGATGTAGGGGAGACTGGGGTCCGATGAGCCATGGGACCAATGAGCCATAATCACTATTTTGCGATCAATCGATGCCAAAGGTGTTTAAAATAGGCAAAATAGTGATTTGGCTCATTTATCCCCATGGCTCATCAGTCAATGGTCAAATATTTTGCCTATTTTAAACAGCTCTGTCATCGATTGATCGCAAAATAGTGATATGGCTCATTGGTCCCCATGGCTCATCGGACCTCAGTCTCCTCTATGTCTGGGGCACATATTGGAGTTTGTCCCTCTCCAAGTGAATTTAATTTACTGTACTGTCATGCAGGGGCTTGTGTCTTAGCAACCCAAAGAATTACTGTTTTAATCAAAACCCAATTTCGACGTTTGAATGAACAAAACTCAGCTGACTTTCACTCGGGTTTTGACTTGAGAGAAGTGGTTGTAAAAAAGAAAAATGTGTATTATAACCTGGTTATAAATGTTTTAACTTTGCAGGGTGAAGTTGACATTAGGTTGTTATGGGTCTCAAATCTTCAAACCGTTTTGTTACAACAAAAATGTGCCTCTATTGTGGGACACCAGAGGTCAGCAGTGAGCTGTCTAAATAGAAATTTATATCCTTTTACTGGACCAAAAATGCTGATGCATGACTAGATTTGATTTATACAGTTTAAATATTATTTGCATAATGGTTGATGTAAATGTTGTGAGTATATTTAGTTTAGTTTTAATTGCAGCTTCAATGGAAATTTCCAACTAAGCAAATGGCATTACTGTGCAGTGAAACTGCACTATAAGGGCTGTACATTTATCTGTACTGAAGTAAGTCTGTCTCAGAGATACCAGCTATTGGGGAAATAATGGCCCCGGGACAAGCGGTTATTCCAGAGGAATATTAGCTGTCCAAAGAACCGGTTTTTACCTCACCTCTATGAATGATTTTGCTTGGTTCTATTTCCAGGCAGCACCCGTCCATCAAATACTGAACTGCTCAGCCCAGCTCAGAGTTGCATTGTATAATGGACAAGTGCAGTGGATTAGACCTCACTCATCCCAGCAACCTCTGCTGCTCTTCCATGGGGATCCTGAGGTGTTCCCAGGTCAGCTGGGAGATGTGATCACCCCCACATGTCCGGGGTCGGCTCTGACAGGAGGTGCTTCCCTGCCGAACACCCAAAACCCCTCAGCAGTGCTGTCGGTGTCGAGGAGCAGCACCTCCCCCATCAGCTCCTCACCCCACTGAGAGCAGTCAGCCCTGCAGCACTGGGAAACCATATTCCATTTTGGTCAGTTGTTGATGATTTGGGTGGGGCAGGGATGGTGCGTAGTGTATTAGGGTGGAGCAGGGTTGGTGTGTGGTGTATTAGGGTGGAGCAGGATTGGTGTGTGGTGTATTAGGGTGGAACAGGGATGGTGTATAGTGTATTAGGGTGGAGCAGGGTTGGTGTGTAGTGTATTAGGGTGGAGCAGGGTTGGTGTGTGGTGTATTAGGGTGGAGCAGGGTTGGTGTGTGGTGTATTAGGGTGGAGCAGGGTTGGTGTGTGGTGTATTAGGGTGGAGCAGGGTTGGTGTGTGGTGCATTAGGGTAGAGCAGGGTTGGTGTGTGGTGTATTAGGGTTGAGCAGGGTTGGTGTGTGGTGTATTAGGGTGGAGCAGGATTGGTGTGTGGTGTATTAGGGTGGAACAGGGATGGTGTATAGTGTATTAGGGTGGAGCAGGGTTGGTGTGTGGTGTATTAGGGTGGAGCAGGGTTGGTGTGTGGTGTATTAGGGTGGAGCATGGATGGTGTGTAGTGTATTAGGGTGGAGCAGGGTTGGTATGTGGTGTATTAGGATGGTGCAGGGTTGGTGTGTGCTGTATTAGGGTGTTGCAGGGTTGGTGTGTGGTGCATTAGGGTAGAGCAGGGTTGGTGTGTGGTGTATTAGGGTTGAGCAGGGTTGGTGTGTGGTGTATTAGGGTGGAGCAGGGTTGGTGTGTGGTGTATTAGGGTGGAACAGGGATGGTGTATAGTGTATTAGGGTGGAGCAGGGTTGGTGTGTGGTGCATTAGGGTGGAGCAGGGTTGGTGTGTGGTGTATTAGGGTGGAGCAGGGACGGTGTTTAGTGTATTAGGGTGTAGCAGGGTTGGTGTGGGGTGTATTAGGGTGGAGCAGGGTTGGTGTGTGGTGTATTAGGGTGGAACAGGGATGGTGTATAGTGTATTAGGGTTGCGCAGGGTTGGTGTGGGGTGTATTAGGGTGGAGCAGGATTGGTGTGTGGTGTGTTAGGGTGGTGCAGGGTTGGTGTATGCTGTATTAGGGTGTTGCAGGGTTGGTGTGTGGTGTATTAGGGTTGAGCAGGATTGGTGTGTGGTGTATTAAGGTGGAGCAGGGTTCATGTTTGGTGTATTAAGGTGGAGCAGGGTTGATGTGTGGTGTATTAGGGTGGAGCAGGGATGGTGTTTGGTGTATTAGGGTGGAGCAGGGATGGTGTGTAGTGTATAAGGGTGGTGCAGTAGGGTGTTAAGTGTATTAGGGTGGTGCAGGGTTGGTGTGTGGTGTATTAGGGTGGAGCAGAGCTGCAGCTTGTGTTGGTTGATTGGTGTGACTGTCTGGTCCCCCCCACTGCATAAAGCTGATTCTTCAGTCCTCCGTCTCTCGGCCTGAGCTGACAAACACGTGATATGGGACAGCCTGGGAGCTTTGATCTGACCTCCAACATGATTCGCTGCTATGGAAAGGGGGTTGGGTTTTGCAGCCAGAGTGTGGCAGGGGAGTGAGGGGGTGGTGTTGGGGCGGTTTGGTGGGGCGGCCGCGGGGCCCGTAGTGGGTTTGGTTCCCAGACAGTTTGTGCTGAGCCCAAAGGGACAGGATCTCCTGCTCCCTTCTCTACCTCTGTATCAAAGAGCTGTGACACCGGGAGCTCTGCCGCCATGGCAACGCAGCGTAGGGAAGACAAGACTGTTCCAGAACTTCCTGCCAGCTGACTCCCCCAGTCCCCCCCCAAACCTCAGACAGGGGCCCCCAAGCTCCGCAGAGCCCAGCTCTGTGTGGACAGTTTGCAAGGGAGCTAGTAGAGCTCCCTCTCGGCTTCTCACCATGGTGACCAGGCGATTCGCTCTGCCCCTTCACCCCCACATCCCTTCATCCCCCCGATTCAGCTGAACAAGACGAACATTGTCCCAGTCCGAGGAGGAGAAGGGAGTGCGCTATTCATCACATGACAAACACAAATTAAGTGGGACATGCAGACCAATTCAGCTGGGAGGGAACATTAAAAAAAACTGCAGAAACCTTAAACATACTGTATGTTTACAAACAGGTGCCACTTCCAAACACACATCAAAACATGAAACATGCACAGGTGCGCTCTCACGTGCACTCTCGAACATGCATGCGCTCTCACACGCCCCCGTACACACTCAGACACTGGAGTATGGAGTTGGCCTTGTGTGTAGTGTCCTCAACAGTGGGTAGGGTGGCGATTGGACAGTTTTCTCTTCGCGATTTCTTTTCCGTCAAAAGTTTGCTGTCACAAGATGGTGCCCTTCTCAGTACCATCATTAAAGCCGTTTCATCCTCGTAACATGCGTCTGTGGACATTGTTTGATGAACAAAATGATGTCAGAGACATAGAAAAAAGTGTTTCCAGACAGTGTCTCTTACCTGTTGAATTTATATGTCGTCAGTTGTTTTTAATTTCAGTGGCTGTATAGACCCAAGAATTTGGTGTATTGTAGAAAGTTGTAGATGTTGAAAGTTGATACAGTAGCACTTGCAAAAAGGTTGGTTGGCTTATAAGGAAATACCTAGGTATAATTCCCATGGATATGACAATTTGTGCCGCTTACATTGTCCAACACTTGGTTTACGAATGAAAACATCTGTATCATCCGACACACGTCAACAGATGTCTTAAGAAAAATTTCTTTTAAGTATGAAACAGTCATTAGCTTCCCATGTACACTACCGCTCAAAAGTTTGGGATCACTTGCAAATTTCTTTGTTTTCCCAAAGAAAAATACATTTTCATGCATTTCACAAACATTTTTTTCCATTTCACAAGCATTTTTATCCATTTCACAAACGATTAAAATTAATCAGATGATTTTCAAAGAATGATCTACATTTTTGCATAGAGGCCTATTATCAGTAACTGTCAGTCCTCTGCATCAATCTCCTGGTATGGCTGCTAATCCAAGTTAAGCATTTTATAAGGCTGATTGATTATTAGAAAACCCTTTTGCAAATGTATTGCACAGCTGAAAACCGTTGAACTAATAAGGGAGCGCAAAAGGGAGCATGGCATTCTTGAGGTTGGTTTAGTACCTGAAGCATCAGCAGTTGTTTGTTTGTTTACAGGCTCAAAATGGCCAGAAAGAAAGAACTTCCTTTAGAGACCTGTCAGTCTATTGTTGTGCTTAGAAAAGAAGGCTATTCAATGCGAGAAATTGAAAACTTAAAATCTCTTACCATGCTGTCAACTACTCCTTCAGAGACAGCACAAACTGGCACTAACAAGGACAGAAAAAAAGAGTGGGAGCCCCGATGCACAACTGTGCAAGAAGACAAATATCTGAGAGTGTGTAGTTTAATACAAAGACGCCTCACAGGTTGTCAACTAGCAGCTGCGCTAAATAGTTCCCGTCAAACACCAGTTTCAGTATCAACAGTGAAGGTGTTTTTTTTTTTGATGAAGGCAAAGTTTGAAGTACATATTCATTTTTTTCCATTAAAATCATTATTTCTAACTCAGACAATGTCAGCATGTTCTGTTCATTTGCTATATTTCCTATTCAGACTAATTTCATGTGTGTTTCCATGGAAAACAAGAAAATTTCCAAGTGATCCCAAACTTTTAAGCGGTAGTGTATGTGAGCCAAAGCCCATATCATTTCTCTCAAGGACGGGGTGCTCTCATCTGAGCTTATTCCAGTCTTAACACGTCACTAAGTTTGAGCCTGGCCCATGACGTCATCAAACCAGCTTTGGTCAATGTCAATGCGGTATGTAGTGTAATGACCTAGTGCTGCTATATGTATGAAGGATTCATGGTACTCTTTATTGAAAAGAGTAAGTTTCTCATTTTGTCATAAATGGAGACATGCAATAAGATCTGTCTGTTTAAGATCAGAGGTCTGGATTTCTGAGTTTGCTGGATTGCAGCTCTGTGAAAAGCCAATTTAATTCAATCCGTGTTCCAGATTTTTGAAAGCTCCAGGATAACTGGAAAACTCTGTTATCCTGCTTTGTGATCTGAGAACTAGTGGTGACGATTCACTGATAAAGATATTTCGTCCCATGAATAACAAAAGGTCGCGTGGTGCTGAAAAACAGGTTTCATCAGGAATGTCACTTGCGACCTTTTGTTATTCATGGGACGATTTGTCTCCTGAAATGAATCACCTGGGTTTTCATTTCCCCCCATTAACTAGCTGCCCATGTGTTTCGTTTGAACCGTCCGCACCCACATTCATACCAACATGTGCGACTACACATGCTTATTTTTATTTTTTCTAGTGTTGGGACGCACCCTTTGACTGTTAACAATCATGGTGGGAGTGAGACAACCAGGGACCACCAAGAAATCTCATTATTTTTGAGCATCTCCCACTTCTTTCCTCCTGTAAACAGTTTTTTCCCTCTGTTTTTTGGTTAAGTGCCCTGCAAGCGTTTATAAAGGTGAGTTAATGCTGCCCGCATTGAGAGAAACAGTGGTGTGACTGTTCCATTCAGAGCTGTGGGAGCTGATTGAGAAAGAGTGGGAGTTTTGATACGACTCTGCGCTTCGCTAATGAGAGCTGCCCCCCTCTCTCTCTCCCTCTCCCTCTCTCTCTCTTCCCCTCTCGCTCTCTCCCCCCCTCTCTCAGGCTTTTCTCCTCTATCACTAAACTCCAGCTGAATGATTTCCAGCCTCGCTCGCCCACTAAAGCCCACCCCCTCTCCTTCATCTCTAAATTGCTCAAAGCATCTAGGAAATGAACGACTGAGAGTGAAAAAAAGATTGGGCTATAAAGAATGTACTCCATTTTCCATCCATCTTCGGTAATGGACAGAATATTTCTTGAGATGTATACTAACAAAAAGCAGACAAAACATTGAATGGACCTATAAAAAATGGCTTTAACTCTGAAGCATCTGAACCACAATTGTGAAAGAATCTACTTTGCAGCTCATTGCTAATTAGCAGCACGGCTGCTTAAAAGAGGTCTAAAGCAGCAGCACTTTGTAAGGTACGTGTCTAAAGTAATATAAGGATACTACCAGTGGCCGAATAGGCCATGCTCAAGTTGCAGGTGCAACTGTCACAAAATAAAAGCCAAATTATTCAAGGTAGGGGAGGGAACTGTGTCAGAAATTACAGAAATATGTGTCAAAACACCCAAAATGGCCACAACAAGAAAGAACTGTGGCACAGGGCAAAGCTCTTTAACAAGGGCAGACAAACACTTGGTTGGAGAGCTGCTAATAAGCACAGAGCTACAGCACTAATCACCACAGGATTCAATCAAAGTCTGAACCAGTTTCCATGAGCCTTTTACAAAGCTGATATACAGTATGGTGCAGTATTTCAATATAATAAACACACAACATTTTGCCCAACAGCAGGCAAGAATTTTGAGTGGAACCACACGGAACCTGTCGCCTCACTGCCCCCCCCCACACACACACACACACACACACACACACAGTGTAAAATGATCAGGTCACTTCCATCTTCCCACTCAATGAAGATTTTCCTCTGGCTTCCGGTGGATTAGAGGTTTTAGTTTTGAATGATCAGCTGAATGCTATGTTCAGACCAGAAGGGCACTCAGTAAAATTCATATCCCCACCAAAATAACAATTCCAAGATTTGTTTGTTTATATAACTTTTAAATTGAAATTTTGAAAAAACCCCAACTTGTGAAGTTAATGGGCAAATCTCTGATATCAGACGATCTCAAAAACGATTTTTGTTCTGTGATTATATTAACACAGGCGTAGATATTGTTTTGGATTGATTATTTTTGTTTACAGCAAGTCGGTTCAATTTTCAGTTCTGGTGATATTGCCAATAAACAATTATTAAGTTTTTACAATGTGATGTAATAACAGTTATTCATAACATCCCCCAAAGTGAGTCCCTTTCAGAACTTAATTAACTGGTTGTGATGTCCAATCTTCTTATGAAGTTTGATAATATTTTTTTCTTGAATCGTGAATTTTCACTGACAGAAATACAAACAAACAAACAAACAAACTCAACTGACCAACCAGCGAGCCAAAATCGCTAATTTAGAATAGCATCAAACCCAAATGACCAACCATTACAAAACGTGTAAATTTTGGCTAGTAACAAACTGACAGACAACTACGTCAGTCAACAACATTTGATTTCAGATGAAAGCTATGCTGAATACCCAGACCATATCTTCCTGATGAAAATGGCTGTGTTCAGTCACATTTTAGCACACAGAGCGTGCTCATTCGCCCCGTCACTTGAAAAATGACCTACTTGTTTCAAAATGGCTGCTACTACCACTGTTTTCCTCTTACTGCACTTACTTATATTGGAGCTGCACAAATTAAGTCCATCTTGGTTTAGGAGACAAAGACTTGGTTGTCGTGGAAACAATTTGAGGGAAAGGTTGTTTTGCCCTGGCTCGGCCTCTTTGAAATGAACTTGAATTTTGTGATGGTAACCCGGCAACCCGTCTCTAGACGAGGGGCATTAAAATTCTGAGTGTGAAGTGCCGTCGGGAAAGAGAGAACAAAGATTTCCCTGTGAAAGACCCCCTCTTCTGCTCACAGACCGGATCATCAGGGGTAGAAGTATCCCGGCCAAAATCTAACTCCCCCTCCTCCACAGCCAGTCTGTGCTGATGTACAGTTCATCAGATAGCACTCCAGCCTGAACAAATGCCTGTTGTATTAATTTGGTTCACCGCTTTATTTCAATGGATCAGACCTGGAGAAGCACATTTCCACATCTGACACAAAATGAGAAGACAGATTCAGCTGCTGTAAACAAACTACAGGACCACCACCATAAATTAGGCATTTTATTGAGAAGATTTAAGGAGAATAGCAAAACATTTTAAGCTCTACAGGCACCTATTTGTATTTCATGAAACGTCTCAGATAGCATCTTTCAGAAAAAATACATCTATCTTGTTAAAAATCTATAAAACATATTTACAATGTTTTCTTCGCTAAAAAAAATCATCTAAATTGCCCCTCCCATTCCCTTAACCTTGAAATTTTTCCTAGATTAATAATAAAATAATAATAATTAAATTTTTGTTAATCTAGAGTTTAAATTAAACAGCACCTATTTAAATACAGAGGAATAATATTTAAGTTGATGTTCAGGCTTTTTAAACAGCTTTCAGTCAGTCCCAGGAGATGAAACAAAAATCTTGTGCCACTGGGTCCGAACTCTCAGCATGTGGATTAAATATTAATCAGGTGCTAAATTCTTTGTAGTGGGCTGGCCAACTGCCTATCTAGTATGCAAATGTGTGTCACTAAACAAATAACCATTTACACCTGATAAAAAGTTCTTACTCAATTTAAAAAATTCCTGCCTCTTAATTAACACCCTATGTAAATCTGTTTACAGTTCTCGTAAATTCAGTGCCAGTTTCATTAGTAAATTGATGTGCAAAGTCTCAGCGTGATAATCTGATTCACAGTATGAGTTCAATCAAGTTCAGCTCGCCCCCATCAGCTGCGAGAGAGCCTATACAGGAAGTGATCGTGAGGACACAACAGGCGGTTCTGTGTATGAGGGTGTTAACTTCCCTGTGATCTCTAAGTTTAATGGAGCTGTCCTTCAGTTAAGTGTAAAAAAAGAAAAGCACCAATTACAGCACACCTCATAATCTGCTCAAAATGTGTTGAGTTTTGTTTCAATGGCTCATTCACATCACCATGTGAATTTTGTGATAAACTGTAGCTGAGTCAGTGTGCTTCTGCTACAAATGATGGAAAGCAAGATGCCTCTCAGAAACAGGTGACTCTGGAACAATTCAAAAGTGGAAGAGTAGGTAAAATAAACTCATTAGGAATTCTTGCGCAGCCTCCAGTGAAGCTCACATTACGGCAACTGCACATGCAAAGTTGTTTTTTTTTAACTTCCAATTGCAAATATTACAAGATAAAATTATTACAATATTGATTTACTTTGGCTGGTAAATGTTTAAGATTTTATGTGTTTTCTGAGAAAATAACCTCAACTTGTTCTTTTTTGGTTGCAAAACATCAAATATGTCATTTTGGGTAAATTGTGGGGGGAGTCTATCAGCAACGTATAACAAACTGAGGAAAAGACATTATTCAATTTTCATATATTCATTTTTTTACAGACTTAAGCTATTAGCTGCACGATATTATAAAATATGACCTCTATATTCATTAATGCAGCACGACTTATGTGGCCTTTGAAAAGAATGCCACTGGAATATTTTACGGAGGGAAGATGAGATATTCGATTAAGTTAAAAGTTTGAGAATTGGAGAAGACAAGTTAAAAGTCTGTTTTTAGGATGGGGTAAACACCTTGTCATTCTCTTAACTTAAAATTGTAAAGCAGTCCAGTTATTTTGAGAATTTTTTTTTTTTCAGCGTATGAATCGAGAGACAGAAATGAGAAATACCACTGAATGCCCAACTTATGATGGGCACCATTTATGCACCACCCAGCGAACACATAATGCTCTCACATCTGTCACCGGAATGTTCCATCAGAGTTATTACATTGCGAGAATTTTTCTGTGTTCGCGGGGACATACTCCCTGATGGACAGGACAGGGGCGTCTGCTGAAGTCTTCCCACTTCAGGAGCTGCATGGTAATGATGCTTCCCTGATGTGAACAGAATGGTCTTTTTGGGGGAGTGGTGGGGTAATTAACATAATCATTGACATCAGCGGTTACATCATCAGTGTCATTCTCCCTTGAAATTGATTGCATTCTCTGTTGCCTCCCATGTAGAAACATTTTTTTTTTTCCCACGGAGCACAAATGCTGCTAAGTTAATAATAATAATAATAATAAAAAAAAGAGGCACAAAAGTGTTTCCGATTTTGTAGACATCACATTTAAATAATCTTTGCTCCCAGAACATATATCAATTTTCAGGAGTGATTGCTCTGAATATGGTAGCACTACAGATCCCTGGTTAGAACTTTTATTTTTTTTACAACAGCTACCAAAACCTGAAATGTAGTTTTAACAGAATGGGATCTATATTTGATAGACAATTTCATTTTTAAATGATTACTAAGCGTTAATAAAGTCCATTCCCAGTAATTCACTTTTGGCTGATTTAGTCTAAAATGGCCATCATCTGTCTGTGCAAATTTATCTGGGAGGACATTGCGAAGGCTTCATGTTTAAGAGTGAGACATTAAACCTGAAATCTGGCAACCCATCAACTGGGTGTGCCCAGTCCTGGCTTTCTTTCCTGGAGTGGGTAGTCCTTGAAACAAGAGGGGTGGGCACAAGTGCATTGGATTAATTATGATGTCACAGGGTGAGCTGGTGTTGAGCAACTGTGATGTCACAAGGTGGGCATACACTGTTGTTACAGAGCTTTCAGCAATTGGAGCCGATACTCAGGATAGTGGAGCTGTCCTTAGCCTTGTCGAAAAAGATGGAGGGGGAAATATCGGCGGCGGTTTTGTGTTTTCCCTGAACCGGGCTCCCAGAGGGGGAGGGCGTGTCGGGCAGGCATTCCTCGCAGCAGCAGCAGCAGCAGTCCATGAAGGCCTGACCCAGGGTCTTGCACAGGCACAGAAGGAGAACAGGCGTGATGGAGGACTTGAAGAAGAGGAAGAACTGGTTGATAAGGCTGAGGAGAGAGAGGGTGGAGCCTGGGATCGGGTTGGAGGAGTAGGTCTGCACAAGGTTGCACACGTTTTCAGGCAGGGCACAAATCCCATACACCACCGCCAGCGCCACCACAGTGCAGTTCAGCTGCCGATCCCTTTTCAACACCTGCAGCTTTTTGGGCGAGGCATGGGGGCGGGCGTCCTGCTCGAACCTGGAGCTGTCTCCCGCCATGTGCCGCGTCACCAGCTGGCAGACCAGGGTGAAGACGATGGGCAGGCAGAAGTAGCAGCCAAAGTACCACCAGGTCCGGGCGTCGTGGTAGGTGAGGACCAGAGAGGACAGCCACTCGGGCAGCCCCGCCGACAGCCTCATGGTGCAGGAGTCCACCAGCCCCCCCGCGGCCTCCGACATGTCCTGGCTGAGCTGCCATAGCAGGAGCTCAGGGGCTGCCAGCACCATGGAGCCAACCCAGATCACGCCCAGCTTGGCCAGGATAGACTGGCAGGGCTCTACAGGCCTGGGTTTGGGCTGACCACTAGCGGTCGCTTGGAAGCGGTCAATCCCCAGGGCACAGAGACTGAATGTGGTCACCGCCAGAGACGTCACCTGGAGAGGAAGGGGAAAGAGTTTTACAAAAACACTTCCATACATTTATACTTCCTGTCAAAAGTTTACATTTACACTTCCTGCCCAAGTTTTACATCTACATTTCCTGTCAATAGTTTACCTTTAAACTTCCTGTGATAAGTTTAGATTTACACTTCCTGCCAAAAGTTTGAAGATATCACTCCAGCAGTATATGCTTGAAATTAAACAGCAAAAGTGAGATTAAATTTTACAACTGTCAGTTTTAGTCTGTGGGGATCTGTGTCCACACTGAGCATGACATTTGCTGAATATCCTTTTCCATCCTTTTTCTTTATACCTCCCTATCGCAAGCCAGCAAAAGCAATTGGACATTAAAATAGCCTTAAATAATAAAACACATTTCTTGGTTGCTAATCCTTTGCATTTAATGACTGCCTGAAATCAGTGAGCCGTAGATATAACATCATGGAGAGTATCATCTCTGGCAGTTTAACAGCACGTGGGTGAGAGATCCCAAGAGCACAGAGCTTTTTTTCTCTCAACTTTAAGCACTGTCTTGTAGTGATCAGTGGAGAACTCCCCTCAGCCACCAGTGATATGTATCACCAGCCAGAGAGTGATGCACGGCAGCCATTTTGTGCCAGAACTCTTACACATCAATCAACCGCACAAGAAATGCCCCAAGGACACTGCTGTGACACTAAGCCAATGTTTCTACAGAAACACAGTGAAGAAATTACGATGTAAAAGTCCTTATGAGGGAAAATGAAAGCTTCACATACATTGATTTCTTTAGCAAAGGATAGTTACGACAAAATTATCCAGCAATGTATATGTATATGGCTCTAATCCACCACATTTAATTATGAATCCATTGCGACACATGAAAAACATGAGTAAACCTCTGAAATATTGTTACATTTGGAGGATGTCAAGTATGATCTTGGAATTGCAAGATCCCACTCCTCTGTAATCATATGCCACACCACCAGCGATTATGCAGATGAGGGTACCAGAACTTTGGCACAACAGTTAGACTTCCACACATTGAACGGAACTCATATGCATAACAATGGCGTCAAAATACACAGGAAGGAGGCTGAAAGATGCTTAGCGCGTCGTCACCCGATGTCACAAACATGTGATTAGAATTTTCTACGCTGACGTAAGAGTCGCAGCAGGTAAATGAAAGCAGTGCGGTTCTGCAGCACTCACCCATAGTTTTGAGCAATAAATAAATAAATTCACAAAATTAGGGTATTAAGTGCGATTTGCCAGTTCTCCGCAACATTGTGAACAGATAAAATTAGACCCAAAGAGCAATGTCACGACTCACGAATAAATTTTAATGAAATCTGAAAATATAAATTCCAGAACGCTCCAACCGTAAAATGGTCCTCTTTCTACACTTATTGTGCCTCTGGGAACGCGTAATCATTTCTATATCATTTCTGATGCTGTTTATCACCACCACCGCACGATTACAGACATAAAACCCACCTCCATATAGGGTACGATTCTGCATGAAAAGTCGCCCAGGAGTCTTTTGTTGGTGAGTTCGTTAAAGATGACCAAAGGCAAACAAAAGAAAAGCACCAAAAAATCCCAGAAGGCCAGACTCGCCAGGATGCAATTCCACGCGCTTTTCATGTAGTAGTTGTGCCACACGATACACATTATCGCGAGGTTCCCCACTGCGCCCACGGCGAACACGATGAGCGAGAGAAACATCACAGCGTAGGCAGTGTACGAACTCTCGGTCAGCGGGTACAGCGGATTACGGATGCGAGTTCTGCCCTTAGTAGTAACATTACTGCTTTCTACCGAAGACCCAGCGGGACCTGGTCCAGTCACTCCGGTCTCATCGTGCAGATCATAGGTGGCGTTGGTGAGATACTCAGATGTCGGGGTCGTGAAGTAATCATACGGGTCGTGGGGCCGCGGATACCTGTGACTGAAAGGCGACTGCTGGTCTCGTTTTTTGGTGCTTCCACCTTTGGCGCCTCGAGGAGCTCTCTTTTGATTCGGTTCAGAATCATCACTTTCTATATTTGCGGTAGAAATAAAATAGTTTAGCGGTGTTAGCCCTGCTGGTTCGGTCGACGAAACACCTGTAGCATCATCTGGTATCCTTTCCAAAGCCGTAGCCGAGTAGTCTTCCTTGGGAACAGGAGTATTTCTTGGCTCAGAAGCGCTTATAGCTAAAATCAGAATAAAAATAAAGGAGAAACCCATGTTGAATTAATGGAACCGGTTGTTTTCTTGAGTGACACAAAATCTCGGGAATATATAAGTCTATGTAAACGAATCAGCTACTTCAGGCCAATTTGATGAGGAATTAAAGTTGCCTGAATTGGCCAAAACTTCCAAATGTAAAGCATCAAAGCCTATGCGGTTGATAGGTGCGAAATTTGTCTGTTTGTTGGCATCCGTACGCCGCTATTCACGCAGTGCCACTGGGAACCAAACGATGCGCATCTACCAGCGCACTGTAGCTTGAGGCGTGGGAAAATGGTCCTGCTTTCTGAAGAAAAAAGTTGAACTGGTTTTCTTTCTCATTTCAGGAGGGCGACACACATCATTTGTGCCATCTGCTGGTCAGTGAAAAGTTGTATTCCGCGTTGTCGTGTCCGGTTGTGCTGCGCCGGAGAAGACGTGCGTTGTTTTGGTTATATTATCAACGCTAAATTTAGCGCTCGAATTTCGCACAACTGTCATCAGCTTTTCTGCGTTTATCCGGCGGGTTTACGTTACCTGTCCGCTTAACGCCCTGTCACGTAAATTCCTCCCTTCAGAACTGCGTGATGAAACAGGTGTTTGGTGTTCCGGTGAGCAACTGGACCTTCAGCTGTGGTACCGCGCGCTCAGCATTCGCGAAGATTCATAATTCCGAGATGGGGGTGATAAAAAACCGACCTCACTGTGCCACAGGACATGCGACCTCTTGATGCAATCCTTATTCTGTTGGAGAATTGTGGTTCGCCTTCCTCCCAGGCAATTATGTTTGCCACAGTTGGCTCACGCGGGGAAGGTAACGGGGTCCCATGACATCAAACGATTGGTGCATTGTCAAAAAAACAATGATTGTGTGAAATACTAACTGGTCTCAAGATCTTGGCTGGCAGATACTTGTGTGGACTCCTTGGACTTAACACAACAATTATTTATTTTCTTTTGGCTTGGTACAAGGATGTAAATATTTCCAGTGAAGTGAGTGTGGGCTAATGGGATGAGTACATTTGCACATATGCTAACAGGGACCTAAAACAAAATTCGAACTGATGATGGAGGATGTGACGGAGGAAAAGGTCTCTTGTAGGACCTGGGGCCTCGTTTATAGAACTTGATAGGTTTCATGCAGAATATGTTATTATTCTCGGCTCTAAAATGTGAATATGGACGATAACCATTATATAAGAATGTATTTATGAATACGTAATCTCATACCTTGCGTAGGTTGAGCTCGCTTTACGGGCAGAGATGAATGACTTCATACTTAACCGCACATACACCTAACGGAATGTTCTCTAGTGCAATGTATAAAATTGACCAGGAGATGTCGCTGGTGTAGAAGTTTTTCAGTTCATTTCTTGAGTACTATCGCAACCAGCAGGACGAGGGAGATATCCAGGAACAGGGTTATTACATCGCATCTTGTCTGTTTATGCGTGCTTCTAAGCTTGTCTCAGACAGCATTGAACTGAGGCACTCCCAACATTTTAAAATTAAAGACTTAATGTGCTAAAACATGCATAATTTAACTGAATAAATGATTGGATTAGTCTTGCAAAAGATATTAGGCATCATCTGGAATAAGTGTGTTTTCATCTGTGACCTTCAACATCGCAAAAACCTGTAGTAATAATGATTGAGTCTTTATGTAATACACCAATAAAATCTGTCCCAGACTATTTAGTCACGTAAGGGGATATTATGTCACTAGACACCTGAAAAAAGCTGCATGACCGCTCCTTCGCGATTTGTGCCATGAAGGAGTCAGTTTACGAGAACCAGACATGATGACCTCCTGGCAGCCTCAGAACTTGCCAGACCAGATTCACGTCAAGTCGGATTAGTGGGCTCCAGCTAAGCCAATAACCAACATTAAAACAGGTTAATGCCATCACTTCACTGTCCAAACACGCACAGTAAAATTCTAGAGAATCCATATCACCATGTTCAAAATCACAGAGACGTGATGCGTTCCATTTTATAGGTTGTTGAATTGAATTTCGGGATGATGGCACTATAATTGATAGCCACTTTGCCGACTTTGGGTCTAACAATTGGTATCTTGAAGTGAGTGTTATTATTTGAAGAGAGACTGTATTTATTGTCCTTAGACTATGAGAATATTGGTAAGTATGAGGGGAGCTAACGGGTAATGACTTTGTAAATAAAAGAGTTTCAATTAATTTGCCGATGGGCACAGAGTGGAGGTCAACTTGCGTGTTGATAAAGTTCACAGTGATTGGTTGATTGTCAGGCATTTGAAACATGAAGCAGAGTGATGTATGGAGTCTAATAGTTGCAGAACAGTTTTAGGAGCATGCTCATGTCAAGTGTCACCATAGTCTAAAATGGGCAAAAATGTTGCTGCAACAAGCTCTTTTCTTGCATTCAGATTAAAACAAGCCTTATTTCTAAAATATAGTCCTAATTTCACCCTTAACGTCTTTGCCAGGTTAAGAATATAAAGTTTAAAGGACAGATTCTCATCAAGAAAAAACCTGAGTATTTGTAACTTGACACCATCTCTACTTTATTCCCTACAGAGAGCATATTTGTGGCAAAGTAATGGAGAATGTCTTAGTTAAAAGTTAGAAGTTGGTTTTCTTCGAGAGGGCCTCTGTTTGAGATGGAGCAGAGCAGTAGATGATGTTGTCATCAGAATATAAGAGCACATTAACATTTTAACCACTACTGGAAACGTTGAGGGGACGTTTCATATGAAAATTGAGATTTCCAAATATTTTACTGTTTCCACAGTGTGAACCTTCATTAAAATTTATCGATGATAAAAGGAAGACGATTCACTTCCATTCCCGCAAAGATGGAGGCTTAATTTGTCAGATGACCTGTAGGTTCTCTGTTAAGCATTTGTGATGATGAAAAAGTCATTGCGGATTCATGCCTCTTTTACTGCATAGGTACTGAAAAGATGACCGCCAGCCTATAAAATAGGTAGGGTTTCTTATTTATGGTCCTTTGGACTGTTAGATAGGAAACAGGAAATTTTTTTTTTTTTTTTTTTCGCAGAGTGCCTTTAATGTAGATTGTGAACAATAGTGGTCCAAGAATGGAGCCCTGTGGAACTCCAACAATAATCATAACTTTTTCTAATGTGACATGGGATCTGCCTACTGTAACTTGCCACTGAGATCATTCCTGAACCAACCCACCATCTTCATAAACAGCCTAATATTACCTAAACAGCTCAATAAAATATTGTGGTCCGCCATGTCAAAAGCTTTTGAAAAATCAATAAAAAGGAACAATGCAGGAAGTGCAGGATTTCTTGGAATCTAAAGCAGTGAATTTGTCATTAATCACTTTTAACAAATGCCCATTTTAAAGTATAATAGGCTTTCATTTTGACTTAAGATCTCATGTCTATTACTTTTTTTGCTTAATGAGAAAAACAAATTATAATTCAGATGAGTCACTTGTAATTACTTCAAGATTTTCCAATAAATTTGGACAATATCTATTGTAAAGAAAAAATAACTTCAAACAAGCTTATATTTTTTACTTGAAGGAAAAGAAATGAGTTTAAGGCTCATCACAAGACAAAAGTACTTGTATTTGCATTGTTCATAGTCTTTTAAAAACCGAAAGTGACCCTTCTGTCTTTAAGGGGATGAGTGGACCCAAACCAGCTGGGAAAATGAACAGAAGCAGTTCGCATATGACACCTACTTCTGTCAAACATCTTTAATCTCATCACTCGCTCTGCCTGTGGCCGCATTCCATACCAGAACTATTGTCAGCAGATCAACTTCAACATGCCTTGACGTAGGGTCTAAAAATGTGAAACTTTGCTGGAGAGTTGGAGCACCTTTCTTCCAAGCGATACTCCCTGATTTGGTGTTTTGATTATGGTGATGAAGAGCACTGTCTAACACTTTGTTGAGTTGGTTTGAGATCTGGTGACTGTGAAGGTAGTGGTCTATGCTTGGGATCATTTTAATACTCATAAAACCATTCAGTGACCCCTTGTGCCCTGTGGGGTTTGAGCCATTGTCCTCCTGGAAGAGGCCCCTCCCATCGTGGGAGGAGCTTCATCACAGGATATAAAGGTGATTCACACTGAATAACGCTGCACTGAACTGCAGTGACCCTTCTGCCTTTAAGGGGATGAGTGGACCCAAACCAGCTGGAAAAATGAACAGAGGCTTCTGTATTTGTTGTATTTGTTCACTTAATCATTCATGTTTTTTCCATTAATTTGTCACCCATCTTTAAGTAATCCTGATAGGTTTTACTCTCTCCGCACCTGCTGTCGCTCATTAACAAAAATCTGCAACATTTGATTGTGAATTTCAATTCTTGATTTTCAAACTTTAAGTACACATAAGATATTAACAATAAGTGTTAGATATTGATTTTTTTTTTTTTTTTTTTTTTTAATTGCTGCTTATAAAGGTGCAGTTCTTCACTTAAAAAAAGCTTTAAACCATATTTCTAGTAAGTAATGTTTTTGAGGTTCAGGGCTTTTTGTTACATGAGTCAAAAGGCAGAATCTCTCCCCCTTGCCCCTCGTGGCTAAATCCGTTTTGAGTATTGTTGAACAAAGCGCTGCTTGGCTAAGATTTGAATTCAGCCGCCAAACTTTAATTGTATTTAATTTAAGTAATTTTCACAGGGCTCATCCTAGATGCGGTCATGTTGATGCTGCCATTGATTTAGAAAATCATGTGATAAAGAGTTAGATCCGGTGTGGAACCCCTCATGAGAGAGTTCCTCAGAGAACCTTGAAAATGAAAAGCCTGCGGGAGCCCTCCCTGGAACAGTATACCTGTACATTGGTCACACTCAGCATGCCGAATATTTTCACTCAAACACTCATTGGCGATTTCTCTTTCCATACATGACACAGAGCTTAATTACTAACATCCACCAGCTCAATTTTTGCAGAGGCTCATCATGAAATATTTCTGCTTTTGTATGGCAACTGAATATATATTTTGTGGACTATCTGCAATATTTAGCATTCATTTTCAGATCTTTCTGTTTGTTTTTATTGGCTGTGCCACGTGGGTTATGGTATCGACTCCAGTCCTTTGCTGGTGAATTCTCTCTGACTGACACTGAGGGGAATTAGGGAACGAGAGGCCTTTTCTGGCTTGATAGAGCAATGACTGTGTAATTTTTTTAATGTGTAAATCTGTAGAGCTGAGGTGACCAGCACCTGGGCTTGGACTTCTGCCATCCTGCGCATTTTCCTTGCGACCCAAATTGGCCACACATGGGCTCTAGAAGGACTTTAGTTTTTGTTGAATGAGATGTGCTTCGCAATTTTTGGGGTAAAAACCGACAGGATGGTAGATCTCCAGGATCAGGGTAATACAGCCCTGCTCAAAAGGTTATTGAGATTGTAAATATTGAAAATGATTTGCAGTGTATTGCTCGATAATTTTTGTACAAGCTTTGCATGAATAAGTTTTTGTGTGTTTCCTGGAAAATATTGAGAGTTAATTGCCTGTAAAAAGTTGGGGCTGTTTGCCTGTGTTCCTTTGGGAGAGGAATTCCTGCATAATATCGACTGTATAATCTGTGGATATGGACCGTATCATAGGGTTTGGACCGTAGTGCTTGTAAGAGATCTGGAGTACATTGGTGGTAAAAGATGGGAAGTTCTCTGCCTGTAAGTACAGGAGTGGATTTCGTTTACAACCTTGGGAGTGTGTTTCCTGCGTAATGTCAGTGATGACGTGGGTTGTGTTTGCATCACCTGTATGGAGCCGGGAGATTATTGCACATGTACGTTTTAGAGTATATTGCTATGTCTTTGATAACCAATAACTGATAGCAGATTCCAGATAAGACTGAGATAACACAGTATGTCATATCCGGATTACTGAAAATACTCAGTGGTAATAAGCTTTGTTTTGATGTCTAATGTTTATCATCATTATTTCAAAATCTTATCTGAATAAAATAACTGTACTTTTCTGTAATAATTGCTGAATACATTCATGAGCATTTTTAGTCCACTGCGGAAGTCTCGTGGTTGAGACGTCTCACTGCATCGGTGGTTTGTTTCTTCTAACTTTCTTTTAACTACTGACTATTCACTTTCCTAGCTTGTGTCATTCAAAGCTATTTACAGAGATTAAAATTCTTAAATTTCATGACATGAGTGAGGAGTGTCCAAAATTTTGACTGGTACAGAACGGTTCTGAGTTTGCGAGCTCTGTGTATTCTGCATGTCTGTGTGTGTGTGTGTGTGTGTGTGTGTGTGTGTGTGTGTTGGTATGTCGGTGTGTGTATGTGTGTATGAGTGTATGAGTGCATGTGTGTGAGTGTGTGTGTGTGTGCACCCATGTGTATGTATGTTTGTTGGTATGTGTGTGCGCGCTGTGTGTGTGTGTGTGTGTGTGTATGCGCGTGTTAGTATGTCGGTGTGTGTGTGTGTGTGTGTGTGTGTGTGTGCGTGTGAGTGTGTGTTTGTGTGTGTGTGTGCACCCGTGTGTGTATGTGTGTTGGTATGTGTGTGTGTGTGTGTGTGCATGCGTGTGTGTGTATTTTTGTATATGTATGTGTATGTGTATGAGTGTGAGCGTGTGGGTGTGTGCGTGTGTGTGCGTGGTGTGTGCGTGTGTGTGTTTAGGTGAAAGAGAAATGTTGGCTGGAAGAACAGAGGCAGTTTCGGTTTGGTAACCTGATACTCTGCCCATTTCTTCACTTTCATCTGAGTTCCATGGAAAATCACACCTCCTAACTGCTCGGCCCCGCCCACTATTCCCGCTCTTACTGGAAGGAGAGCCCACACTTCCTGCTAACGCTGTTATCTGCTCTTATTCAAATTCCCCCCACTCATTTATTCCTCGTTATTGCAGCTATTTTTAGTCTACATCTAATTGTAGCCCTTGTGCTCAGTTTTCGTAATTTTCAGTAAATCCTTGTGAATGCATGCGTGAGCATTTATTGAAAAAAAGAAAACAATTCATTTTTGGGTTTAAATTTTTTTTTTTTTTTTTTCATATCTTGAATACATTATTTACTTGTTTGATGTTCATCTTCAATGATCCATTCCATTACCTGCGCACAGTACTGACTGCATCCCCAAGTAATGATGACCGTTTTTTTTTTAATTGATTGTGGTTACGAAACCAATTCACTGATTTGGCCTTAATTTGGCTAAGAAGAATGGATAGAACTCTGTCTTAATGTGCTGTTTTTCTCACAATAAGAATGATTTTCGCTAAATGCTCACCTGTTTGCCAGAATTAATCAAATTCAAGTAGGTCAAAGTTATTTTTAGGACGTGATTTGTAATCATTTTGCAGGCATAATTCCATCAGGTGTAAAATCGCCGTTTTTAAAAACAGCTGGACCACCTGCCGTGGCTTTTTACAACATTTGTTTGTTTGTTTTCTGTACAGTAATGTCCTGGGCTGGTGATGAGTGAGAGATGTTGGGGTACGGTGAAGTGGACTTCTTTGTCTTAATTGGTCATTATGCATTTTTTCCGATGTAAATGTGGGGCACCTCATGCTGTCTGAGATTGTTGTGCCTGTTCTGTTGCAAATTCGCTGGAGCTTGTGTTGCATTTTTTAAAATTCAAATTAGAGTTGGGCTTTTCCATTGGCTGTTCAAGTACCAGAAACATACCTGCAATTGCAAAAGTTTTTGTTCTGTTACCTTTTTTTGCCATCTTTTAGTTTTGTGCGTTGACATCATCTTTGTTTCAAAATGTACGTATATCAAAACATATTTCAATATACAAACCACACGTATGTGTACCAGCCTTTATTAATGGAGGCCCATCACCACAATAACACAGATACAAAATTTTAAATAACAGTGAACCATTGTAAACCAATCAATGAACAAATCATTTTACAGCCAATTCACAAGTCATTTGCAAATACATATTTACATTACAGTATGTACACTGGTAGACATGTCCTGTGTGTATGCTTACAGTAGTTTTATAAGTGATTAAAGCCAACCTGAGTCATATTTTTAGTAAAATAAGACGACTGAAATCTTTTATTAAATTTAGTTACAGGTACAGTATATGCAGTAGAAATGTGCTTTGATGAAAGCACATCTACTATTCAGATATATATCACAGTCTGTCCAGAAATCTACAGTAACTCTGAGGATGCAAAACATGACACACAGGTTATGGTCAGCACATATAACACAGTACAGGTGTACATTTAACATGGAAAGGTATTGGTTCATACAACCTACATTAGCCAGAATATTGGCTTACAGTCTTGCGCCGCACCTCCCCAGAGATGGGAAGATAACTGCAGCGTTTTGTGTTCTGTCACAGGGTCACTCCCCTCTGTTCCTCGAGCAATGTGCCCATCTGAGCCTCCACTCCAGTCTCAATCTCCTTCAGCACTCAAAAAACACCTTCATCCACTCTCCAGCCGCTGGAATTCTTCCCAAACTTGTACACCAGCCGACGGCCGTCCACACGCTCCAGGATCTGTCTCTTGTAGTAGTACCTGCACAGATTCACACTGGCTTAGGCATATATCTCTTATCACTGTACAACCTAAACTCTTTGCAAGAATTTTACTCTCATATTTCAGCTTAAAATCTTGTTTCTTGTTTCACTAAATAAGTAAAAAAAAAAAAAAAAGATTACAATTGAGGCAGGACAATTGAAGAGTCAAGTGCTAAAAGTGCTTAGGTCAGATTTTCACACAACATGAGGTAAGGATGGGAAAGCGTCTTTTATCGTTACACAAGTCAGTTTTTTCAAAATGGAAATTCTGTGTCCTGAGTAATTTTCGCACTAAGGTCTTCAATTTGACCCATGCTTATGTCATAATTGAAATTTCACAAGACAAGCAAATATTTACTGAAAACAAGCTGGTATTTTCTACTTGCATGAGAATAGGAGAGATTCTTAGTCCCTTTATATGAACACTGTACAGCTCTTGGTAAGACAGACATTTATATTGGCAGCTGCACACACGACAGGCACCGCTCAGGAGTTTGTTTGTAATTGGAAAGTGTGTGAAGTAATCATGTTCCTGCAGGAGGTGTATCTGACATAACAAATGAATACTTAAAGATTGGCAAGAAGATTGCTCTCATTGTATAGCGAGATATGACACTTAAAACTTTCTCAGTAGGAGCTCATTATCACAATCCTCATCATGTTTTCACTGAAAGAACCATGAGGGACTGCCTCAAGATCACTTCAAACTGCCGTGGTAATTTGTTCTTGTCATGTCGGCAGCTGAAGTCAAGTACCTGAGCGTTGTTCGAACACAGAAAAATGTCCATAGCTATTTCAGCTCAGCAATCATCTATTATTTAATCTGAGAAAGTTCCATTGAGAACGTAATTATTTTTCTCTAGGATGTCCGGGGAGAAATGCCAGACAAGACAAGAAAATGGGGGGGGGGAGTCCCTGGAGCGATTTTGGGGTTAAGGGCCTTGCTCAAGGGCCCAACAGCAGGGTTCTTCCCAACTTCATCTCTTAAGATCAAGTCAGAATCCCAAGCTCCACTGGGGGCCCGAACAAGCAGCTCTTCAGTTACCAGTCAAGCAGCCGAACACTAGGTTACCCTATCACTGCATGTACTGTATCTGAGCCTAATGCAAACCATGCTCACTCATTAATCATCTCAATGTGATCGTGTCAAATAAGTCTAAAAATTGAGCTGACGGCGGAAGGATACGGCCTTTATCTGTTCACCGCCAAGCTTACCTCATGGCTCGGCTCAGCTTCTCATAGTTCATGCTGCTGTTTCTTTTCTTCTGGCCCCAGAGTTTGGCCACGGCCTCAGAGTTGAGGAACTTGAAGACGCCCTCCCGGCGGTCCTCCCACCTCATCAGGCCGTGGTTGAGCTCGGGGTGAATCAGGATGTCCCGGATAAACTCCCACAGGTGAGGCCCCCGCACCACTGCGGACACAAACACAGGGGTTTCAGCCTTCCGGGAACTTCCATCTTAAACCAAACTGAAGCTACATCCGCACTGATAGGGTTTCCTTCGAAAACGGCATTTTGACACAAAAACGACTTTCGTCCACGCTAACGTTTTAGCACGGTTTTAAAAATAATCTCCATCCATACTAACACGCCTGAAATCCCATATCACATGACCATTCACGTGCTGGTATAAACAGGAAACAAACTGTCAACTCTGCGTCATTGTTTTCAAAAAAGCTTATGCCCTCCACACTAAAATGCAATCCTGCAGTTTTAAAACTAGAATGAGGTCAACAGCCTTTTCAGAAGTCTCCATTTTAAGAGTTTGAAAACGCCTTAGTGGTGAGGACGCCAGCCAGGCGAAAACGTCACAAAAGTCATACTTTTTAAAATGAAAACGTATCAATGTGAGCGTAGCCTAAAGTCGCTTTCACTCCAGACGTGAAACAAATTTTTCGCACAACAGATTACATTCAAAGTCAATGCAAAGACGCGAATACATTTCACGTGTATTCGCGTCTTTGCATTGACTTTGAATGTAATCTTTCGTGCGGAAAATTAGTTTCGCGTCCGGTGTGAAAGCAGCTTAAGTCCTGCTTTTCCCACACTTCCAGTTGATAGAAAAATAAGCTGCTCAATCAAAAAACTGGTCATCTATTTTGCCTAACAGTCAGATTACTGTTAGTTATTTGCTACCTAGGACAAAATTTCCGATAAAGTGAGAAATTTTGACTCGTTTTGGGATTTTCTGGGGGGTAAGAATAAAAGTGACTAAGATCAAGCCAATATATCATACTTGAAAATAAGGAAAATAATTTAAACGTTTTAACGTCTCCTGAATGTGCACCCCACTGAAACTCACCATATTTGCCCTTCCTGTTTCCACGAAGCTCAGATCCAGAGTTCTGCTTCTTTGGTCTGCCTCTTCTTCGCTTCAGGTCTTTCTCTGTCAACAGCCCAACACAGCCCAACATTAGCCTTAGAATAGCATGTGAACGCCAGTCCTCCAGTTTCATCTCAAACAAATATCCCCGAGGCCCTGGCAGCTGCTATAGAGGTCAGCTTTGTGTTGTGCCGACCAGACGCATCCATGCAAACTTCTATGAAGGCGAACGGTTAGTGCGAACAGATACGGTAGAACAATTTTGAAGAAAACTCAATTTAATTCAGTAATTCATCATTAGCTGTGACTTCATAAAAATAGGAAAGCAGTTGGGGCGTGAATCATATTTGTCCCAGCTTTTATGATAAAATGATAGATTATATGAGTGACCCACTCAGTGAGCCGATTCTCCTGCAGTGCTGGGAATTATTATCGTCGACTGATTACTTCTTCTCTCCAGGTCTTCCCTATTAGCAGAAATTATTGTTCCCCAGTCACCGTCTTTTCAGACTGCCGCCTAATGCCCCTGTCCCAGTTTTTTTGAAAGTGTTGATGGCATCACTTTGAAAATGAGTGTACATTTTTCAAAAAAACAACTAAATAAATAAAATTCTCAACATCTGATATTGCACCTTTATACTATTTTCAATTAAATCTAGATTTTAATGATGGGCAAATCATTGCATTCAGTTTTTTATTTACATTTAACCTTGTGTCCCAACTTTTTTGGAAATGGGGTTGTCATTGTGTTAGCAGAAAGATTAGCCATATTAAAGCAACATCTAAAGTTGGTTTGGTAATATGTTTGAGTATTAAACTAGACGTTAGTTTTTTTAAAAAAAACAAATCCATGCGAAGAGATGCTGGTAGAGACCAGGTATGGACCGCTGGCCTCTGGCTTATGTTCCCTGCAGAAAAATCTGTCTTATACCAGCTCATTGGCTGATGAAGCAGTTTTTTTAACCACTTTTTCAACACTTATCACTAATTTTAGCCAGTTGGTCGACTGTTCAGTAGGCGGGTATTCCACCCGTTTGGTCTGTGGCACGCCATGCCAGTTTAACCCACTTTAACTTGACAAAGACCTGTCAAAATTCACTGTTGAAAACACAGCCTGAACTAACTTAGAATCACTGCTGGTCTTAGCTGGATTTTTTAGTGGGGCTGCTTGTTCGCAAGAAAGGTCCAGAAGGCTGGTACTTGCACTCAGAGAAGGAAACTCACCTGAGTTAAGGTGGAATGGCTCCTCGGTCAGGTCCTGGTCGGAGTCGCTCGTCTGAGAACACGGGGAATTTGGGTCCTGGTAGCCAAGCAACCCTGAACGACATGCAGAGAGGCGAAAACATTCCATCAGAGCTGGCTGCGTATCCACGCTCAGCTGACTTTACGAGCTGCTTGCACCACAAATCATGTGTGTCTGAACAAGAGTTTTCGTCAAGTAACGGAATTTAAAATACCTCTTTTCCCCTTGAGCACAGAATATTACCATGTTTCAAATTAATGTTTGCTTGACAAGTTATGCTACCTGCACTGAAGCAGGCCTAGTGATTCTCCCATTCATTATGATTTTCCTGTGTGAGCTGCCTGGTGTCATTGGTAGGCATCCTTGTAAGGTCAGTGGCTTTATGTGGTAGACATCCTTGTAAGGTCAGTGGCTTTATGTGGTAGACATGCTTGTAAGGTCAGTGGCTTTATGTGGTAGACATGCTTGTAAGGTCAGTGGCTTTATGTGGCAGACATGCTTGTAAGGTCAGTGGCTTTATGTGGTAGACATGCTTGTAAAGTCAGTGGGTTTGAGTCGCAGAAATGCTACGAGGTAGCTAGTGTAACAGATGTGTAACAGATACTCACCAGTGATGGAGTTGTCCAAGCTGCCAGGCGACGAGCGTCCTGATTCATAACCATTGTCACTGCAGGGTGTCATATCTCCAAACACCTTAAAGCCATTTTGACTGAGGCTGCAGTAATCAGACCTGTCATCTAGAATGGACACAGGTAACAACAACAGATCAGATGTTTTCATTTCAAGCTAAGCTGATTGTAGTCAACAGCTTATTGCGTGTAATGGCAGATCACCAAACACACGCTGAACTTAGGAGCATGTGTATGTATGTGCGAGTGTGTGTGTCTGTGTGCATGTGTATGTGCTCTTATATGTGTGTGTATGTGCAAGTGTGTGTGTGTGTGTGTGTGTGTGTGTGTGCTTATATGTGTGTGTATGTGCGCGCTTTCATATGTGTCCGTGTGTGTATGTGCTAGTGTGTGTGTGCATGTGTGTGTGCGCTTATATACTGTATGTGTGTGTTTTGTTTGCACACCCGCATGCATGGGTGCTTGTGCGTGGGTTTCCGTGACGATGTTAGATGGTAAAGGTACATGTGTCGATATGAAAGTGACAGTGTGTTTCCCATTACAGAGATAAAGAGTGCGCCTCAGCGATCAGATGCCAGAATCCCCCTGTGTACCTGAGGTCAGGAGGTCATAGCTGCTGTCCTCTCCGCTCACGTTCAGGATCTCTGGGTACCCCTCGAACAGACTGTCTAAGAAGTTGCAGGTCATCTTCAGGTCACCTTCACCTGAAACAAGCCGCACATCACGTCAGTTAGACACTGGAAGGTCTCAAATCTCTGGTATCCCTGCAGGAATGTGCAGCAGGTCAGCTGTAATGTAGAAACATGGACATCACTGGTCTTAGCTGTCATTAACCTCATGTTCTAACGGACAATGCATTACCAATGGTTTCTAATTTAAGCTTTGGTCCCGTACTCAACAAATGAGATGTACACAGCTGTCTCTTTAAGAAAAAGCAAGGTTTCTGGAGTATATATTCTCAAAAAGAAAAGCCCAGGACCACTAAATTTTTTCTCTATTAATTTCTCTTGTTCTGAGTTTCCCAAGACGCTGTCAAGCTGTGGTGAGAGCATGTGGAGGTCACTTAAGATACTGAATGACTTTGGAAATTATTTGACGTTTTGATTTAATGGCCTGGACTTGGTGTGATTCTCGTCTTCTCTGTGTATACACTGTTTTGGGGTAATAAAGTTGTCTGATCAAATGTTTTGATGCATTTTGTGTCTTGGATTAACACCAATGACATAAACAACACTTGGGTTCTATGTTCAGTTTCTACATTTCAAATACTAGGGTCAAAATCGAGTGTTTGTTAACCTTTCTGTTGAGCATATTTTGATAGTGTGGGGCTGGACTGTAGCATCAGAGGAAAACCACACGGACCCAGGGAGAGTAATGCGAGACGGCGCAGGCTTTCTCTCTTCATTAGCGCCGAGCTAGCGCAGCCTCTCTCTTTGCCTTGATGCGGCAGAGTTAACCATTAACACTCATGACAATGCACCTTAGCATTCATTCCTGGCACTGAGCCAAAGCAGGTTTATCGCACTTAAAGTTTAGCAGGTCAGTGATCCTCCAAATGACTCAGTATACACTACTTAAGGTGCAGCAACATACCACGCTGTCCCAAAGTGTTGGACAGCAGCGCTAAATTAAAGGGCTGTGATTCTACCATAGTTTATATGATTTAAATTAAAGCTAATCAACTCCAACCTCTTAATCATTCATTTCAACACCAATATACAGGAGTGCAGGGCCAGCAAACGTTTTATCACTGTCTACACACTTATGAACTGTAGCACTGTAGCTGCTGGGAGCTTTGATTGGACCAGTGTAGCTGCTGATATTTGATTGGATGGATGATATCTTGTTTTTGCTTGGTTGGGACAGGATTGGCGGCCTGAGCCTCACCGTATTTGGCTTTGAGTTCCAGAAGGTTCTGGTAGAGCCGTTCTCCCAGCGAGCCGAACGTGGCAAGGAGGGTGTCACGGGAGAGCTGGCACAGCTCTGGTCCGTCCATCGAGCAGCGCGCCAGGTCCAGCAAGCTGGCATCGAACTGGGTCTCCTCCACGTGGTGCCCAATCCACTCCAGAATGTTCCATCTGGTCCACTGCTGAGGGGGCTTGTGCTGCCAGCCATCTGATGTCACCAATAAAACAAGATCAAACACTTAAAATGCGTAAGCGTGAGGAGGGAGGGGAGCTGTTTGTCTGGTGCCGTCCAGACTTCCTCCTGATTAATTTCTCTCCAATTAAAAAAAAAAAAAAGGTAGGCACAATGTTTGCGAAAGGCTAAACATTTCAAAGTACCATCTTAAATTAAATGGCGTGCTGCAGAGATGTGCCCCCAACACATTATACTCACAGACTCTAAAAAATATCTGTGTTTGGTGCTGATCTCCACAAAAATCACTCCAAAATCATGCAAAAAGTTTTTCAATGAAAATAATGTGAAAATGATTTTTCCCTCTAATATTGCAAATCATATTGCAGTTGCATTATTGATCAAAAAAATCGCAATCGGTTATTTTTTGAAAATCCTGCAGCCTGAGCTCTTACCAGCCGTGCTGTAGACTGAGCTGAGGTCGACAGGGGCTGGTGGAGGCAGCTGCTCGGAGCAGGACTCTGCAGCCTGAGGCTCCGTGGAGCTGGTCTCGTACACGGCCCAGTTAGCACTGGTCAGGATACTGCTCAACGCACACGATTCCCACATACCTTCTGCTGCCTGGAGAAAATGTATACAGTGGGTAACGGCATCTGCACCAACAATATCAGGATACTAATCACATCTTTCAGAAAACCTATCCAAGATTTTAAAATGGTTTTCAAAATCGTAGCCCCTTCTGTTTTGATGCCAATACTTCTTTAAGTCATGTGCAGAATCTGTCTTCACTGTGTTAAATGCTTTACTTTTTTTGTGTACTTAGACCCAATTTTATGTCAGAAAAGAGTACACATTTACAGCACTCAATAACCTGGAGAAAAAAATACTAAAGCTCCTGTACCTCGTCTGCACAAAAACGTAAACAGGTAGTCCGCCGTGTGAGGGGAGGTGCTCAGCTGGTTGCGGTGTGCTCACGGCGAGGTTCACTCTGATTTGAAAGACTCTCTCTGCAGCTTATGTTTGTCTCTCTCAGTACACCTGTGCTGCGCTGCAGCTCACCTGCTGTTATATAGAGGTTTTTTTTAGCTGGAGGGGCGGAGCTCAGGTGAGCAGAGGAGGGGGAATTCCTGAGAGCCTGGCGGAAGGCCACACCTTTTTACCGGAGAACCAGTCTGCCCTCCTGCCCTTTCAAACAACAACCGTTTCCATGCTGAGCCCCACTCAGTCAGGGGCATGAACACGGCCGTCCCACCGATTAAGCGTGCGGTCATTATATGACCCATCCTTGACCTGACTGAGAAGCTGACTTCACTGCTAGTTATATTTACAACTGCCAAACTCTCCAAACAGATCAGATTGTTATTACTTTCTTCTCTTATTCCTCTGGCTGAGCAGTGAGGTCATTCAGTCAATATTTGCTCATGACCAAAGGTCTTTTCTTTTACTGGTAAATCCTAACAAATCAAAAACTGAAATTCTGTAATATATTAGATAACCGTGACCGCAACTGTGAGCAGTAAGGAAGATATGCCAGCACGTGCGCTCACATATACACACTGACACGCGTGCGACAGCAGGGTAACCTAACGGTAAGCTGTGAGACTGGTAAGTGAAGAGCGGCTGGTCAAAGCCTCTGGTGGGTTTTGGCATTTTGACTAGATCTGGAGAGATGACATTGGGAAGAACTCAGGCATTGGGCCCTTCAGCAAGGCTCTTGACCCCAAAATTGCTCCAGGGGCTTTACCCCTGTTTCTTTCTGTCTCTCCTCGCTTGCAACTGTTCTATCTGACATTTCTCTGAAGGTGTCTCTGAGAAAGAGAAAGATGTCATAAATGGAACTTTCTCAGGATAAATAAAGGTTAGAAAAAAATTTGTGCACACACAAATGGATTTTCATCCAGACACCTTCGAGTACATCCAGCTGTAAACTTTACAAGATCATTACGCACTTAGAGCACATCGTTGCCTAATATTATTGCTGTTTTCAGAGCATTCATACCTAAACATCACATGACAAACGTCTGCACCCTTTGAAACTCCCAGAATAGATCATAAACACTCTTCAATCATTTACCAGAGTAATGAACTCATTCAATCCATTGACATCATGAGATTACGCAGGTAGAAATTTCATGGAAAATTCTTATTCTGATTGAACAATCAATTCTGGTACTCAAAAGGAATGGGATTCACACATTCTGGAGTATTGTTGTGAATTAGTGGGAATAAACAAGGAAAAGCCTTGCTCACATAGGCATAGCATAACGTAAAACACATTCCAGAATATGTCAGTTTCAAAAAGAGTCCCAGTATTGAAAGTCTTGTTATTTTTTTTCCTCTTTAACCCTTAGAGCGCTAAATGCAACTATTGTTGCTCAATGGTGTAAGATATCAAAATCAAAGCTGTTGAAAACCTACCATGTGGCGACTTGTTTGCAGGAGCTCTTTGAAACAAGTTGCCACATGATAGGTTTTCAACAGCACAAGTTAATTAAATTAATATATATATATATATATATATATATATATATATATTTTTTTTTTTTTTTTTTTTTTAATTTCAGCGCTCTAAGGGTTAATAGAGTATAATAACTTGATGTAAGTTACTGATTGCTGGACCAGTCAAATTTCCATTCCTCATTGGCAAATCTTGAAATGAATCAAAATATCATACCACGTTGCTGTAGTTCACCTTATATGCAGTGCTGCAAGAAAGTTTTTGTCCCTTGATTTCTTCTGTCTTTGCATTTTTGTCATATAAAAATGCTTCAGATCATCCAACTATAAGACAAAGACAACATGAGTGAACACAAAATGCAGCTTTTAAATTAGAATTTAATTTATTGAAAGTAGCCATGATTCAAAACCTATGTCATCCATGAGATAAAATAATTGCACCACCAAACTTAATAATCGGTTGTGCAACCCTTTGTGCTAACGACTGCAATACCTGGTAATGATTCCTTTAGATCGCTGAGGAGGTATTTTGTCCCTCCTTTCTTTGCAGAATTGATTTAATTCATCCATATTGGAGGGTTTTCAAGCACGAATCAGATTCATGTCAGGACTTTGACCCAGCCACTCCAAAACCTTCCTTTTTTTTCATTTAAGCCATTCAGAGGTGGACTTGCTTTTGTGCTCAGGATCATTGTTCTGCTGCATGACTCAACTGCGCTTGAGTTTGAGGTCACAAACTGATGGCAGGACACTCTCCTTCAGAATTTTTTACACTTCCACCATGAATTCTTGATTCCATCAATTATGGCAAATCGCCCAGATTCTGAAGCCGCAAAGCAGCCCCAGACTATTACACTGTCACCACAGTCGATATGATGTTCTTGTTGTGGAATGCTGCATTAGCTCTGTGCTAGATGTAATAGGACTCATGTTTTCCAAAAAGTTCCATTTTTGACTCACCAGTTCACAGAATGTCATTCCAAAAGTCTTGGGGATCATAAAGATGTTTTTATGGAAAATGTGAGATCAGCCTTTACAACGTATGTTTGGTCAGCAGTAGTTCTTGCCTTGCAGCTCTCCCATGGTACCTTTTTTTTTTCCTCAGTTTCTTTCTTATTATAAAATCATGAACACTGACCTTAAATAAGGCAACCGAGGCCTGCAGTTATTTTAGATGCTTGTGTGGGTTCTTTTGTGATCTCCTGGACACGTCGTCGCTCCGCTCATGGAAGAGCTTTGGTAGGCCGGCCACTCCTTGGAAGTTTCTTCACGGTTCTAATTTTTCTCCTTTTGCAGATAATGATTCTTACAGTGGTTGTCTGGAGTCCCTGAGCCATACAATCTGCTTTGCAACTCTTTCCAGACTGATAGATGTCACCAAGTTTGTTTCTTATCTAGTCTTGAATTTGCATAGATCATAGCATCATGTGCTGCTTTTTGTCTGTCACATCTTCAGACAGGTAAGTGGTGGTTAGATTGAAACAAGCAGGCTGTTGTCATGTTTGGGTGTGTCTCGTGAAGTTGAATCTAATTATGACTTAAATTTGTTTAATTGGTCAACTTATTAAGCACGGGGGTAATTACGTTTTTGCACAGGGCCAGGTGGGGGTGGGTAGCTCTATTCCCTAACCAAATAATTCATCATTTAAAAACTGCATATTGTGCTCACTCGGGTTATCTTTGTCAAATATTAAGATTAGTATGAAGACCTTAAATTCTCAAGTGTGATACATCTGCAAAAATAATAAATTGCAATGAGGTCCAATACTTTTTCACAATACTGTAGCAAAAAATAACGTAAGCGAGACTTTGCAGTAGAAATGCAAGATTAAAATACATGTTAACACTGACGAATTTCTAATATTTATTGTGCATGTAATATCATGTAGCCATGTCTTTAAGAAGTGTTTGTTGTGGAATAGTTCCTACAGGCTCAAATGAAGCAGAAATGTGGAGGGCACCAACCCCATAGAGCAGCCTCGTGTTGTTGGAATATACCTGGCATTAGCATGCAGTTTCAATAAAAGAGAAGAACAAAAAGACTGGAGATTGATGTAATGCACAGTTTCAGTCCAGCCAGCGTGATTTGCAGTCTCATCTGCAGGCGGGTTCGATCGCGAACACGACGTGACGTACACTCGCCTTACAGATCTGTGTTACTACGGAACCCACCCATGTTTTCCTTCGGAAAAAGACTCCCTTCCGGAGCATTCAAGTGCTAGGATTGGCTAGTCATCCACGCACCAGGATTAGCCAACCATTCAGCGCTAGGAGTGGGATCTTTGCGCTTGAAGAGCCGGCCAACCCTAGCGCTTGAATGCACTGGGGGGCGCGTCTTTACGAGAACGTAGGCTGGATGCATAATAACGCAACAGCCCTACTTCCACTGTGAGCTCACCGCAAACCAATCTCCTGAGACCGGTTTTTCAATAAGATTGCGAGGAAACTCTACCTATGAACCGGCAAGATCTGTAGCAACAGGCTATACTGGCGTGACTGGAGTTGAGCCGGTTTCTGAATGCTGTCAGTGCTCGCACAAATGCCCACTGCCCACGTATTCTCTATTTTACCGGGAATACGACAGCGAGATATTGTAGGGAATACGGTCGACGCTAGTATTTGCTCTTAAAGGTACAATGTTTCTCTCTCTGGGCCTTACGTAGTTCATGAAGTAGGCTATTTGGAAAGTGACAGTATTTTACTCATGACTCTGTTCTCCCTCAAATTGAAATGTGAAAATGTCCATTAGTTAGCTGTCCGCTTTATTTAGTGGGTCACAAAGATCCATGTCCTTTTATTAACATTCTCACAAACCACGGCCATTTTTATATATTGTCTTAGTATGTATGGACTGCACAGTATATGTCCCTTTAAATAATAATATTTAAAAGGTAAATGGGCATACCTTCAACTGTTGCAGTAACGAGACATTGTACCCCCATTACTCCATACAATGCACAGTACTGTGGAGGGATGATTATAAACCACTTTCATCTAAAAGGGGTTCTAATATGTTACTTCGCTGTAATTTTTTGGTGTTAATGTTTTGAAAAATACTATTACTACCCACTTGTATATAGAGGTAAAAATATGGATAATAAACAAAAACACAAAAAAAATCAATTTTTTATAGCAATTGAAAGGTGTCGCAGATTTTTTTTTTTTTTTTTTTTTTTTTTGCCTTGCATAGCCTGAATGCATGTTTAAGGCTCATTCCATGATTATTGATGCTAAAAAAAAATTGTTTAAGCTGGTTTAAGGCCACATCATTTTGCTAAATTACCTCTTATGGTCAGTTGTTTCAGTATATAAGGTGACATGAACTTTGAGCAGTGTCACAGTATTAAACAGGATGGCAGGACGTAAGGAGCTCTCTGAGATTATTCGTTGCTGCATTGTGGCCTTACATGATGCTAAAGATGTTAAATGCTGCCATGGCACAGAAAGAAACACCATCAAGCGTTTCAAAGAGAGCAGTTTGCTGAAAACTAGTGGCAATAGAGGTGCAAAATGGAAGTTAAGTACCCCTGATGTTCATTATTTGTGTATGACAAGTAAAAAAAAGAATTGGCGGTTGACAGCACAACAACTTGGTGATGATATTAACAGCTCCAGAAGTGAAGTGAGGAAAGTATCAAGATCTACTAGACGACTGTGTGAAAATGGTCTGATTGGTCCTGTTGTTGTCAAGAGCTGGCAACATCAACAAAAGACTTAAGTTTGCCAAGAAATTCAAAGATTGGACACCGATGGACTGGGAACAAGTGTTTTGGACCGTCAAATCAAAATTTGAAATTTTCTTACCCAAACGCAGAACTTATGTGCACCGTAGAGTTGGAGAACATTTCCTAAATGACTGTTTAACCCCTTCAGTAAAACATGGAGATGGTAATATTATGGTTTGGGGTTCAGTCTGCTGGAAAGGAGCCAGTGATCTCATAAAAATCGACGGACTCATGGATCAAAAGAAGTATCACAGCATCCTTGAGAGGCACACATTTCCATCTGGAAAGAGACTGATTGGTCAGGGATTTTATTTCCAACAAGATAATGACCCTAAACACACTTCTAAGTTGTGCAAGAATTATCTCAGTTGAAAAAACATCTGAAGACATAAAAATTATGACTTGGCCTGCTCAAAGTCCAGTCCTTAATCCGATTGAGCAAAACTATTGTAACATCAAAAAAATCTCTTTGGAATGAACTTCAAACCATATGGAATGCTTTAGCGAGTAAGGAAATAAAAAATGTGTGAAAACTATGCCCGAAAGATGAAATGCTGTAATCAAAGCAAAGGGTTGCCAAACTAGATATTGACTTTTTCTTAAATAAGACATTATTATTTTAGTTTTTACCATATATAGTTATCTGTTTACTTATTTTCATCTATATGATCCAATATAATAGTTCATGAAATAAATACTTGAATAGTACTTAGTTTCTGATTTATCTTCATGTTGTTTAGTGTATAATCATCACTGCACACTACTGTAGTTGCATTCCTTTTTAATAAAAAATGCAAGTCATCCTACTTACAAGATATTTGAATGGAAAGTTCTTAGTGGCCAACATACTTGTCAGATTGGCAGCAGTACCATAAACATAAACCTGTCCTACTTGATTGATTTGATTCAAATGCATGAGGGGAGTGAGGGGGTGAGTAAATCATCGAAAACACTGCCTTAAATTCCAGCTTTGAGAAGCTCAGTGTTCTGTTTTAGTCAAGTCTGGTCCAGATATGGATTGGCTCCATTCTGTAGTGATTTTCAGAGCGGTACTTCTGTGGTTTTTGGCATCCTACCTAGTGGCTGTCCGTCTATGTCAGAGAGTATTAACGCTTAGAGCATGAAATGCAGCTATTGTTGTTCAATGATGTGAGATATGAAAATCAATGCTGTTGCAAACCGATCATGTGGTGACTTGCTTAAAAGAGCTCACGCAGGGGAGCTTTTTTAAACAAGTCACCACATGATAGATTTTCAACAGCGCAAGATAATTAAATTTTAAAAATTTATTTCAGCGCTCTAAGGGTTAATTTGAGGACACTTTTTTTTTCAGTTGCAGTTTTTTTTCCTCTTTGGCATGATTACTGCAAGCCCTGTGGAATCTGAACATCACTTAAATAGAACCTGTCTGGCAATGTGAAGAAGGCAAAAAGCAGCACATGATGTCTTTATATAAAGAAATTCAATAACAGATCAACACCTTTTAGTCTATAAAGGGTTACAAAGCCATTTTTCAGGTTCTGAGGCTCTAGCATACCGCAATGAGAGCTATTGTCTACAAATAGAGTACAATTGGAATGGTGGGGAACCTTCCCAGGAGTGGTCAGACTACCAAAAAAAATTTTTGAGAGCGCATCAACAACTCATCCAGGAGTTGTGATAAAACTCAGACTAACATCTAAAGAACTGCATGCCTTATTTGCCTCAGTCAATGTACCCAATTCCACAATAAAGAAGAGACTGGGCAGAAATGGCATCCATGGGAGAGCTGCAAGGCGAAAAACCACTGCTGACTGGAAAGAACACAAAGGCTCATCTCACATTTGCCAAAAGACATCTTGATAACCCTCCAAGACATTAATATTCTGTCAACTGATGAGTCAAAAGTGGACATTTTTGGTATACATGGGTCCCAATACAGCTAGCATAAAGCTACCACAGCATTCCTAAGAATATCATACAAACAGTCAAACACACTGGTGGTAGTGTGATGGTCAGGGGCTGCTTTGCTGCTGGTTGACTTTCCATAATTGATGGAGCCATGAATTTTGCTTAAATATTCGGCAATCAGTTCATGGCCTAAAGCTCGAGCGCACTTGGGTTATGCAGCTGAACAATGACCCAAAACACAGAAGCAAGTCCACCTCTGAATGGCTCAAAAGGAACAAAATGAAGGTTGGGGAGTAGCCAAGTCAAAGTTATGACTAGAATCCAACTTAGATGCTGGGTTATGACCTTAAACAGGCAGTTCATGATAGAAAATGCTCCAATATGGCTGAATTAAAACAATTCTGCAAAGAAGAGTGGGCCAAAATTCCTCCTCAGTGATGTGAAGACTCCTTGCCAGTTATCACAAATAATTTGGCTGCGGTTGCTGTCGCTAAGGGTGGCACAACAAGTTATTACGTTTTGGGGGACAGTTGAATAACTCTTTACCTTCAATAAATGAAATTATTGTCTAAAAGCTGCATTTTGTGTTTACTCACATTGGGCCTTATTTATAAAAATTTGCGTGGGTTTCATACCTAAATAATACGTACACATACAAAAATAAATAAAAATGACATTTTGTGGAAAATAACCTAATTTATAAACCTTTGGGTAAAATAAACTGCATGGAATTTTCATTTATTTAATCAGGATGGACTTGGAATTTATTGACCTTGAGCATAATCTTAATAATTTCCCTTTTTATACTGTCAAGTTTGTTTTTATAAATCAGAAATCTGCAAAGAAGTGATGTACGTATCTTTTTTTGTGCCTACGCACCGTTTATAAATGAGGCCCATTGTCTTTGGATCATGTAAAAATTAGTTGGATGATCTGAAACATTTGAGCATGAGAAATAAGCAAAAATAAAATAAATCGGGAAGGGGGCAAGTACTTTTTCAAAGCACTGTGAAACATTCAAATAATGTGTATAATAAATTGACATATTTATGAGAACGGAAAATAATGCGCTTTCTATGTGTACCCGTCAGAGACGTGACAGAATGCTCAGGTCTTGTTATTGCTTCTGCTGCCATCTAGTGTTAATGAAATGCACGTACAGATTATATGCAAGATCTAGACTGTGCGGCAGTGGACGAGAGGCAAAGATACTTTGGGGCAGTTCGCCAATCCGTGCATCATTCCATACTAATTTTCATATCATCAGTGTTGAGATGTTAGTTATCATTTGCATGCAATCGTCCCACTGTTTTATTGTCGCGTGTTGTTTGTTAACCAATAAACCGATAAACTTGGTAACATCGTAAATTCAAATTCGGAGCATTTATCTGGAGAAAAACTGGAAAATGTCGGTTACTTTAAGTCAGAAGCGATTAATCATGCCATATTCCACCCTCTCAGGAGTTCCGAAAATGGGCAGCTGAAGAAACAGACGGAAGGTGTATGGTGGTCTTCTTTAAAAAGTGTATTACCTTGTGTTTAGTGAAGGTACACCGCTGCTCAAAAGTTTGAAATCTCTGGTCATTTTTGTGGCTCTTGCCTTTTTTCATTAAAAGTGTTTGTTAAACAATAAAGTACATGATGTAATCACCAAAATGTATTTTAAGATGTTTTGTTAGTCTTTTTATTCACTCCGAACAAAACTACTGAATAATTTTAACACACTAATTTCAAAGATGTTATGGAGATCAAGGGCAATAGGTTTATGACGCTCATCTGGAAAACATTCATTAAGCACTTATCCAATCGCTTAATCTGACTCGGGATTCATATTTGCGTTTGTTGGTCACAGAATATCCGCAAAAAAGACAGTACCATGTAAGTAAATGAATAGAATGGAAATCAGTATGTTTTGTGGCCATTTGCCTAATGCAACACAACACATCTCCTTTGCATAAACTTGATCTGATTGTTGATTGTAGCCTGTGGAATGTTGTCCCATTACTCTTCAATAGTGGCATGAAGTTGCTGGATATGAGTGGGAACTGGAAAATGCCGTCATATGTGCCAGTCCAGAGCATCCCAAACACGTTCTGCTGGTGGATGAGTGTGGTGGACGAGTAGCAGGACTATGGGCCTCAAGATCTCATCACAGTATCTCTGAATTCAAACTGCTCTGGATAAAATGCACTTGAGTTCACTGCTCAGAGGATATTAATGCCCACATCACCCCACCACCTCCATAGGCCACTCTGTTTATAATGTTGAAATCAGCAAATCCTTCAACCGTGAGATGTTAAACACGCTGCCTGATGTCTGCCTTGTGGAGTTATAACTCTGATTCATTAGTGAAGAGGACCGTTCTCCAGTGTGCAAGAGGCTATGAAAGCTGTGCTCTTACTCGCTAATGACACCAAACTGCCCGAGCACACAGATGGGGTTCCCTGTGGTGATTTCTGATGGTCTGTGCAGAAATTCTTTGGTCATGTAAACCAAGTGTTTCCATCAGCTGTCTGTGTAGCTGGTCTTAGATGATCTCGCAGGTGAAGACGAGGGATATGGTGGTCCTGAGCTGACATGGGTACATGTGGTCTGTGGTTGTGAGGCCCGTTGAATGAACACCCAAAATCCGATGCTGGAGACTGTTTACACGGGATTATTGAACATTTATTACTCTGACAACATGACTCTGCTGCCCACAAGGCTGCAAACTCATCTGTCCTCTGCTCGTGGCTGTCTGAACCTCTGAGAACGAGCAGAACCTTGCTGGAAGGAATAGCAGTGGAGAAAATCCTGATACTCTGTAGAACTCAACTTGTATCAGACACTGCTGGTGACCGAAACATCTGCCACCACACTGAATAAGACCTCATTTTCGTCCACAGCACTGTATGCCATTTGCCATTTGGGATAAAAAGCATCTGCAAAATAAATGTAACATTTTGTAATGCAACAGCTCCGCAAGACATTCTGGCAGTCAGCATGCCAATTGCGCAATCGACGCACTCAGACGTCATGCTGGTGTCGTATCATAGTATGCCGAAAGAGGGCGACATTGCACTGTAACTTTTTTTCGTTTTTTTTAGCTTTTCAAAATAACCTGGGTTTTTTTTTGTTTGTTTGTTTTTTTTTCTGTTTTTTTTTTTGGTGAATCAGGAATACTGAGTCGCTGGATAACTGTGATGAGCAACACTTTGGTCCTGCTTTGTGGAGGTAGAACTTGCTTTTTGCAAGCAATTTGTACTTGTACTGACTTTACACATTGAAAATATTATTGTTTAACAAGAACAGTCCCATTCCTTGGACTGTTATTCACATTTGTTTCCTTCTTTAATTACTGAATGACCCCAGCAGGATCCCAGCCACTTTGCTACTTATACTCCCAAAATAGAATTAATAAAACTTACAAACCTAAGAAAATAGAATACTTGTGTTCTAATGCAACTTTTTATATGTTCATGTGGTCACAGCCTGAAATTTTTCAACACATTGAAAAATACCTAGTCAAATATTTTGTATCGTGGGCATAAAAAAACTCCAATGTCATGATCCTGGTTCTGGACTGGAGTAAAGATCTTTCACGATTCGAACAGGATGTGGTTACAGGAGCCAGAGGCAGTAATTATGATAACATGTACACACACACACACACACACACACACACAATCCTCCTGTCTACCCCTTTCTCTCTTTCTCGCATACCAGCATCTCACACTTAGGCCAGAGAACCTTGTTTGCTAAGTGGGAAGTAACACAGCAGATGACAAGTCTGTTTCTCTGGCAGTCAAATAGTGCTGAATTCCTTGGTAAGGTAGTTCTGTACTGCTCAAGTGGTTTAAGTCCTGTACATCAGAGTGTGCACTGTGAGATGCACTCCAGATACTGGAGAGAAAAGGCTGCTTCTCTAAACACTATCAGCCAATATCATTTCTGAAAGATGTGTTCAATATTGTCAATTCAGTGGTTGTGAGCACAGATCCTGGAGCTAAACCACACTACAGTTGTATTCTGGCACCCACGAGTCTACTAATTTCCAGCTAAATAAGATCTTTATCTGTTGAAAGAGGTGTGCTCTGTTTGGGTTAATGTAAAAACAAACAGGGGTGCGTTTCCCAAAATCATAGATGCTAACTTGCATAGTTGGGCTCATTGACTGTGAATGGACGAACTATGTAAGTTGCTAACTTAGTTAGCAACTACGCTTTTGGGAAACGCGCCCCAGGACAGTTACTATCCAGGAACAGGGTTGGTTACCAGTGAATCGAGTGAAGTGGGGGACGACTCCCATGTTCTTGCGATACCACTAGGATGTAAAAATTTCACCCGCCAAAGCTTGCCTTGCCTTGGTACTATGCAAAAGTTTTAGGCATATTTAGGTTTACATTTCTAAATATCGAAAAATGTAACATAAACAGCTGTGATCTGTTAAAAAACTGAATCAAATCAATATTTAGTGTGACTACCCGTTGCCTAAAAATTTGGGACACCTGTCCTGCAGTTTTGTAGTTTTATAAGAATACTGGCTGTTAGGTTGTTGTAAGCGTCCCGGAGAATATTTCACAGGTCCTCTGCAGACTCACAGTCTCATTCACGTCTCTCCCCAGGTATTCCCACGCAGCCTTGATAATTTTGAGATCAGGGCTCTGTCATGGCATATTATTTGTATCAACTCTATTTAGTGAAATATAAAGTTCTGAAGAAAGTTTTTTTTTTTTTAAATTAACATTCAGTGCTTCAAATGTGCTTTTTATCTACAGCACCACTAATATGGAAAACAAAACTAAATATCCACCATCAAATTTAAATAAAAAAATCTAGGGTGCCTGAGACTTACTGTGGTAAGTACTGTGGTAAAAGCTGCTTGAGGGTCAGTGGGAAGCCCAGAAAGGGGTCAGGGGTCAAGAGCCAAGCAACCGAGCACACTGTCATATCTGTGCCATGGTCTGAAGTCTTCCCGTTTGTGCAGAAGTAGCCTCCTTTTTCTGGTTTCTGTGGCCATTCAGATGTCAGGGTGCAGCCATGTGCAGCATTCATATGTCACGGATATTAGCAAAAAGAAGCAAATCTCCCTTCTGCTCACTCAAGGCATCAGTCAGGATAAGCAGCAGATTTCCTTTATGACCAAAAGCTTTTACAGTTATTTTTGAGCTGAGGAGTTTGGGAAAGTTTGACAGAAAAGGGTGGAGGGGAAGAATATGAGATAATGGCACAGCTCTTCGAAAATGCAGGGGCCTAAACTTGCCTCAATATGCAAGAACCTTCAAGGCATGAAACCAGATTTCTCCTGTTATTTAACCCGAGACAGTTTTGCATTAGGAGGGATGGAGTTAAGGTAAAAACAAATAGTGATGACTTCTAGTTAAGTGCAGTATGCGTACATCTGTCTGCAAAGCAGAGCGGATTTCTATACACAGGATATGTGAAGGTTTAGAGTGAAAACACTTATCCTCCATGTTATCCACTGCAATGGAATGGCTCCTTTATTTATTCTTTTCCCTGTACAGTATTGCTCTGTCTTCCTTGGTCACTTTGTCCGTATTTTATTTTTATACTACTTGACAACTTTCTGGGGAGGATTTCATGTGATTTAATACCTCTTTGCCCTCATTTCAGCTCAGCAGCATTTGTTGTCTTTCATTCTAAATGAATATGATAAGTAATTATACCTCCCGAAACAGTTTTCGGGCATATTATGGATTCGCCTTGTCCGCAGTCGCCACCACCACAGACCCTTCATGTTAACGCGATAACTTGAACATTTGGTTTCAATTCCAGGTGCATAGAGGATGAACCTCATTACTTTGTGCAACTCTTAGACCTTTCCTGTAGCGCCACCACAAGGTCAAACTTTGCAATCCCGAGAGCTGTAACTCAAACGGTTATGATGGGATGGGAATCAGGCCACACTTCTTGTGATCAATTCTGGCACATAGAGGACAGTTATAAATTTTGGTACCCCTATGACATTTCCGGTAGCGCCAGAATTGCATGAAACTTTTTGTGTTTATTTCTCCTATAGGATGAACCATCTTGTTTTGTTTGACCAAACAACTTCTCCATTAGCACCACCATCAGCTCGCACTTTACATTTCCAAATGCAATAAATGCCAATTTTGCTTGGAATCATGTCACACTTCTTGTGATTGTTTCTGATTAAAGGGCTTTAAAACATAAATATTGGTCACCCTATGACCTTTGCTGTAGCGCCATCACCAGGACAAAGTTTTAGTTTCTAAAGACATGGACAATTGTAATGGGAGTCATGTCAAGTCTGTCAATGTTCCTGGGGCATAGAGGAGGAACCTTATTGATTTTTATGGCTCTATTACTGTAGTGCCATCATTAGATGACACTGCATTTCCGAATGCGGTAAGTCAAATTGTTCTTTTGGGAATCGGATTAACTTTACTTTGAAAGTCTTGGTACATAAAAAAGCAGCCGTGTTGTTCAGGAGACACTATGAGTATTTGGAAACCACCCTCAGGGCAAACTTTACTTTTTCAAAAATGCAATGAGTCATACAGTTTTTAAGGGAATCAGTAAAGTTTATTCTGAACATTTGATGAGAAATTTTGAAATATGATCCTCAACACATTCCTGGAGCCCTGTGTAGGTTCCTTGTGCATTTCCTGGTCCTTTTACTCTTTCCTGGCATCAATACTGGGCCAAACTATGAATTTTGCCTGGGAGAAGAATGCCATTGTTTTGGGGATATAGCCTGCCGTCGTCCGCGGTCCAGGAAATAAGATGAAATAATATGACGTTTCCATTATTGGGTTAGTGTGGCATAGTTTAATGAAGGGAAAGTTCACAGGATAGTCATTTTAGTTGATGTAAATAGTGACAGTTTTTAGCAATGCACTCTATAGCCCATGTGTGATTTTAGGAGTGAAATGCTTTGGCATTTTTGACTCTCGCATTAAATGGTGCAGAGAAAAAGTAATCTCTCTTCATTTCTTTGTTCCCTGGAAAACAGTATGTCAAGACCGGACTCTATTGACAAAGTGCAGTGTATGTCCTACCTTATGCCCATGAAACAAACGTTCCTCAAACTTAATCACTCCCCTCTACCTCATTACAGATGTAACTCTGACACAGGGATACACAATTGAGCAGTACATGCTTTGTTCCTACTCAACCACCTTGTACGACACATTGCTGGGTTAGTCATTTCAAAAACCCAGGAATATGCCCTTGATTATGGCAGGAATGTGTCTGGTTAAACAGAGACCAAGATATACATACACTAAGCTCTCCACCTTAGTTCAGACATGGGGCACAAACTCCTGCCACTCTGCTCCCTGTTTGCACTACCAGCCGTTTCCTGTTTGACACAGGAAGTGGTGGTCTCGCCCCTCAGCCAAGGGGGGCAGCTTCCTGTTCCACAGGTCATGCTGGGAATTCTGGGACCTCAGGACCTGAACAATGGTGCTGAGCCCAGCTCTGTTGAAGCTCCTAAATAGCTGTGCTTATCGCTGCACACTGCAGAATATTCCCAGAAAAATAAAGCCTTAGTTTTCCATGAGTAAAAATAGACAAAGTAACCGTACTCCTCTGAAGACACAAGGACTAAACAAGCCAGGTAAAAAAAGAGTTATCTGCGCAGATATGCAAAAGCCATTATACTGTGTAGAAGTCAGCCATACTTTGTCCTTAATCAGCTGCATTTTAACTCAATTTTAAACTTGGACGATTTCAATTGAAATGCTAATTTAACTTGGAAATTGAAATTCTTAGAATTAGGAAATGAGCCAGTGCTACAGGCTCACAAAATGCAAACTTTTGAGTCAGAGGTATTTTACATCACATAAAGTGTTGCTAAAAATCAGTTCAATGTTTAAAATTATCCAATTTTGTTTGAAATATGAAAATAAAATTTACAGGGTAGGATATACAATTGGCCCCAAATAAACAGAAATATTAGACTCCTATCACAGACAATGAGCCTGTGTTGAGCTTCAGCGGGGCGAGCACTCAGCTTGTTGCCATGGCTACGGCCTCCCCGTCACCGTGGCCAGGAGACCTTGACTGGCAAATAGTCGCCATGGATGCACCCAGGCCTCGGAAACTATAACTCTTCTGCCCGGGTGTAGGTACAGCCACAGTGCACCCTGGGTAAAATAAGATGAAAGGGGGAGAGGAGCGAGAGGTTTAAGTCACTGCCGTGTTGGCGGGATGAAATACGTTACTCTGGAACATTCAGACAAAGCCCTGGGATTGTCTCCACTTTTACCCCTGCCAAATTCAAGCCGGGGCCTCAGCTGGCACTGAGCTGAAGGCTGTTTGGATTCTCAAAATCTGAGTTCAGCAGATACGTAAGGGGAGGAAGAATCGAAAAAAATGTGTTTTCTTGCAATCTCAGAGTCTTTATTTCATGAAAAACTGAATATTATCATTTAATTTTGGATTGTAAATGTGTTTTGCATGCAAATTCGTCTCATTAAAACAAAATAAAAAATTTAGGCACAATGGGCCCAAAAATTAAAAAATTTAGCGCAGGACCTGAAGCCTAATGGTGTCCTGCATGGTTAAGTGTTATGAGTGTGAGAGAGAGAGAAAATAACAGAGGAGATGATCAGTGCGTGTTTGAGAGAGGAGTGAGGGTGTCTGAGAAGGGAAGAGACACTCGGTCAGCATCTGAATGAGGTGGTTGCGCTGGAGAGAGAGAGAGAGAGAGAGAGAGAGAGAGACTGGAGCAAAGAAATTCAGAGATTTGTGGTGTATGTTTTTTTCTGCTTAATTGATGCATTTTTGAGATTTCGTGAGAGGAAATCAGTCACCAACCTGTCAGCATCATCATCATAATCACGCATGAGCAGTTTTTAAGTGTCTTTTTCCTTTTATTTCGGTATGAACACAATTTGCAGTTTGTAATGTCGATTTCCATGGAAAAGATCCAAAGCATAAATGACTTACATTCTGTCTCCATACCTCCACAAATTGGATTTGAAATGAAACAAAAAAAATTTGTGTACAAAGACCAAACATGATAATAAAGTGCCCTTAAATCAAGGCAGACAGCCTACATTTTGGTCCTATAAGTCAAGTCAGTTGCCAAATTGAGGCAAAATAAAAAATATGCTCATTGCCTCAATATATTCATAGTAAATGTACATGCAATGTAATGTGCATGCTTGTAAACACACATGTAGTCCAATGTGAGAACATGGACTTTTCTCCTTATCACAGCCCTTCGTGCTGGATGCAGTGAACTGACCTTCATGATGTCAGTAAGATTTGAGTTTCCCTCTAAAATTTACATTTACTGTTTGCATATCCACTTTAGCGCATACACCTACCCTGCTCGGCGTGATCCAGGCCTCGCGAGACTGCTGTCAATATGGCGTTTGGTTGCGTGCATTTCAACTGTTGTTTCAATCACCGCGGAACATCCATTGCATTTTAGGTTTGAAGTTTTGTAGTTTTCAGTTGAAAAGTTTACTACTCTGAACATTTCTGATGACTTAACTTTGTTATTCCATTTTGCAAATTCAACAATTCTATCAGATTCAGTTAGTATGGAAAAGAATTTTCAGATGGAAATCAGCTGAAAGTCCCATTTCTCCCCTAAATCTGGTAAAACCTAGTAACTCACTTTTTGGTGGAAATTGAGTTAGACCCATTTTTGCAGTTACTAGGTTACTTAGCACCAAATAAAGTACCTACTGTCGTCATTGAGAATACCCATTCTCTTTTTTTTTTTTTACAGCTGTTTTCAGTTTTCTCCGTTTCATGAAAAAAGTGAGTTACTAGGTTTTACCAGATTAGGGGAGATTTCACTCAGCTGGATGAGTGGACTGAGATAAACGAGGCACCGCCGTGTAACTGGAACATGGAGCGAAGTGAAACTAGTAAGATCGTGTGTTATGCTGTACACTTATCCAGCTAACTCAGTAATCCTGCTATGTGAAACAGCCTCTTGGCTTATGGAGTTAGCCGGATCAGGAACATAGACTAAATAAAAAGGGCTCTCGTGGGTTTCACTCTGTTATCCAGCTAACTCAGTAATCCTGTTTCATGTGGAACAGCCCTGAGAGTGCTTATCTAAAGCAGAATCTGGACTAAATATATAGGGACATGGCCTGGTGACTGACCCTTATGCTAGCAATACTGGAAAAACTAAGAATGATACCATTACCTGTAACATTGCTACGCATCAATCTAAAGTGGGAGATGTAGATCTAGACTTATGTCTAAAATTTTTGACAAATAATACAAAAATGTATGAAACAAGTTCAGCAAATTTCAAGATATGACACCAGGATATAAACATTTCACCCACCAAGCAAACATTAAAGTAAAAAGCTGAATTCCATGCAAGAGAGAAGAAATAAGGCATCAGCTCTCATTGCAAGAGTAAAATGCTCCTAAAGAGAGACATTTTTTGCAGTGAAAGAAAAGGAATACGGCATGGAGCTGCAGCGAGGACCAAGTACTGCCACTGTTCAGAGTAGCTACGCACTGTTGCTGCAGTATGTCATCTGTGAATAGGCCACATTCACGCGGCATCATTTCCTGCAAAGTCACTTCCTGTGAAGCGCCCACCAACAGGTGTGAAGAGCCCTCTGCAGAGCTGCGCAGAGTTCCTGCTTTCACCTTCAGTCTGTCAGGGCACAAACGTCCTGTTCTGGCATCAGTGTTCATGGTACTACAGTGACGTGTCAGCCTGTCACCAGGGTAGCGGAACTGAAAAACCCTCTAAGAGAGAGAGAGAGAGAGAGAGAGAGAGAGAGAGAGAGAGAGGTTTGCCTGAAACTGGAGTTAGAGGTTTTAAGGAGCTGGAGTACTCACTCTGATCTGATTCAGAACTGACCCTCTTGAATGTGGGGCTGGTTTTAGCTCCTGTTGTGGATTGTTCCTGTCCGGAGGCAAAGGGGGCTTACAGTTCACACAAACACAGTGATCTTGTCTGTGGTGTGATTCATTTCCCTTAGCCAGTTTCTCAGCGAATGATAGCCTAGTTCTTATTGGTTAGATACGGTGTGCAAATTACCCCAAAGCTCACTGAGATAGATGGCGGTGTTTACAGAGTATGGAGTAAATGGGTGCCCTCCTTTGTATAGTTATACAGAGCTGTGAAAAAAGTATTTGCCGCCTTCCAGGTTTCATCTGTAGCACATTTGTCTCACTGAAATGTTTCAGATCATCTAGCTAATTTTAAAATTACAGAAAGATAACCCAAGTAAACACAAAATGCTTTTTTTAAATGATGACTTTTTTATTGACAGAAAAAAGCAATCCAACCGCACCTGGCTCCCTCGGTTTACTCAACCTATTGATCTAATTTAATTGATAGTTGATTTCAATTTCAGGAGACACACCCAGGCAAGATTACTGACAGCCCTGTTGAATCTAAACATCACTTTAATAGAACCTGTCTGGCAATGAGAATTAGGCAATAAGTAGCACATGATGCTGCGATCTACAGAAATCCAAGAACAGAAGAGAAACAAAGTCAGTGACAGACAGAAGAAACAGTAGTGAAAGACAAAACACCAGTTATGGATGAAACGCCAAGATAAGATACACTTTATTGAACCCCGTGGGGTAATTTGTCCTCTGCATTTAACCCATCCCATAGTTAGGAGCAGCGGGCAGCCACAGAGCAGCACCTGGGGACCAATTACAGTTCTAAAGACAGTTCCTTAGTCAGGGGTTCTGGAAGGAGTGTTCCTGTAATACATGTTTTTCGGGGGGGGGACCGGAGCACCCGGAGGAGACCCACTCGAACACGGGGAGAACATGCAAACTCCACCCAGAAAGGCCCAAGGCAGGATTCAAACCCACAACCTTCTTGCAGTGCTAACCACTGCGCCACCATGCCGCCCCTGTGACTCCAGTCAGAGAAACTTGCAACAGATAAAACTCCAGTCACAGATGAAACACCAGTTATAGATGAAACCCCAGTCCAAGATAAAAGAAAAAACTCCTCACAAATGACTCACCAATCAGAAATGACACATCTGTTACAGATGAAAACTGCAACTGACCAAACCAAATTATTTTCCTCAAAAAAACAGAAAACTGATTCTGTGAATTCAAATGTTTGTAATAACAATGATGACCCCAGCTTGACAAGCATTCTGGGAGTCATGATAATTGAGTCTCAGTTTAAAGGATATTGGTAATGTGGTGCGAAAAGTTGGAAAGAAATATTTAAGGCCAAATTTCCACATGAAATATCGACTCATTTTGCGGTGGTTACCAATCTTGGTCACAACGACATTATACATGAGTGCAAGTACATTTAGTGGGCGTTGAAGCTGGCAGTGTAAAATGGCCTTGACTTCCAGATAATGTCTTTATTTGACTCATTTCCCTTTTTAGACTTCGGCTTGGGTCTTTTGGCTGTTGCATGCATTCACAGCCGGTGATTCATTCAAACAGACAATTCCACCCAATACAACAAGCTATTAAACTTGGTTCAAATTTGTGAATAGAGAAGGGATTTATGTAATTTTGAACTGTAGTCCCGCCATAAAAACACCGCTAAACCACTGAAGCTGCCACAATACACCAGTATTTGTTTTTTTTTTTTTTTTACACATTGAAAGTTATCAGCAGTCTTGATTCGATTTTTATGCGAATCTTCTGGATATCAATTCCCGGATGTTTGAGGTCAGTCTTATTACCCACCTGCTTGTCAGCTGTCACGTACTGCTGCGCATTGTTTGCCATTGATTTCCAAGATGTAACACAATTCTTACCAAATGTTTACTTTCTGAAAGTGCTGCCTGTGTACTGGGTGCGTCTTTGAAAGACTGTATGTTCATTCCACCCATAGTTTGCCTAGGCAGTTGCCTTTGCGCATACTGATTGCCGTGGTTCAGGAAGTGTGACATGCAATGCCTCTTCTAATTAGTCATGCCATTGCTTAAGCAGTAGGCTATAACCATGTATGCTGATCACCAACCGATTATCACCCATCTACAAACTCGATGGGTTATTATTCATGGAGACCTTGCAGATGGAAAAGGGCGATTAAACTCATAACGGTGACTTACTGATTGACATATTTTTCATTCGGCCGTGCAATTAAATTCACGAAAACGTGCATTCGTGCAGCCGACATAACCCATCCTCTGGCGAATTTGACGTATTATTTCCTTCCTAAAACTGCATATAAGACGAGAGGAGTAGCCAATGTTTGAAATTACAATGAACTATTTTTTCACCGTTAAAGTTATCAAAAAGCCGCTTTAAGTTTATGGTGAAAAGTTGACATTTAATTTTCCCTTTACGTTCCTGACAAGTCATCGTCCCGAGAGCGCACATCAACTTTGCAGCAAAAGTTTTGACAGCTCCGCTCCTGCGGGTCCTGTGGGTTTCTTTCCTTCAGGTTGCTGAACATTAGTTTCTTGACGATTTCTCTCCAGTGCCCATCGCGCCGTTCTCTCAATTCGCCGCACTTTGAGAAGACAAACTTATTTGCATTACGAATACTTCCTGGTTTGGTTTCTATTGAAGTACCCGGCTAACCTGGCGAGACGCACTTTCGCAGTCCTGCAGCGGTTGGCGTCACTGTGACTATAAGCGAGGCTGCGGCTTACTTATATACTGTATGTTATTGCGTAATGTAAAAAGTACGAATTCAGTTTATTTTCCATGTTTGGCGGGACCGCACTTTGCACTCTGGAGCTCAAGAACAGCTTACAGTGAGAGCAGCAGTGTGAACTGCACACACCCAGGGTGTCAGGAAGAGCTCAACTCCGAAGTCTCGGTGTACTTCTCAAGAAGTTGCTCCAGTATGTAGGAGGGAAGACGGCGGCAAACTCAACGAGAAACCTCTGACAGTTCTGACGTTCTTTCTTTTCAGTTTGGATGCCCAAAAATGTCGGATTCAATGTCTAGTTTTTTGCACATCGGGGATATTGTGTCCCTGTATGCTGAAGGCACAGTCAATGGATTCATTAGCACGCTGGGGTAAGTGAACGCACGCTGAAGGAATTTTTTTGCATGTGGTGCGAAATTGCTCTTAGTGACACTTCCAATGAGAAATTCTCCGATCTTGCAAGACTGCGCGATCCGTTCTGTAATTGCTCGAAAAAGTCTCGGGGCATCTCTCTCGACTTTCGTTTTTCGTTCTTCGTTCGTACAGTGCAGACGATGCACGTCTTGTTCCATCTATAATAATAATAATAATAATAATAATAATAATAATGTTTACGAGTAAATGTGATGTTGTTGGAAAAACTGGCTTGTGTACCCAGTTTTGTCTGGCAGATGTTGTCAGTGATGCGTATTGCAAGACATCTGCACATCTGATTGTAGACTTCATATGAGACAATAACTTGGAAGTAGTTTTCTCGGTGGTAATTCAGCTGCGCTGTGCCTTTGGTTTTCGAATGGCATCATATTCTCTGTAGTTCTGCATAGTTGCTTGTCATCTGTAAATGGTTAATTGTAGTTCAAAGTTACTCTTTTGATTGCCGTGTTACTGTAGCTATACACGATATATTCCTTTGTACCTAGAGGTGTATATATCACCGAAAGCTTAGTCCATGTCGCGCGTTTCACAATTTGCCTGTCTAGACACCAGCTCTGGTCCACAGTAGTTGCTGTAGTAGGGTAGGCTACAGTGTTGTTATTTCCTGACATCTTGCATGTCGGGCTCTGATCAGAAGTGAAAAGGACTTTTATAATAAGCACTCTGTTATGAATTGGAGAGTACTTGATTGGCTCAATAAATACGCGATAATGTCCAGTGCTTTTAATTTGCGATGTGAGGTGTTTGGATTTGTGTAATATTCTAACTGGGAAACAAGTTGCAAACAATTAGCTCATTTTTAATTGTGTGTTTTTTCCTCATTAAACCTCTGAGAATGTTTTAAAGAATGCAAGGAGAGCTGGCCATAATCTCTGTTGTAGTTTGTGAATAAACAATGATTCATGGTTAACTGTAATTGGCATCCATTGCTACATTTGAATAACATAATTAGGTAAGATGTAGAACTGCCTACAGTTCAAAGGCTTGATTTGTTTGAGTTGGTCCCTTAGTAACCTTGTGAAATTTAGTGTATGCATTTTTATTTTGATAACCACCTTGCGAGTGTTGGGTGGCATGTTGCATCTGTCAGTGCTGCTGTGTGTTAGGTGCTTGTTGGCAGTAGTTTTGTGTAGCCTGTATTCTTTATGCTCATGGTACGTTTGAGATTTGCAGTTTAAAGCTTGGTGGCTTGGGTCCACAATCAACACTCCAAAATAATGTTCAAATAATCTCTTCCTAGTAAATGAATGATGGAAAAATGATTTAAAAGAAGTGCTTCACTGTAGTTCAGCTGAATTCACATGCTGTTGCAGTTTATCACAGATGGAGCTCTCCCTCCTGTTGCAGTGACCATATTTTGATTGAAAGCATTGCAAAGCTCTGAGCACATTGGTGTGTTTTAACTGCTGGTCAAATCAACATCAGTGAATCAACCATTGTTGCGTTGTTTTTAGTCGATATACGTAAAACATCAGAAATTCAAGGGACACTTTATCCAAGGGGACTGCATCTTTAAGTCTGATGAACTCTGAACTGCTGTCTCTCAAGGAGTTCTCTCTGAGACCTTAGACCAGGGGTCTCAAACTGGTCCATAAAAGGGCCAAGGAGCTGCAGGCTTTCAATCCGACCAAGAAGAAGCACGCCTCATACAACTGATTTAATAAACTGGTCTCAGCCTGCACAGTTGATTAGTTGTATCAGGTATGCTTCTGCACAGTTGATTAGTCGTATCAGGTGTGCTTCTGCTCAGTTGATTAGTCGTATCAGGTGTGCTTCTGCTCAGTTGGATTGAAAATCCGCAACCATTCAGCCCTTATACAGACCACTTTGAGACCGCTGCCTGAGGCCATTTCACATTTCGCATTCCAGCCACCTGGATTTACTTTGGACAGGAGATAGAGCCAATATGAGTGATCGGCTCATTCTGTGGGAGGGAGAAAAACTTGGCAGGACTTTTACTTTCTGACCCTTGGATTTTACACCTCTGCCCTACGGAAAATAAATATGTTCTTTGGCATTTTGTAGCTGATTTTGCTTGGTCAGAAACACACTGCCTGCTCTCGGTCACCATTGGGATTTAAATAAGAGAAGACTTAAGAGACTGTGATTGGATCACTATTTCAGTGATTAATGGTACGTTTCCACAGACGAAAGTTTTTTTAACTCTGACTGACGCGATGTGATGCTTATGTCAGGAGACGTAATCCATGGTCATGGAAAAGATGTCAGCGTTTCAAGAGGGGCAAATATTGGCCTGCATTAAGCAAAAAAAAAAAAAAAAAAAACTAAGGGGATTAGTTGAAAAGTCACTGGAATTGGGTTAAGAACTGTCCAGTGCATTACTTTCCCCCGTTAAAAACCTTTTGTATGTGCTGGAGACGACATTATGGAGTGGTTTAACTTTGCCGTCGTCAATACAAGATCTAGGCTAAAAATGTTGCCCTGGACAAAAATAAATGATGTGACGTCACATAAGATGGTGTTGGACCCCCTGCTGTAATAAGGGCCTCCACTCGTATGGGACAGGCTTTCTGCTAGATCCGTGTTTCGCCTGGTGGGAGTCCTCGCGGGATCTTTGACACTGAATCAGGATCCTGGTAGGATCCTGCCATAATTCTTGAAGGATCCTTGAAAACAAAGATCCCTGTGGTATACCTGGTGAGAGTCCTCTCAAGGATCCTGTCAGAATCCCTCACAGGATCCTGCTGGAATCCTTGCAAGGATTCTCACCCGGGTCTCACCTCATGTCCTTGAGGGCTGACATCTGCAGGTTTTCCTCCCTCCCATTATCTGGGAGTCGTGTGTGATGACAGCCTGGCCAATCAGCTTTATTCATTGTTTCGTTAATTACCCAGGAGGAAAGAAAACCAGCACTGGATTTAGATTTGAGGTCTAGATTTGAGGAACCCAGCACTAGGTGCGAGAACATTGCTGTGGTGAATGTTCCCACTGCAAACAGAAAAGCGTAGGTGATGTCAGGCCGTGACGTTGGGTGGATGGGCCCGGCTCAAAGTCCGTTCTCCTGTTGACTCCAAAGGTGTTTCATGGGGTTTAGGTCTGGTGTATGCAGCGCCGCCGTCAGCCTAGCCAATGCCCGGGGACAAAATGGTCTCGCAATGCTATAGAGTTAATTAATAGGCTACAATAACAGAATGAAAAATAGAATGATGAAAAAACACGCTGACAGGACATTTTATGTAATACTTGTTAAGTGTTGTTTAGATAAATCATATCATGTTTCAAGGATTGCATGTAAAATAAATAATATAGGCTACTTTTCTCAAACAGATGCATGAATTCACAGATAAATGCAGTGGCGGGCGGTGGACGGAAAACCGAGGGGGCGGAAAACATCCTTTGAAACGGATGAGATTAGTGACCCAATTTCAATCATTGTTCTTGGTCAACATGTTAGTTTCCCTTATATTGAAATGTTTAGGCGAGTGAATAATAAATTCTATAAAATGTTTAATTCACATGCCTTAATAGGCAACTCTTCACGAAAAAACCACTGTGGATTTTCTGCGTTAAATTTTGTCACACCATAAGCAAGTCGTCAAACCTGTGCGTAATGATTGTTGAATTGAAAAAGATTGAAATGCGCTCTTTTTTGCTTTCAACTGGTGCGTTTGATTGGTGCGTTTTGAGAGTTCAAGTGTCTTTTACCAGGGAAATTTACTGAAAACAGATCAAGACTAATAAGCAGTTTAAAGACATGTTTATCGCCCTCCTTGTTCTCTGTCCACCGCCCGCCGCTGGATAAATGTCTCAGAAGCCTATTCGGAAATATGTATTCTCAGGGATCACAACAGATAAAATCATGAATATTGTAACATACATACTTAGGTAAATGTTTTGACAGGCCAATTAAAACAAAAACAAAAAACATAAAGTGGGCGACACGTAGCCTATGCATTTGACAAATGAAAGGCGCCGCACTTTTCTAGTTGCAAAGTCATGTATAATATCATCGAAATCAATTCTCTTGGCCAGTTCATGTTCTATCGAGATCATCGCTAAACCATTTAGCCTCTCTTGTGACATGGTGGAACGCAAGTGATTGTTTATTAATTTAAGTTTACTGAAAGTGCGCTCGCCTCCTGCCACCGTTACGGGCAAAGTCAGAAAGATACGCAACAAGAGGCTCCTCAGAGCCTGTACTCGGGCCGGGTTTAGGCCTGGGCCAATTGCGAAACCGCGCGCGCGCATGAACAGGACAATTGCGACCCTGAAAAAAAAAAAGAAAAGAAGAACAGAGCCAAAACTTAGACTCGTGGCCTACCGGCCCGAGTAACGACGGATCTCAGGCGAGCGAGCGTGTGTGGTAGCTCACGTCATCAGTCTTGCGTTGCGGCGCTAAAGACGGACCAAACCACTTGCTTTGGGTTGGGTTGGGTTGGGTTGGGTAGGGGGGGGGGGTGTAAATCTGTTTTTACCACTATGTCATTTGTCAAGGAAAATTAGCAAAGTAGAATATATAAAGCTTTTATGTAACTGAGAAATACTATGTTAAATCTTCACAGATATTTATTATGATGAATTTTCCAGCAGATTGTTTTAAAATCAGGGGCTCAGTTTCATGCCCCCCATAGTCTGATGCCCGGGGAAAGCAGTCCCCTTTGCCCCCCTCCCCCCCTGTCGGCGGCCTTGGGTGTCTGCGTAGGCCAGTGAGCACCAACGTGGGCGAACTCCGGATCTTACTTTGCTCGTGGGGCAACTGCCTACCTCATGCTGTTGGAAGCATAGAATCATCCGGAATGTCACAGTATGCTGTATCATAAAGATTTTCCTTCAGTGGACGGAAGATGCCATGCACCAACCACAAGAGAAATTTCTGGTTTTTTGACTGTCCATATACTTTTGGCCATATGGCGTCCTTACACGTATGAATGAGCAGTACTCTTCAGGCCCTGGAGTCTCAGACTTTTGTGATCTCATTAGTAGCATTTCACTGGTTTTTTTTTTTTTTTTGCGCTTTATTGAACCCTTCTGGGGTACTCTGTCCTCTTCATTTAACTCATCCCAGTTATTTAGGAGCGCTGGGCATCCGCAGTGCCGCACCCAGAGGCGAGCTCTAGCTCTGAGGAGAGGGCCTCGTCGGAGGTGTAAATGCCCTTCGGTAAACTCACCTATTGAACGCACGATTTCTCTGAACCTCCTCCAGTTTACTGTGCCTGAATAGCAACCAAACATTGATTTTCCCAGTTGCTAATAATAAAAGGCAGAATGACGGGCCAGTTTATTTTTAGATGTCGTAATTGTTCATTGCATCGCAGAACTGTGAGGCATTTTTCTATCCATATCAATGATAAAATTATGTAGTTCAGATATTCTCAAGGCATGTAGCTCATGAAACAGCCCAGATTTGCATAAATTTGTAAAACCGCTTCACGCTAATGTTCCTTATGGTTCCGTATGCCTAAGATGTTTTCCACTTTAAAAGTGTTTTTTTTTTTTTTTTTTTTGAACACTGAAAACATAATCAATAAATGGAGTGTTTTCTTGAAGTTAATTAAATTACTAAATAATTGCCAAGCAAGGGTATTTTAAGATTTTTTTTCCTGCTTTATTATTCATGATTATTGTTATCTTAAGTCGCTTTCACACTGGGCGAACGAATTTTTTAAGACGACAGATTACATTCAAAGTCAATGCAAAGACGCTGTAATACAACGCGTGTATTCGCCTTTTGCATTGACTTTGAATGTAATCTGTCGTATAAAAAATTCGCTTTCAAGGTCCGGTCGTAAAGCAGCTTTACAATATGACATAGGCCGATACAGGGGTTCGATTATCTCCGCCTATTATGCAAGACATAAGAGTAGTCATGCGTTAAAAGGTGAGGTTATTACAAGGCTTTTATACCTCTGACAGCACATCACTGGGCAGGAGTGCATCTGACCTTATCCTGACTGAACTGGTTGTAAATAATGACATGAGAACAGCAATGCAGAATATTTGGGATGGTGCGGTGACAGCACGCACATGCTTAGATGAGGGTCGAAGGGAGAGGGTTCTGGAATATCTTGGTCGCAGCAGTTGGCTGATGCTTATTGTTCATTGGGGACTGCGGCCTTCACCTTGCACAGCTTCATTTGGTCTTATCCCAGAGCAGTTTTCTCTGAATGCAAATATGGTGGGAACAGGAAGTGAATTATGTATGCAGCGAGCAGATTGCCTCTAGGCCGCCTGGAATCCAGCGACGGGCTATTTGTGGCGTTTCCTGTGGCTTCTCTTCATGAAGCTGCTTTGATAATTTCAGGAACCCGTCTTTGCCGATCCCTGGCGTTGATGGGTGATGATGCTGGACTGACTGGCAGGAGCTGCGCTGTTCTCCGTATGGAGGCGGGGCTACTCTGAGCTTTGACATTTAAAAAATTGCAATACATGTTGTGCATTAAAATGCGTTTCACTGTTGTATTGTGACACTATGTCGTGATACATATTGCCTTGTCGAACTCTCATCAAACTTTAATTGTATTATTAAGACTAATTGATCTCTTTATACTTGTAGTCTTAAAAACAATTTGTACTGCCTCAATACAAGAACGCTTGAATAATTCCTTGTCCAATCACCTAGGCCAGACATCCAAAATCTCAGATGTTGCTGAAACTCTATCAGATGGTATATGCAGATGAAAGAATTAGTTTTTAAACTTTTTTAAAGAAAAATATTTATTGGTTTCATACATAACGGTCAATTTATATGGGCCATGTTGGCCGTTTTGACTGCAAATGTTTTTATAAATTCTGAATAACTTTAAAATGATGACTTTGATACATAAATTAATTTTAGAAGTTCAGCTCCATATGTCCTGTACCACTTAGAGGAATTGTGTTGTATACAGTCCAGGTAAATATTCAAATTGTGATGTTCAGAGGCCTCATGAGGAGTGTTCGTTTGTTTGTTTGTTTGTTGTTCTGGATTTCTTGTCCTATAATCAGTAATATCATACAAAGCTGCTCAAAAAATGTGTAAAGAACTCTTCTTTCGTCAGTGTACGAGCATCATACTCCATCTGTACTACATCTGAGACGGGGGTGTGAAAATACCTTGTTTTCTCAGGTGACTGGACACTGAATTCCCTGCTTTATAAGTGCATGTAATTCATGTGTTAGGACTGCTGGGTGACCAGTTATAGCACGGCAAGAGACCCACGACTGACAGTTCCAATCCTGGCCACGGCTGGCTGTGAGTGACAGGTCATCACTGACTGAGAAATATCCCTTAGGGATCTGAACGAACACTGAGGAATCAGCACCTATAAATTTTGATTCATCCCTGTTAAACTCAGCCAAGGAATGTAAACTCTGTTTACAGGTGCCTAGATTTTCAAAAACATGCTGTTTTTATTGAATGCCCTAGTTGTGTATGTTTCTGCGTAATAAGATCTCCTGTATGATCGCTAAGGCCAATGTACCCCGCAGGACACAAAAATTAACTGATGGGTTTAATTCCTCATTTCCTCATTTGCATGTCACCAGGAGCACAGCCCATCAGTCATTAAGAGCAGTTTCAGAATCCATCCCTCTTGACATCTCATGAGGAAGTGACAGCCCAGAAAAATGAAAGAACTGATAAACTTGTTAGCGGGCATTGATCAGTCCATCTTGCCTCTAGGTGATCTCTCCCCCTTGTGATGTCACAAAGGAACAGATTTTGAAATGACTTATAATGGCTAATTGGCTGTGCACTCTGTGACGTGATAAAGGACCTTTTGAGGAGGACTGAAGTTGCCTCCAGAATTACTGTAAATCTGTAGTCCCTGTGGATACTTGCAAACACTCCCCTATGCTGCTAAAACCTAAAAGAAGTCGGTCGCAAAAAGTATTTTAGTTTCATGGTTAAGCTTAATTTTATATTTCTTGTCCTTTTTCTAATTAAAGCAAAACTACTGCCAATGAGATGATGTAAGTTTTACTCGATGTCGCTCGTTAATGAAATGGTAATTTGAAAGAACCAAATATTTTTCACATGGGGAAAAAACAAACAGGATTTTTTGCCTCATTACCAGACTGAGACATTGGTAAAGGCTCTTGGTTTTTGCTGCGTAAAAACATTTCAGCTGCTCCCTTAGTTGGAATAACTTTCCACTGTTTTGCATAGAGAATATGCATCATTCAAATATCTGGCCTGGAGAGGCTGCCCATGGGGATGCGGAGGGGTGAGGTGTGGATTTCCCTGGCGGTGTGTGTGGGGACTGATCGGCCTGGTGCTGTTTCCACACAATGACGCTTATCATGCATATATACTTAAAGGCATTTTCAGATGACAATGTGGGAGCACATTTTGTGCTCTTTAAGGGGCAAATTACCTAAATGTTATACCGAAAGATTTAAGTGTCGCTAATGTAATACATAACATTACTTAATATAACATGAGTTGTGAGAACAGACCATTCAGCCCAACTAGACTCGCCAGTTTCCTATCACCAAAGTGAACCTACAGTAACACTTTGGATACTTTTTTTTTTAAGATTATTTTTTTTGGAATTTTTCCTTTATTTGACAGTTACATAGTGTAGAAAGACAGGAAAGTTGGGGAGAAGAATGGGGGAAGACATGCAGCAAATGACCTGAACCGGAATCGAACCCAGGTTGCTGCGGGAAGGACACAGCCTTTTGGTACGCGCACTTAGGCCGATGAGCCACCGGGGCGCCCCAACACTTTGGATACTTAAAAACTCGACGGTATAGCACTGTATCAAGTATTGTCTTGGAAACTCCCTGAGTTTCTTCCCCTACGATATGGCCAAGCAAGCCATTCTACACTGTGATCACTCTCAGTGTGAAAGAATATTTTCTAATATCAGTGCTGAATTTACCCTTGGCTAACTTCCATGTGTGACACCTAGTTATGAAACAGAACTACGCGTAAATAATCCTGCACAGTTAACTTTGTTAATCGCATATTCAAAGACCTCAATCAGATCACCCCAAACTCTCATTTTACTAAGGCCGAAGAGCTTAAGATCCTTCACTCTGTCCTCATATCTTTAATCTTTTATACCAGGAAATAACTTTGTGGCTCTTCTTTGAGCCTTTTGTAAAGCCTCTGTATCTTTCTTTTCATACAGTCCCCAGAACTGCACACAATACTTTAAGTGTAATGAAATAAACTTATTGTACAAAAGAATTTTAACCTCCTTAGATTTATACTCAATCCTTTTGGCTAGATATCCCAGCATCCTGTTGGCCTTTTTAACTGCTATAGCTCTGTGGCTAGAACCTGTCAGGGTTTGGTCAACAATGACTCCCAGATCTTTTTCAAGTAGAGCACATTCCAATGTTGAACCCCAGAAAGAGTAGTCCTATCCAATATGCAAAAGTCCAACGCGCTTCAGCCAAGTTTCAAAAGTGAGGAGAGGTGCTCAACAGTAAAGGACAATAGACATAGAAAAAAGCCTTTTTACCTGGGTACTTCAAAAGACTACCCAAAAGTAAAAACACTGGAGCACACTTTAGAAGTCCAGAATATTGAGGAAGACGACTAGTTTAAACGCCTAGCATCTTCCTCAATAAACAGGGACTTGTAAAGTGTGCTCCAGTGTTTTTACTTTTGGGTAGTCTTTTTGAAGTACCCAGGTAAAAGGCTTTTTCTAGTCCTATCCAATGTTTTCATTTCCGACATGTAGAACTTTAAATTTAGCGACATTGAATTTCATTTGCCATGTTTATGCCCACTTCTGGATTCCATTTGAGTCCTCCTGAATCACCTTAGCATACTCTAAATTGTAAGTCAAACTTCCTAATGTAGTCTCATCTGCAAATTTGACCAATTTGCTTTCAGTGTTCCTGCAAAGTTACTAGTGTAGATGAGAAAAAGGCAGGGGTCCCAACACAGATCCCTGTGGGACTCCACCTCCTACGGTGCCTAGATCTGACCACCACTCTGAGTTCTGTCCCATAAACAGTTCCAAATCTACACGTTGTGTTCCAAAATAGATCTTAAAGTCCTTGTTTTAAAAATAAAGCTCTACTGTGGTACTGTAACAAATGCTTTCTGAAAATCCAATATTTTACACCATCGGCCATGCTCTGATCATAAGTCTGAGAGGCCTCTTCAAAGAATTCCAAAAGGTTTGTCGGGCAAGACCTTCCAAGGCTATCCCTCAGGATGTTATTACTTTCAGGACTTAATTCCAGCTTATCTTTAATGACTGATTCCAGTATTTTACATGCAATGCAAATTAAAATCACAGGCCTGTAGTTTTCACGCTCTGTATGGTCCTCTTTCTTATATATTGGTATTATATTGGCCTGCTTCCAATTATTTTGCATTTCCGCAGACTGCCTAAAAATAACTGACTGTGGTTTAGAAATGACCTCACTCACTTCCTTGAGCACTTTTTTTGTTCATACAATGTGCCTATTACAAACAAACAAGGAGCAAAGTTATTTAACTAATAGCTTGGAGTTCAGTTTTATGTTGGCTACCTGTTGAGTACCACCCCAGTTGACAAACCTTGTTATCTTTCTTTGTGAAACCTTCCTTTCATCAGAGTGTTAAGGGCTGTGCTTTTACCACAAGCCCACAGCCCAGCACACGGTTTCTGCTCTTAATCTCCGGTCTTGGCCTAACACAGAGTTTACTCACCTTTCCCTCTCTTTAGATCACTTTCCAGATCGACTGAATCTTATGGCTCGCTGCTCTAAAAAAAAGAAAGTATTTAACGTGGCATGTCAACGGCAGGCCAGTGTATTATTTTGGGTTTTTAAGCAGCCAGGTGTTAATTTTACACCGATAATTTTTCTTTTGTAAAAAAGATTTCTTCAATTAAAATGAATTAAATTTGTGTGAACCATTCGTGAGAAAAAAATTACAGGGATTTTTCTGGAGGTTTCTCGCTTTTTGCTATGGTTCAGAAATGCTGGCCTAGCAGTCTGATTTGTGACTGTTCGAGGGACGAAGCTGGCAATTTTATTTAATATGTCAGTCCACACACTTCACATGCACTGTAATTCAGCCACACACTCCAGATTCACTGTAATTCAGCCACACATTCCAGATTCACTGTAATTCAGCCTCACACTCCAGATTTACTGTAATTCAACCAAACACTCCAGATTCACTGTAATTCAGCCACACACTCTAGATTTACTGTAATTCAGCCAAACACTCTAGATTTACTGTAATTCAGCAACACGCTCCAGATTTACTGTAATTCAGCCACACACTCCAGATTCGCTGTAATTCAGCCTCACACTCCAGATTTATGTAATTCAGCCACTCACTCCAGATCCACTCTAATTCAGCAACACACTACGGATTCGCTGTAATTCAGCCTCACACTCCAGATTTATGTAATTCAGCCACACACTCGAGATCCACTGTAATTCAGCAACACACTCCAGATTCACTGTAATTCAGCCACGCACTCCAGATCCACTGTAATTCAGCAACACACTCCAGGTTCACTGTAATTCAGCCAGACATTCCAGATGCACTGTAATTCAACCTCACACTCCAGATTCACTGTAATTTGGCCACACACTCCATATTCACTGTAATTCAGCCTCACACTCCAGATCCACTGTAATTCAGCCTCACACTCCAGATTCACTGTGATTCAGCCTCACAGTCCAGGTTCACTGTAATTCATCCTCACACTTCAGATGTACTGTAATTCAACCTCACACTCCAGATCCACTGTAATTTGGCCACACACTCCATATTCACTGTAATTCAGCCTCACACTCCAGATTCACAGTGATTCAGCCTCACACTCCAGATTCATTGTAATTCAGCCACACACTCCAAATTTACTGCAATTCAGCCACACACTCCAGATTCGCTCTAATTCAGCCTCACACTCTAAATTTGTTATTCAGCCTCACACTCCACATCCACTGTAATTCAGCCACACACTCCAGATTTGCTGTAATTCAACCACACACTCCAGATCTACTGTAATTCAGCCACACACTCCAGATCCACTGTAATTCAGCCAGACACTCCAGATTCGCTGTAATTCAGCCAAATACTCCAGATTCGCTGTAATTCAGCCTCACACTCCAGATTCGCTGTAATTCAGCCACACCCTCCAGACTTACTGTAATTCAGCCTCACACTCCAGATTCGCTGTAATTCGGCCTCACAGTCCAGATTTATGTAATTCAGCAACACACTCCAGAGCCACTGTAATTCGGCAACACACTCCAGATTTACTGTAATTCAGCCACACACTCCAGATCCACTGTAATTTAGCCTCACACTCCAGATTTACTGTAATTCAGCCGCACACTCCAGATTTACGGTAATTCAGCCTCACACTCCAGATTTATGTAATTCAGCCACATACTCCAGATTCACTCTAATTAAGTCTCACACTTCAAATGCACTGTAATTTAGCCTCACACTCCAGATTTACTGTAATTCAGCCTCACACTCCATATTTACGGTAATTCAGCCTCACACTCCAGATTTATGTAATTCAGCCACATACTCCAGATTCACTCTAATTAAGTCTCACACTTCAAATGCACTGTAATTCAGCCACACACTCCAGATTTGCTGTAATTCAGCCTCACACTTCATATTCGCTGTAATTCAGCCTCACATTCCAGATTCACTGTAATTCAGCCTCACACTTCAGATGCACTGTAATTCAGCCACACACTCCAGATTTGCTGTAATTCAGCCTCATACTCCATATTCGCTGTAATTCAGTCCCACACTCCAGATCCACTGTAATTCAGCCTCACACTCCATATTCACTGTAATTGAGCCTCACACTCCAGATTCACTGTAATTCAGCCTCACACTCCAGATTTACTGTAATTCAGCCACACACTCCAGATTTGCTGTAATTCAGCCTCATACTCCATATTCGCTGTAATTCAGCCACACGCTCCAGATCCACTGTAATTCAGCCTCACACTCCTGATTCTCTGTAATTCAGCCTTACACTCCAGTTCACTGTAATTCAGCCACACACTCCAGATTCACTGTAATTCAGCCTTACACCCCAGTTCACTGTAATTCAGCCACACGCTCCAGATCCACTGTAATTCAGCCTCACACTCCTGATTCTCTGTAATTCAGCCTTACACTCCAGTTCACTGTAATTCAGCCACACACTCCAGATTCACTGTAATTCAGCCACACACTCCACATCCACTATAATTCAGCCTTACACTCCAGATTTACTGTAATTCAGCCACTCAATCCAAATTTACTGTAATTCAGCCACACACTCCAGATTTACTGTAATTCAGCCACACACTCTAGATTCACTGTAATTCTGCCTCACAGTCCAGATTCACTGTAATTCAGCCACACACTCCAGATTCACTCTAATATATCCACAGACTCCAGATTCACTGTAATTCAGCCACACACTCCAGATTTACTGTAATTCAACCACACACTCCAGATTCACTGTAATTCAGCCACACACTCCTGATTCACTGTAATTCAGACACAGACTCCTGATTCACTGTAATTCAGCCACAGACTCCAGATTCACTGTAATTCAGCCTCACACTCCAGATTCACAGTAATTCAGCCTCACACTCCAGATTCACAGTAATTCAGCCTCATACTCCAGATTCACTGTAACTCAGCCTCATACTCCAGATTCACTGTAATTCAGCCTCACACTCCATATTCACTATAATTCAGCCTCATACTCCAGATTCACTGTAATTCAGCCACACACTCCAGATTCCCTCTAATTCATCCACAGACTTCAGATTCGCTGTAATTCAGCCTCACGCTCTAGATTCACTGTAATTCAGCCACACACTCCATATTTCCTGTAATTCAGCCACACACTCCTGATCCACTGTCATTCAGCCACACACTCCAGATTCACTGTCATTCAGCCACACACTCCAGATTTGCTCTAATTCAGCCTCACACTCCAGATTCACTGTAATTCAGCCTCACATTCCAGATTCACTGTAATTCAGCCTCACACTCCAGATTCACTGTAATTCAGCCACACACTCCAGATTCTCTGTAATTCAGCCTCACACTCCATATTCACTGTACTACAGCCACACGCTCCAGTTTAGCTGTAATTCATCCACACACTCCTGATTTGCTGTAATTCAGCCTCACACTCCAGATTCACTGTAATTTGGCCACACACTCCAGATTCACTATAATTCAGCCACACACTCCAGATTTACTGTAATTCAGCCACACACTCCAGATTTGCTGTAATTCAGCCTCACACTTTAGATTCGCTGTAATTCAGCCACACACTCCAGATTTGCTGTAATTCAGCCTCACACTTTAGATTCGCTGTAATTCAGCCACACACTCCAGATTCACTGTAATTCAGCCTCACACTCCAGATTCACTATCATTCAGCCACACACCCCAGATTTGCTGTAATTCAGCCTCACACTCCAGATTTGCTAGAATTCAGCTTCACACTCCAGATTCACTGTAATTCAGCCTCACATTCCAGATTCACTGTACTACAGCCACACGCTCCAGTTTAGCTGTAATTCATCCACACACTCCTGATTTGCTGTAATTCAGCCTCACACTCCAGATTCACTGTAATTTGGCCACACACTCCAGATTCACTATAATTCTGCCACACACTCCAGATTTACTGTAATTCAGCCACACACTCCAGATTTGCTGTAATTCAGCCTCACACTTTAGATTCGCTGTAATTCAGCCACACACTCCAGATTTGCTGTAATTCAGCCTCACACTTTAGATTCGCTGTAATTCAGCCACACACTCCAGATTCACTGTAATTCAGCCTCACACTCCAGATTCACTATCATTCAGCCACACACCCCAGATTTGCTGTAATTCAGCCTCACACTCCAGATTTGCTAGAATTCAGCCTCACACTCCAGATTCACTGTAATTCAGCCTCACATTCCAGATTCACTGTACTACAGCCACACGCTCCAGTTTAGCTGTAATTCATCCACACACTCCTGATTTGCTGTAATTCAGCCTCACACTCCAGATTCACTGTAATTTGGCCACACACTCCAGATTCACTATAATTCAGCCACACTCCAGATTTACTGTAATTCAGCCACACACTCCAGATTTGCTGTAATTCAGCCACACACTCCAGATTTGCTGTAATTCAGCCTCACACTTTAGATTCGCTGTAATTCAGCCACACACTCCAGATTTGCTGTAATTCAGCCTCACACTTTAGATTTACTGTAATTCAGCCACACGCTCCAGATTTGCTGTAATTCAGCCTCACACTTTAGATTCGCTGTAATTCAGCCACACACTCCAGATTTGCTGTAATTCAGTCTTACACTTTAGATTCGCTGTAATTCAGTCACACACTCCAGATTCACTGTAATTCAGCCTCACACTCCAGATTCACTGTCATTCAGCCACACACCTCAGATTTGCTGTAATTCAGCCTCACACTTTAGATTCGCTGTAGTTCAGCCTCACACTCCAGATTCACTGTAATTCAGCCTCACACTCCAGATTCACTGTAATTCAGCCACACGCTCCAGATTCACTGTAATACAGCCACACGCTCCAGTTTAGCTGTAATTCATCCATACACTCCTGATTCACTGTAATTCAGCTACACACTCCAGATTCACTGTAATTTAGCCACACACCCCAGATTTGCTGTAATTCAGCCTCACACTTTAGATTCGCTGTAATTCAGCTTTACACTCCAGATTCACTGTAATTCAGCCTTACACTCCAGATTCACTCTAATTCAGCCACACACTCCAGATTTGCTGTAATTCAGCCTCACACTTTAGATTCGCTGTAGTTCAGCCTCATACTCCAGATTCACTGTAATTTGCCCACACAACTCCAGATTCGCTGTAATTCATCAACACACTCCACATTCGCTGTAATTCAGTCACACACTCCAGATTTACAGTAATTCATGCAAATTTTATGCTGAGCATCACGAGAACAGGCAGGAGCAACCTGAGCGCAGAATCATCAGTTATGCTAATAACTACCAGAGTGGTGGCAGATTTTTATATTTCCATATATTTACATTTGAAATATTGAGTGGCAGGCATAAAAGGTTGGCATGGTCCCTCGTATAAACAATGGGAAGTGGCTACAGCACCTGTTGAAAGGGTTCTTTTTCCAGAATAGAACTAAATTAGGCGGGGGAACAAATACGAGATTGGCCATGTCATTTTCACAAGGCAGGGCTCAGACTACATAAAACTCCTTGTAATTCTGTAGTTTTTGTTGAAAAATCAGTCCTTCTGCCCTACTTTTGTGTCCGTTATTTTATTTTGACAGCAGAAATAATAAATCAGGACTAACCTGGCCTGTTCCTGCAGATCTGTCATCCTGCAGGTTTTCACTCCTAACAACGACAAAGTTTACTCCACGCCAGTGAACATCTAGGGATCCGACTGAGATGATAATTAATGGAGTTCGATGTGCCATATTGGGGTTTTAATTGTTCACCTGAACATTGCACAGTAGATCCTCCGGAACTGGGTTTGTTACCATTGTGGTAAAGCAGTAGTTCTCTTCACTGGTTCTGTGGACCCCCTGTATGTACCGGTTTTTGTTCTAACCACAATTGCAAACCCCAAATTTTCACAGGGTGTTGATTATTCTTAATTGTACTATTCATGTTTATTTGAATTATTTACCCTTTCAAGCCATTTTATGTGAGAGATGGCTATGCATGCCCTGAAGAGTTTCATTTTCGTATTGTACTATATTGCAAATGTTTTCAATGAAGAGTATGGACAATTTAAAATTAATGGACAATTTAAAATTGTAAATTGTAAATTAGCAGATCACCTGCCTTTAAATTAGTGATAGTGTGTACTCATGTTCACTAAAGGAATGGCCGTTTGGTAGTTAATAACAAAATAAACGACGGGACAAATGATGGTGGTCTGAAGCTGCTGTGTGTAAGAGTTAACAATTCACATGTTCACAAACGTATTGGACACTGCTGATTCATCATCTTTTTCAATTTGGTCAATTAAAAATGTGTTTCTTTCTTTGCAAATCTTTGGAATAAAGCACACCTTTTATCCACCATGTTACACAGCTAACACAGTGTAGCTAAAGAGGGCAAATACTGAAACATGAAAAGGATCTAATTAAGAAAAAAATTATCGGCTGTTTAAAATGGTGATTGCAGTTGCGGCTGGAACAAAAACCAGCGTACACAGGGGGTCCCAGGACCAATGTTGAGTATTTGTGTGGTTAAGGATGGAGAGAGGAGCCCAGCAGAGTGTCACGGTAGGGGTCGTACTCCAGTGCTGGCAGCTCGATTATAGCACCATGTGTCTCATCATGCTGTAGCTTTTTAATCAAGAACACACGTTTAAAAATGGAGACACTCATGCCTCGACATTCTCTGATATTCTGCATAATCTTATGCGCTACAGCTCCCCAGACCTGCGTTATATTGCGCCCATGAGCAGCCGGTTTTCCTGTCTGCTTTACCTTCACGGCTAAATCTATGCTCCGATGATTGATTCAGGACAGGACAGGTGATTGGCTTGGCCATCATAAAACATTCCACCTCTGCCATAATATAATCTTGGGATGATTTTTCATTAGGCTTTGGGTCGTTGTCCATGTACACTGTAAGACACTGTCCCATGAGTTTTCATGCTGCTGAGCTTGAGCGTAAAACAGCCCAATACCATGCAGAAGTCATCCTGGTGCTTTAGTCAGCAGTCACATCATCAATAAATACAACTGAATTGGTTCCATCGGCAGCCATACATGCCCACACATGACCACGCTTCACAGATGAGGTGATATGCCTCAGAGCATGAGCAGTTCCTTCCCTCCTCCATACTCTGTCAACCTCTCTGGTACAAGTTGATCTTTGGTGTCATCTGCCCATAGGATGTTTTGGATGTTTTTTTGGCAAACGTTCTGTTTTTTTGGCTTACTACTACATCTTAAGGTAATTCCTCGAAATTTACTCCGCCGAAGTCTTTGCTTGATTATTGTATCTCCCCAACGACGATAGTCGGGAGATACTATGGTTTAGAACCGGGGCCGCCACCGCCGCAGAGATTTTCTGTTGCGGGCTCTGGAAGCGACAGTTATTACAGGAATTTTTTCTAATTTTGCACAGGCGAAGATATTTATTTGACAATGCTCAAGACCGATTTTCGGCAATTTTGGACCTCCAATATGGCTGCCGGCGGCCATTTTGTCAGAAATTTGGTGATCGGGGAGATGCACAACTTGGTCCCTGTGGTGACCGAGTTATCTGGTTGGCATTGACATAGATAAGCCTTCCTCTTGCACCCAGCCATAATGAAAGGGTTTTGTCATCACCAGGGTCAGAATTCCTCTCATCCACCTCAGCAGTTACCTGTGGTGTTCCAGGGTGTTTCTGAGGATGTTCCAGAGGATGTTCCAAATGGTTACTTTGGCCACCCCGAGTATTTTTGCTGTCTCTCTGATGGGTTTAGATTTATGTTTCCGCTGAATTATGGCATGCTTCACTGGAAGTGAAGGCTCTCTGAAATTCATATGAAGTATTAACCGCGACAGGTTCTATCTGAAAATGCCACCAGTTTCCAAAGTTACAGACATCTGGCTATGGAACAGCTGTTTGACCAGTAGTACAATGACTTTTGGCCCCTTGAAAAACTGGTGCCACACATGAAATCTGCTGAAATTACTGCACCTTTCATGTGCTTTGATGAAAATAAGCTCTAATTCAACCTGGCTGTTGTAGCCATTTTCTACACATATAATTTAATATATAATATTATTTGAGTTCAAATCCAAGGAGGTGATGCTTCTTTTGTACGACACATTCGTCAGACCACATCTAGAGTATTGTGTACAGTTCTGGGGACCATACTTTAAGAAAGACATAGAGGCTTTAGAGAAAGTTCAGAGAAGAGCCACGGTTAATTCCGGTATTAAAGGTGAAAGCTATGAGAAGAGGCTGAAGATCCTTAATCTCTTTAGTCTTAGGAAAAGGAGACTAAGGGGTGATCTGATTGAGGTCTTTAAATATGTTAAAGGGATTAACAAAGTGAATTATGTAGGATTCCTTCAACCAAGTGTAGTTAGTAGAACTCCGGGTCACAAATGGAAGCTGACCAAAGGTAAATTTAGCACTGATATTCGGAAATATTTCTTCACCCAAAGAGTAATTTCGATTGTGGAACAGCTTGCCTGACCATATTGTTGAGGCAGAGACCTTGGGAGTTTTCAAGAGCAGGCTTGACTTAAAGTTAGATACCATTGAGTCATTGAGTATCTGAAGTGATATATTCACGATAGTACAAAGAAACTGGCGAGCCTAGTTGGGCTGAACGGCCTGTTCTCGCCATTCATGTTATGTTATGTTATGTTATAATTTGAATCAATATTCTGTTTTAGATGTTTGCGTGTGAAGTATTTTCTGTTCCGTGTTGTAATGTGGAATGGTTTGGCCAGTGACTAATGACGCGATGGAATGGTGTTTTCTCATTGGCTGCTGTGTGTATAGTATAAATACATCATGAGCCCGCAAAACGGCAGAAGCCACTGAACCTTGATGCAACACGGTCTTTTGACCAGCTCACTAATTTCGGTTAGTTTACGAAGAAAAGTCGAAAGTCTATTATTTTTCTATTTTGTATGATTTCAGTTTTGTAATAAAGATACTAAAAGAAGAATTTAGCTTCAAGACTTTTGCTTTCCGATGTCAGTGTGTTGCGTGCAAAAACTTTGAGGTCCGAAGCTAGTGAGGCAGCCAGCTGCTGCACCCACACTGGCAGTCTGCATTTTAGCTCATGTTTTTATTTAATTTAAACTCTAATACACTGTGTTGAGTGGCTAAAATAACAGCATCTTTGTGCATGGCCACAAAAGATCTTAAGGCAATATACTGCGCATTTATAGCCAAGTTGAATATACATACTCATTAAATAAATCATTGTGAAATTTTTCGGGCTCACTTTGTAATATTGTATCCATTCTGGGCTTCATCCTTTATATTCAAACCATTACTGTATACAGAAATGGTGTAGCAGCTGCAGTATCCACAACAAAAGTTTATATAAAGAAGTGCGTGCGTGCGTGTGAGGAGCCATCTGTTACTGGAAGACCTTTTACAGTGGACTGTGTCCGAATTCTCTTAAATAGGCTGCCTTTTTCCTTTCCTCTCCACTTTTCCTTGACCTCGCTAGAAAACATCACATAGGTGAAGGAAAAGTTGTGGGGAGATTATAAAGGTACCTTGGGACATGTTTTAGAAAAATCACATGCCTTTTCCTTCAATACGTCATTAGGTCGATGGCAAAGATGGCCTTCTCAATGCATCAGGAAACTTCTGGACTGAATGACGTATTCTATCGCTGTAGCTGCAAAGGCTTGTGGTCTATATTCAATCTTTCTGTTACGAACTGCGCAGAGCGGGAGGAAATTGCAGGATCGACGATGAGCCACTAGGGTGCGTTTATAATGAGGAAGATGAGGAGATTTGGAAGAAAACTTGTACTTAATAATTTGCTCACTGGTAATTTTGCTCCCTACCTGAGGCACCAGGGAGGAAAACTCGAATTTAGGGTAAGAGGATAGAGTTACCCTTTTTATTAAGCCTTTAGAGTAAGACAATCCAGCCCCGACTTTGACAGAACCCACGACCTATATATGCAGAACAGTCAGAGTAACTACAGCCAATCACACTAAGCGAATAATGAACCAATCAATCAATTAACAGCAACAACCCGCAAGACTGCTGAAACAGGGGAAGAACCAATTTAGCAGAGAGACGGGTTGTGACTCTTTTCCTTTCTTCCAAAGTTGGCCATGTGTGTCCATTGAAGGAACTTAATGCCTCGTGTCCTTCATGAAGTGGACAATTTGGACGCTCCTTGTTGTGACTATCATCCAAGCGATTTCTGGTTCATGATCCGTTTGTGAGGAGTTCTCTGGTTCCTGACTCCGTTGTGAATTAAGATGTAGCCATAGACCGCCAGCACCTGCGCCACTACCTGTGTCCATCTTACCGTGCACGTACGAGTTCGCTGATGGCTTAATACAGCTGCAGACGTGCCGTAAGTCTCCCACTGCATAAATCCCTTCATTCAGTCATGTTTTCCTTCGACCAGCAAATGACTCATCCTTTCTCTCTAATCCTGCAGTGTGGCTTTTCTCTCAAAAGAAAAAAACTGAAGGCTCACGGCAGTGTTCTGTAATTACTGTGCGTACCAAGCTGCATTTGTCCTGTAGCTGTGTGAGTGTTTATCTTTGGGAAAGTTTACTTCTGGTGGGGTCCTGAAAGCGTTGTAGTCACAAACATTTAAACGATACAGGCTGTTCTGTCCTTGGCTTACTGAATGATGGCTTGCATTTTGTAAATTAATTATTATCCTCACCCTCTGTTGATGCCTGTTTGATGATTATCATTTTTTTTTTAATTTTTTGGATCTTTATAATGTGTACACATCGATCGCTTTGGGATGGGAGCTCTGCTTAATGTTGCTGCCTCCCAGCAAGAAGCTGCTGCTTTGCACTGGAGCCGTTTGCATGTTCTCCCCGTGTTCGCGCGAGTCTTCTCTGGGTACTCCGGTTTCCGCCCACAGTCCAAAGTAACCGAACTGTCACTCTAAATGCCTGTAGGTGTGAGTGTGTGAGTGAGTTGTGTGTGACCCCTAGACTTGCTTCGGTAGAAATACAAAGAGCATGATGCAATTCATGTTTATAATTGTAGTCTTGACGGAAGTTAGATGAAATGGGCCACAAATAATGTTTGGGTACTCTTGCCTCTCAGGCTACTAATAATGAGAAACCCTTCAAGAACGATATCTGGTGTAATTTACTGATGTTCAGCTGGCTAGAATAACATCTCACTTTCACGTTAAAACCACGGAAATCAGTTCTGAAAGCGTCCGCTGAGTTCTGTGAAGAATTATTTTCACATTTGATCGCATCTGTAGGATGAATCCTTAGTTTGGCTGAATTGTCACTAATCGCTTTTTGGGCTGAAGGTAAAGTGTGTGAGGTTTGACTGGAGCAGCAGTGGAATATAATGATTTGGAAGCCAAGCATGTGACTTAGACGGTATAGGATTGCTTCCTAAATGGGTAGAAGTTCCGTTAAGCGTTGGTACTCATCCTGAGTTGTTTGTGTATAATACCCAGCTCCATAAACAGATTGCAAATAAGGACTTTATCCTGTATCAATTTACATATGAATTAGGCCCTGAGGGCGTCGCTGTAGGTGTTTTTCCTCTCCAGCGTAACCATAGTTATGCTGTATCCTCGGGTGTGACTGTAGTTACGATGTGAACGTTGGTATGCCGCCATCTTGGGTCGTGTGTAACGGTGTTTGTGCTTCCTCCACAGGTTGGTGGATGACCGCTGTGTCGTGGAGCCAGCGGCGGGTGACCTGGATAACCCCCCGAAGAAGTTCAGAGGTCAGATTCGACTCTGTCTAAACAATTGTTCTCAGGCTTTAACATTCCATGTAATGCTTTGTAAATCATGTGATAAGGTCTGAATAGATATTTATTTTTGAACTTGACCAAAATTTCATTGATGTTTCACTCATACAATTCTCTGCTCAGTTATCTGCACACCGATCACATTGAGGTAGGACTGACCAAACATAGGACAGATTTTTTTTCCAACGACTACAGAAAATGTTTATTGCAGTCAATCCCAGTGCATCTACAGGGTGTGGACAAAATATCACAAACATCCCTAAAGAGTGACATGAACTTTTCAGTCTGTAAACTGCAACTACTCAGGTCATTCCTTAATATGAATGGTTATTAGCAGCATGTGCCTGCTTAAGAGCTCTAAGATGGTGTCTAAAGCTAGTATGATAACTGAGTGCTGAACAGGCAGCTATTTCGTGCTGGTTATTTGGACACAAAAACAGTCAAATTATTTAAGCTGGCAAGGGGAACTGTGTCAATACGTATGGCAATTTAAGCCCAACGCCGTAGTTTTGCAGCCGTAGAAAACAAAGATTAAAGTGCTGAGAGCTCAGATTAAATTTCTCTGATGGGGACAGATAGACACTTAGTAGAATCTTTGCTAATACCCAGTGAACACTGAGATATTGAATAGCTGCTATTTTAACAGCCGATAAAGACGTTCAGTTATGGTTCAAAAACCACAGCAGAATTGAAGTTCAGATCACTCCATACTTCAACAATACCTGCTATTTGGAGGACATGAACTGTCACACCTGTTCCCAAAAAAACATACCCACCAGAGCTAAACAATTCCAGACCTGCACCTCTAACCTCTGTTGTAATAAAACGTTTTGAGAAACTGGTCCAAAACATTATCCCCCCATACATTTTGCTATTCTTCGATCCTCTCTGATTTGCGTATAAGGGGCTGTGGCAGGCCCTCTCCTGCACTGTCTGTTATGACACTAGACAGCTCCTCAAAGACGAGACGGTAGAGCTGGTGGAGTCTTTCACATTCTTCGGCATTATACAGGACAATAACCTCAGCTTCAGTCGGCATTCCAGGGATACTTACGAGCATAGTCAACTGAGACTTGCGCCCATCCAAAAACATAAACACTCATCTGCCCTGCCCCATCTTCTTTTTTCCTGCATCATAGCTTTATTGAGCCAGCTCTTCTGAGTGGTACATTTGTTTTTTTCCCATATACTAACATCCTGTTAGAATATACTCTTAAGAATGACTCATTGAGCCAGCAAACATTGGTATTCTCAACCCAGCTTATCTAATTGCGTCACCTCATCTCTGATCCACGAGACAGTCACAATCACACGACCCTGAATGGTTTTATGAGCATGAAAGTCATCCTAAACACATGCCTCCTCCTTCACAATCACCAGATCCCAAACCAACTGAACTCATGTGGGAGATTATGGAATAATTCATTAAACGGCGCACTCCATCACCATCATCAAAACACCACATGAGGGAATATCTCTTGGAGGGAAGGTTCTCCATCCTTCCAGTAAAGTTTTACACTTGTAGACTCTCTGCTATAGTGTGTTAAGCTGATCTGGTAGCTTGTGAGGCCCAACACCTTACTACAATATCACTGTTGTTTTTTCCATTAATATGTCACCTGTCTGTTTCTGAAACCAGAATAATTTCATACTCATCAAGAGCCTAGTGAGATATGATTTTCATCAGAAATAAGGATCAAGGCAATACTGCTTGCATTGTTTGATCTTGTATTTCAAACCAAGTAAGGGTTTATCTTGATGAGAAACTGTTTTTGTCCTTCCTAAAGTTGCTCTTAAATTCCTTTCACCAGGTTCATGACAGTAAATATTATCCTGTGTTAACGTGACATAATTTCCCTCAGTAAACATGTGGCAGACCTTAACTGCGTGTTGTAATGGCAAATATGATACTGTGTAAAGCATGCAAATGTGAAGACTTAGTCTTGAATAGCTTATAAAGTGCTATTTGATTTGCGTTTACCGATAAGATAAACTCAGACATATGGTCAGTAATGCGCTGGACCTTCTGCTAGCGTAGCCAGATTTAGCATTATTCTGGACTGTCAAGCAGGGAGTCATTGGCACAATTTTTCTTCACCTGTCATGAAAGAATCTGGAATTTCCTTCGCACTCCACAATAAATGATAAATTCTTAGTGAGCCTATCTTATTTATAATTTAGGTTTGAGAGTAAGAAGTAGTATATTTGTGTTGCATTTCGTCAATCAGAACATTTGGCAAGATTAGGGTAAGAAAAGTTCTCTTTTATTGCAATGCACCAGTTACTCTGACTAGAAATGATGTTGTCCAGTTCTGCATTGCGCTACAAACTGGAACTCTAAGAATGATTGGACAATCAGGGATTCTGAAAACTGAAGCTCTGGCAACCCCACCTTCAGTTCATGTTCTGCTGAGAGGATGCCAGGTTTGCACCCACGTAAGGTTGGTCATGAACGCTTTATAACAGGAGTTCTGAGAGAGATGTCGGGAGAGAGAAGTGAGTGTAAATATTTACCTGATGTCTTCTTGCGCTGGTGAAAGTAGATGTTGAGCTAAAACTGGAAAGGTTGGTACCCACTAGTAGGGCCTTTGGCGAGTTTGTATTTTTACAAATGCAAAAAAAAAAAATAAAAAAATAAAAAAATAAAAAACACGCCTTTGATCTTCAGCTATTCTCCACGCGTGCCCTGTGTACCTCGATTTGGCTTTGTTATTTTGACTTTATGATGTTATAATATCCACTGTATCAATAATGTACCTTCCAGAATTATAATACTTTAATCTGAAGAGTAATATTGTAGCATTTTATTGCAGTATAATACTATTACAGTTGTGGATAATACTGTTGTAAAATAATGCACTGGGAAAGACACAAATGGGTAACAATATCCGGGAAAAATATGAATAAGTGAGCGGACAAACAAAACTAATGCTGATACTTCTGTTCATTTTCTTGGGATCGCTCGTGTCCGCTCTTCCAGTGAGATACAGTGAGCTGTATTTTACTGTAAATACTGTAAAATACAGTTAACGGTATACAGTAAATAGTTTCCAGCTACTAGGCATCAAGATGCAGAGTTGTACTGAATCTAAATGAAGAGTTTGTTTCCAAAACGCAATAAGTGCCAAAATTTCAAAAATTGAGAAAACACCATAGAGTGATAGCCCTGTGCTTCATACACATGGTGCAAAAATCCGCTTTTAGAAACTCATACTATAAGGTGTACTTTTTTAATGGTCAAAGATTGTGTTTTTCTATTGAATGCAATAGGCGTCAACATAGAAAAAGCTGATTTACTCAAAATGAGTAAAATGGATATATTGCATTTTGGAAACAAACTATATATATATATATATATATATATATATTTTTTTTTTTTTGGCTCAATGCAATTTAAAAAAAAAAATCTGATTGTGAGGTGAGAATTTCATTCCTTTAAGAATTTTCCAACAGGTTTAGAACATTTTACTTATTTAGTAACCAGTACTTTAGTATATCTACTTGAGTTAGGTATTGCATCTCATTACAAGACTAAATTAAAGACTAAATTGTTATGTTGGTCTTTTTGGACTGCTCCAAAAATTTCTTCTTGAGTGAAAAAGATAAGGTTGTTTTTACTCGTTATGAAACTGAAAGGCTTGTTAAGGCCATCTCTCATGCAGAGCTGACGGTGCACCGGCTGACACACTCTCCCTCTGCCCCTCGCTCGTCTCCAGATTGCCTGTTCAAGGTCTACCCCATGAACCGATACTCCGCACAGAAGCAGTACTGGAAGACGAAGCAAGCCAAACACGAGAAGGACAAGATCGCCGATGTGGTTCTGCTGCAGAAACTGCAGGTAAAACACAAGCAATCCCATCGTCTACTCTAGCATGGGCACGAGAAGAACTTCTCCATGAAACACTCGAAGTATCTGAAGGTCAAGTGACTCATCTGAAGTTCTAGGGGGTCTAGAGTTTCACTGCCTCGCTCATAATATTAGATATTTGAAAATATGTTTGCAGTCAAGTGTCATTGGCCATGAATATTTTTCATGTCCTGGAACAACATTTGTGTGTCGAGTCATGCCATGCATTTTGTGTGCCTCTGCTCCGCAACTGAATATACAAACTTTGCATATTGCTAATGGATATCCCTGTGTTAGTGTCAATGTTCAGGTTTACCTTTGTGAATGATTATCTCTGCTCCGTGTTATTACCTATATCGATATAAATGAGTATCTGTGTAGATATTGGTTTAAATGAATACCTTTATCAATGAGAATTTGCAGTTAGTTGTACATGGACATTTTGGTGTTGATGCATATCTCGGATGTGATATAATGAGCATCGAGGCGGCGTTGTAAAAGCCCGTCTCTGTTGTGCGTTCCCCCTGCAGCATGCAGCGACTCTGGAGCAGAAACAGAACGAGACGGAGAATAAGAAGGTCCACGGGGATGTGGTGAAGTACGGCACGGTTATCCAGGTGAGGGTCTCGCCTCTGCCGGAGTGCAGCTTTGGGAAATGTGCAGGGCTGTTATTCATCAAACTCCCTGATGCACCGGCTCCCATCCTGAGGCGACAGGCCTCCAGTTCTCTTACCCCGTCGTCCTCGATATTTCAGTTTTTATTCAGCCCTTGTGCTTGTTATATAAAATTGGCTGGAAGTCATTCAGAAACTGCTTTTTAATCCCCCCGGCATATAATGCGGTGGGGTGTAGTCATCAGCCTTTCCCTTTGTCCGTCCATGTGTTCGTCCGTGCGTCTGTCTGTCTGTAATTATTTTGTTTTCAGAGCAGAACTCAAATACTGTTCAAAATTTTTGAATCAAACTTGCTGTGGGTATTAATCAGGTCCTAAACTGACGTGTTTTGATATTTTAGGATTTTTGGTTTTTCTGTTTCCATGGGCATGACTTCTGCACTCAATAACTTTTGACATTTTTAAACAGTCATGTCACCTGATTAGTTAAATTGAGAGATTGCGGGGGCCGGGGGATACTGTTTGTCATCTTCTGATGACTCTTGTTTCTGGAAATGAGTATTCTTCGTCCATTTCCTCCCCAGATTTCATACATCATGGAATGTAGTTTAACCTTTTGAACAAAAAGGAAACACGAGTGAGCTCCCCAAATCACAGGCTTTATATCTGGCAGAAAAATGATGACCCGTTGGAAATCTAGGGCCTCATTTATAAATGGTGCGTAGGCACAGTAATAATGCGTGCGCCACTTTCTTAGCGGATTTCAGGGTTGATAAAAATAAAATTGATATTAAAGAAACACACATCAATAATAAGATTATGCACATATAAAATATTTGAAATTAACCGTGATTAATTACAGTGGGGGAAATAAGTGTTGAATGCGTCAACATTTTTCTCAGCAAATATATTTCTAATGGGGCTATTGACATGAAATTTTCACCAGATGTTGGTAACAACCCAAGTAATCCACACATACAAAAAATCAAAACAGATAAGTCCGTGAATTAAGTTATGTGTAATAAAGTGGAATGACATGGGAATAAGTATTGAACACATGAAGAAAAGGAGGTGCAAAAGGGCATGGAAAGCCAAGAAACCAGCTGAAATCTGTCAGTATTTAGAAAGCAATCCTGCCCCCCATCAGCACAAATTAATATCAGCTGGTTTAGTCCTAATTGATGGCCTATAAAAAGGGTTTTCATTACCAAGGTGTCACACAAGAAGCACCTCATGATGGATAAAAGCTAAGAGCTCTCTCACACAACCTTATTGTTGCAAAACATACTGATGGCATTGGTTTCAGACGTATTTCTAAACTTCTGAATGTTCCAGTGAGCACCGTTGAGGCCATAATCCAGAAGTGGAAAGAACATCATTTCACCATAAACCGGCCACGACCAGGTGCTCCTTGCAAAATTTCTGACAGAGTGAAAAGAATAATCAAAAGAGTTGTCCAAGAGCCAAGGACCACTTGCTCTTGAGTCTCAGAAAGACCTGGAATTAGCAGGTCCAGTTATTTCAAAGAAAACCATAAGTTATGCACTCAACCGCCATGGCTTCTATGCACGCTCACCGCGCAAGACTCCATTGCTGAAGAAAAAGCATGTTGAAGCTCGTTTTTAAGTTTGCAGCACAACTTTTGGACAAGCCTATGAAATACTGGGACCATATAGTCTGGTCAGAGATGAGGCCAAAATTGAACTCTTTGGATGTCATAGCACACCCCATGTTTGGAGGACAAACAGCGCTGCACATCACCCCCAAAACACCATACCAACAGTGAAGTTTGGAGGTGGGAACATCATGGTGTGGGGCTGTTTTTCAGCATATGGTACTGGCAGACTTAAGATAATTGAAGGAAGGATGAATGTTGAAATGTACAGAGACATTCTTGATAAGAATCTGCTGCCATCTACCAGGATGCTAAAGATGAAACGAGGGTGGACATTTCAGCAAGACAATGATCCCAAACACACAGCCAAGGAAACTCTAAATTGGTCTCAGAGAAAGAAAATAAAGCTGCTAGAATGGCCCAGTCAATCACCCGATTTGAATCCAACTGAAAATCTATGGAAAGAACTGAAAATCAGAGTTTATAGAAGAGGCCCCTGGAACCTTCAAGATTTGAAGACAGTTTGTGAGGAAGAATTTGCCAAAATCCCACCTGAGCAATGCATGCGACTAGTTTCTCCATACAGGAGGCGTATTGAAGCTGTTATTACCAACAAAGGCTTTTCTACTGAGTATTAAATAAATTTCAGTGAGCGTGTTCAATACATTTTTCCTGTGTCATTCCACTTTATTACACATAACTTAATTTATGGACTTATTTGTTTGGATTTTTTGTATGTGTGGATTACTTGGGTTGTTACGGACATCTGGTGAAAATTTCATGTCAATAGCCCCATTAGAAATAAATTTACTGAGAAAAATGTTGACGCGTTCAATACTTATTTCCCCCACTGTAAATTAAAAATTGCATGCAGTATAGCTTACCCACGCATTTGTAAAGAAAGACTTTTTAAATTAATTTATTTTTTAGCTGATTTCCATTTGTCTATAAGCAGTATTTGAGTATGAAATCCATACAAATTTTCATAAATAAGTCCCCTATTGAGGGAACTCATGATGGAGGACACTGCCAGGTTTTCCCAAATAAAGACACCATCACCATGAGGCCATATCACACTCTCACACAAACACTTTAAACAGCTTCCTAAAGAGATGTAAAACCAGCGCTGCCAGATATGTTTGTAAATGCAAATGAATCTGTACCATAAACAACAAAATATGCTAATGAAGCTTGGTCTGCCATCGTTATGCAAATCTGAAACTGCGTTGGCAAAAGGTAATTATTTCTTAGATTTGTACTACCATCTTAAATGATCAGAATTCCGGCTCAGTTACACTGTGATTTTGAATACAGTGTGATAAACATGCCTGTGACAAGTGACTCAATATTCAGCTTTTTCTGTAACATTAGATGTAAAAATCTGCTCCTGAATAATTGTGCTGATTGATATTAACCCATTTAAACCTGGACAGCATGTGCGCATTTCAAGAACGTGTCGTTGCCGACACAGATATGCGCGTAATTTAGAAAGTACCGTAATTACTGTAAGTTTTGCGCAATAGAAAAAAATTCCAACTGTTCCTGAAAGCTGAGAAGCTGTGCTTCAGCCCAAATACAGGTTACTATCTGCTGGGATTTTTGCATTAGGCCTTAAAGGGTAAAATGCACTGTAGCATTTTTGCACTGGTCTCTCATTAGCCTGACAGTAGGATAGTTTCAATAGCATTCCTCCTCCAAGGCCCTGCAGTCTCTCATATGTCTGGGACACATACGAGTAGCGTTATTTACCCCCATACAGGTAAATAAAAAATCCTGAATCCAGAATTTGCCCCAGATCACTACCAAAATGAAATCACCTCTCAGTTGGGCCAAGACGCACCTCTGGTAAAAATTTCGTAAGAATCTGTCCTCAACTTTTTGCGTAATGTTGCTAACAAACAAACATACTTACCCACACAAAGATAAAACACAACCTGCTTGGCAGTGGTAATAACTGTGCTACATGCAAATTAAACAGCATGACAAATATCTGCATTTGTAAAAAGGAATTTATGAGTCATCAAGTTCTCAAAGTGATGCATGCCTGTTCTCTGTGGCTTGCAAGTTTGAGCTTAATCAGATGAAGTGCTTAACTAAGTGGTCTCCTGCCGTCTTCCAGGAATGCTACCAACCTGTAGGTTTCAACCCAACCAGAGCAAAGTGCACTGCATTTTCCAGTTAGAGATCTTGAGCTGATAATTAGCTGAATCAGGTGTGCGGTGTTTGGGTAGGATAGGATCAGGGTTGGAGACCATGGACTTGGCTGCTAACTTCTCCCTACTGCATTGCGTTATGTGCAGTACTTTTCCTAAATTCAATAGGCATCTATTCTGGGTCAGTGGCAATCCCTAAACCCAATTTGGGGTGAATCTGGCCATTAGTTTTTCTGCAAAAGTGTTAACAAACAAACAAACAAAGAAACAAACACACAAACAAACCAAACCAAAAACAATACCCTCGCCTTCCCCCTTCAGGCGGGGCGGGGTAATAAAATAAATCAGTCAATCTCAAAGTTTGCATTTCACAATGGTGACCATTCATACGTCGAAAAATCGGCCCCCAGATACAGGTAAACAAGTTGCCACCTGATAGGTTTTCAACGGCTTTGATTTAAAATATCTCACATCATTGAGCAACAGAAGTTGCATTTAGCACTCCAAGGGTTAAACGGCGTAAGGTAATGAATGAGAAAAGAAAACTGTTTTCTTCTCTGAAAAAATAGCTGTTGAGGAATTAAAAGTTGAGCTTTTATAACCATTGCTCAATACAATCAAAAATAGTGGCTTTTTTGTGTGGAGCTCTGTCTGCGGCTGCTGCTGTTCCCCGCAGGCCAAAGATGGGTCACTAACTGAGGCCTCCAGAACCCCACTGGACTGCGTCTGCGGGGGAGTTGTGTCTGTGTCATGTGATGGATTTATACGCACTTCCTGCGTATCTCTCCTTCTCGCTCAATGGATGTTGAGGACGTCACCCCACGATCCTGACAAAGAAGTGGGTTAGATGTGGGATTCGTGAAGTTTTTTTTGGACGCAGTCCTTGGCAAGGATAAGATAAGGCTTTCTTATCCTGAGGGAAATTTGTTATTCATAATTAAGATATCAGCGCTACAGGTAAAAGTAAGCAAAGTAAATTAAAAAAAAAAACCCAATACATAGTATATGAACGACCAATTAGCAACATAAGAGAAAGTTGGATATCGCTGATGTATAAGAGATTAAGATTAATATGGACTCATTGTTTCATTATTACAATGCTAGTGATAAAAAGTGCCTTACACCTGATCATATGATCTAGTACTCGCTGGGATGAAGGAGTTTTGGGCCCTGCTTTGTCCCATCATCGGCGTACGTAAACAGCGTCCGACATGTACAAACTGATATACATTACATAAAAATGCAAACTGTTGCTTAAAATGATGGAAGTTAGTGCTAGTTTTGATATAATTTTTCAAGGAGTAGTTTTATTTTTGTGAGCTTGTGGTCACCATAGCAGGTTGTAAGATCATGAACTTTTACTCTCCTCTTCATTAATGTTCCTGCCCATGTTTACAGTAAGCTTACGGCTTTAAGCTTGCGGCCATATTTACTTTAGATAAAACTCTCTCCTCGTATTTCAGCTTACGGACTGAACTAGTGATTTGCATCAGCCTCCTTTCAGAAGGATAATTTTCATTAGGCACACTGTAAGCCTACAGTTTGTTCATGCTAATATCTAGTCATAAGTGCTTATAATAAATATAGATTGGAGTGAAACTCCCACTAAAGCTTTGGTCCACCGTTTATTTTATGTGAAGTACCCCAGCTACCTGAGGGAAGGCTTTCAGTGGTGCCAGTAGTTTACTTTATATAAATATTGAAATATGTATGAGATTAATCTGAGTTTGGCTCTTGTTCCAACAGTTATTTACTTCACTTTTTGAGCTTCAAAGAATTCCACTCATGAATGAGTAGGATTAAATTTAAACTGAAAAATATAGCGTATTAGCCAAGGGGATTTCCCACGACTTGAATCCCCTGTAATTTCTCCATTCAGGTCTTTCTGCGGTATGCTGTTACACGCTTTTTTTTGGCTGGGTTGGTTATATTGTTCATGTGAGACATCCCTTCGTTAGAAATGAAAATTAACCAGATGAATTCCAGCTCTCTTTCAGAGCTGCGTGTCTCGACATGAAGACCCATTGTAGGAAGGCTGTCTGTCTAACTGGTCTGTTTAACATGGCGTAGTGACTGTTGTGCATTGGTGGTGAGTTTT